>JASDQU010738937.1:62769-76298 GCA_032191745.1 Picea mariana
CTGGAATTGGGCACGCAGCTTTCCAACGACCAAGATTAGCGTGCCCGGATCAACGGCGCTTGGACAATCTCGTCCTTCTTAGCTGCTCTGTGTTTATCCTGCGTGGGCCCTTCTCCCGTCATGTCATCTTCCAGAACCACCTTTCTCCTACTGCCATGTGTCATCCATCCACCTACCCTCTTCGGTCTGCGTGGTCCTCCTTCCTTCTCATCATCCACTCGTCGCTTGCCATGTGTCCCGCTCCTTTCCACGTCAGTCTCTCACCAAAGAGCAAGTCCATTATCTCTCGTCTCCCCCCCCTTCCGCCTGTTGTCTTCCGCCATGTGCCTTCCTCTGTCGCCCTTCTCACACCTCGCCACTTCTTTCGCGCCCTCATAGTCCAACGCCACCACTCTTGTCATGCAACCCATCCTTCGCGCTGGCCTCCATGCCTATTTGTCAAGCCATTCAGTTATTCCAGGTGGCAGCGTGAGGAGTCTTCCACGTCCCAAAGTGCTGAGTTGGCCAGGTCGTCCTCAATCCCCATGAAGCAGTTATTGAGGCGGTTGGTGGTGGTTAGACATCGTCTCCGCCATAATGGGAAAGTCCGGCAATGAATTAAAGGCATGTCGATTCACCGATGAAACTGTCAGAGGATCGATCGCGTCTGCCATAAGTTGCACGACCATTCAAAGATTGCAGCTGCAGATTGTCAGAAGCCATGTAGACGCAAAGCTTTTAATGCAATGTCTCGGTTTTGTTGATGTTGCTGTTTTGAGTATATGTAGGCATTTTCGCCATTTTTGTATCTATCGATGGTAGAGCGAAGCTCCCGACTGTAAAGTTTCAGCAACCACTCTAGTTTTCTGGGTTGTGCATCTGTGTTTGAGATTTCTTGTTTTATGACAAACAGTTCTCCTTTTCCA
Organism: Picea mariana; assembly: GCA_032191745.1. Classification (NCBI taxonomy): domain Eukaryota; kingdom Viridiplantae; phylum Streptophyta; class Pinopsida; order Pinales; family Pinaceae; genus Picea; species Picea mariana. The sequence goes on from JASDQU010738937.1 coordinate 63,675, forward strand.
TCTATGTTTCGTCTCATGCCAGAGAGTTCATAATCGAATGATTCGCGTGAATTGTTGCAGTTATGTTATGATAAAGGATTTGCTGTGACATTATTGTATTCTCTGGTCTCCTGTGTTTGAATGTAAAAGGATCTTGCGTCTGGATGCTTTCTTCTCCAATCTGTTACAAACCTGATGTTTATGACAAACCTTCACACTCTTCTCATGCAAGTCTTCCACCTGCTCGCCCTTTTTTACAACTCACTGTTTGAAGTTGATCAAGACCTCACTCGTTCATGCATACCTAGCCTAGTTTCAGAGTTGAGACGATATTGTTCTGAGTTCACTTCCATTTGATCACCCTTTTATAAACAAATCGTGACATTAAACTGATGGGTGTCGGGCTCTGCTCCTGCAAGAAATCCAGGAGTGACTTCTGCCTCCAACATTTCTGGCGCCGTTGCCGGGGACGAAGTTGAATATTTTCCTCGGGATTGAATGACAACGGATAGCTGATTCTGAAGGTGCATCAGAAATCAGAACTTGAAGATTGCTACTGTGCACCTAGCGACTCCATTGTGACGACTCCGCTGGGAGGAACCTGCTCTATCAACTGTGGCTTTCAGAGGCAGACACACGCGGTCTCATCCACACTTGCCTTTGGCAACACCTGAAGCTGACTCAGAAGCAGTGCGCAGAAAGGGAAAGAGCTCTGCAAAAGAAGTTTCCATCGCTGATACAGGTAATCCACCATCCCCTTCTATGAGAACTCCTGTTCCACCTCCTCAGTTTCTTAATAGACCTCCCTCAGAGGTTTCTCGTTTCTTGAATTTTGGGAGTGTTCCTGCTGAGTTTTCCCCTCCTGGTTTGGGACTGGAGGGAGAAATCCTTGTCACTCCCCTCTCCTCTGAAGCTGTTCCTTGGCATAGACCCGGAACTATAGAAGATTTCCCCACTCCTACACAAAGAGGAACACCTGCTGACTTGAGCTCATTGGCCTTCTCCCTGAACCCTCTCCCGTTTCCCACTCCACTCCGAGACTCATTCCCAGTAGTCCCTTCATGAACCCCTTCTCCTCCAAGTTCTCCTCCACCTAATATCCCTATGGCTGGTGCTAATCCCCCTCCAAATAGAATGGATGCCATATTTGTTGCTAGATATTCTCCCAAAATCCTACCCCATCCTATGAATCCTCTCCCTGCTGGAGACTATTTGAAGTACATACCCAAGTTCACCGGGGAAGGAGACATAACTGCAGAGGATCACCTAGCTGCTTTCTACAGCTATGCAGACAACCTGAACATTGAAAATGAAGATGTCTGGATGAGAGTCTTTGTCCAGATCTTGGATGGCGAGGTGAGGAAATGGTTTAGAGGGTTGGCCCCCGGATCTATTGCTGGAATTGAAGCCCTGGACGATGTTTTCCTGAGGCAATGGGGAGATAGGAAGGATTACATGTATTACATGACAGAGTTTGGGTCTCTCAAGAAAATGGAAGGAGAGTCTGTCTCTGACTTCTCCAAATGGTTCAATAAGATGTATAATAAGATTCCTGCAGAGATAAAGCCCTCAGAAGCCTCTGCCCAAATTTCCTATGCTGGTGCATTTGACCCTGATTTCTGCCTGTTATTGAGAGAAAGAAGAGCCACCTCCTTAGCTCAAATGCAGGACGTGGCCATAGAAGTGGAATCCAACATATTGGCAGCTGACAGAATGAGGAACAAGGCCGATGCAGACAGAAGAAAGGGAAAGTCCGAGGCCTCAACTTCTGGCCCATTGTTTCCCCACACCCAAGTGAATGAGCTGACCCAGGTGATGAAGTTTCTATCTGAAGAGATGGAGAGACTGAAGGTGGAAATGAGGTAAGCATATAAGGGCCCTCAGAACACCGAGAACAAAGGAGGTTTCAGAAGGCCAAATAATTTTTCTCCTCCAACTATGCACAGAGAGAAGGAAAGAGACAGGGACGACCAAAGAATTCAGGCTCCCTTCCAGAACAATTTTGTGGCCGATGAAGAAGAAAGGGAAATAGACGAGCCTGAGCCTAAAATTCACTGCTTAGAAGTCACTCCCCCTTTCCCTCATCTGACCCAATCAGCATACGAGGAGTCTCTCATGAACAGTCAGCTAAATGAATTGAGCAAAGAAGACAAGGCTAATGGTGGTCGAGGCAAGTATAACTTGAGGTCCGACAAAAGGACAGCAGTACCTGATGTTCCTGAGCGGTCCACTAGAACAAAGAAATATGCTAATGAAGTAGAAGATGCTCCCAGAGGTAAGAAGGCTCAACCCCTCTCTCCCATTGTCCACAATCATGTTCCCGAAATAAAAGAAATTCCAAAGCTTACATCTTCCTTTAATTTCGAGCATGAGATTCAAAAGATCAGAATCCCTGTGCCCCTCACCAAGCTAATCAAACATGAAGAATTCAAAAAACGCTTCTCTGAGCTTTTAAAATCTGAAGCCTCATGCCCTCCCACAAACTCCATAAACCTCCAAGATGAAAGGCCAGCAGTTGTCCTAGGCCCCATGGTAGAAGACAAAGATGATTAATCCCCTCCCTTCTACACCTCCCTGAACATACATGAAAAAGTGCTACATAACTGCTTGATGGATTCAGGGGCCTCTCACAACCTCATGCCCAAAATTGTCATGGAAGAATTAGGACTGGAAGTCACCCGAGCCTATCATGACCTCTATTCTTTTGACTCCAGGAGAGTGCAATGTTTGGGAGTCATCAAGGACCTGGTAGTTTCTTTGTTTCAGCTGCCCATGAAGAGTATGGTCATGGATGTTGTGGTAGTTGATGTTCCCCCCAATTTTGGCATGATGTTGTCAAGGTCTTGGATTAAGAGACTTGGAGGAACATTACAGATGGATCTCACATATGCCACCATTCCATTCTTTGGAGGGGAACACAGGAGATTGTACAGAGAAGCCCAGCTAGCCTACATAGTCAGTGATGAAGCAAACCCCACTAATCACCCCATCTTTGCACTTGACACTGACTTAGGGTCTAGCCTGTTACAAGTCACTGAGACTCCTAAGGCCCCCTTACAAATCAGAAAACAACCCATTCTTAATCAGGAGATGCCTCATCCAACCACCTCTGTTTGGAAGATGTTCTTTGATGGAGCTTCTTCCAGTATAGGTGCAGGTGCCGGAGTAGTATTCATATCCCCTTCTCAAGAGACCATATCTCTTTCATACAAGCTGGAGTTCGAAGTCACCAACAATGTGGCAGAGTATGAAGCTCTTGTTCTGGGTATAAGGGCTGCACAAGAAATGGGAATAAGGGAGATGGTTGTGTTTGGAGATGCAGAATTAATCGTCCAGCAGGTCAAAAACGTTTATCAGGCTAAGCATCCTCGACTCAAGAATTACAGGAACAAGGTATGGGACCTAGTTGATAATTTCTTCTTGGCTTTTAACATCTCTTTCATTCCAAGGGAAGAAAATGCTCCAGTCGACTTTTTAGCTTTCACAGCTAGTTTGATCGAAGTTCCTGCGCTGCCCACTGTCAGATCCGATGTTGAAATAAAATACAGACCCTCTGTACCGGACAATGTCAAACATTGGAAAGTATTTGAAGATGATCAGGAGATCGAAAAGTTCCTTCAATCCGTTGATGACTTTGCTGCGTTACACATAGATGAGGATCCTGACATTGGAGGAGAACCTGACCATCACCCTGGAGAGTTTTTGAATAAAATTGTTGATCATCAGATTATTCAACTACCGAGCAATCACATACCGAGAGGACTAATCCCATTAGAAAGGTTGTTTGATGGGAATGATGTGGCAGTAAAGGGTATAGTTTCAGGTGACGAGGCCGACACAGTTGAGTGTAACATAGGCACACCAAAGGAACCCAGGTTTGTCAAGTTGTCAAGGAGTTTGACCGAGGAGCAGAGGGCCGAATATACTGAGTTGCTGAGGGAGTTTGCTGATGTGTTTGCATGGACCTATGAAGACCTCAAGACATATGACACATTTGTCATCGAGCAGAAGATCCCACTGAAAGAGGAGGCTAGGCCATTTAAGCAGAAGCTAAGACAGATAAACCCCATGTTGCTACCTGTCATGGAGAAAGAGGTGAAGAAGCTGCTAGATGCCCAAATCATTGTCCCCTTGAGATATTCTGAGTGGGTGGCCAATTTGGTCCCGGTAAGAAAGAAAAGTGGGGAAATCAGACTCTGTGTCGATTTCAGGAACCTAAACAGGAGCTCAAGGAAAGACAATTATCCCCTGCCCAACATGGAGCATATATTACAGAAGGTCACCGGCGCATCCAGAATATCCATGATTGATGGTTTCTCTGGCTACAATCAGATATCAATCATGCCTGAGGACAGGGAAAAAACAACCTTCACCACTCCTTGGGGCACTTTCATGTATGCCAAAATGCCCTTCGGATTGATGAATGCGGGAGCAACATTTCAGCGAGCCATGGACATAGCCTTTATCGGGGAAAAGGATAAGTTTGTGGTGATCTACCTAGATGACATAACAGTCTTCTCTAGGACAGATAGGGAACATTGTTGCCACTTAAAGAAGATTTTCCTGAAGTGTTGGAGGTTTGGCCTATCCCTGAATCCCAATAAATCTTTGTTTGCCATGAAGGAGGGGAAGCTATTAGGCCATATAGTATCAGCAGAGGGAGTGAGAATTGATCCTAGCAGGGTAGAAGCACTTCAGACCCTGTCACTTCCCAGATCTAAGAAAGAAGTCCAAGCCTTTTTGGGGAAGATCAATTTTCTGAGGAGATTTGTTTCAAATTTTGCTGAGTTGGTGAAACACATCACAGCCATGCTCAGGAAGGGAAATGAAGTGAAATGGACTGCTGAACCCAGGGAATCTTTTGTCCAAATAAAGAAGGCATAGACTGAGGCACCTGTGCTTATCAGTCATGATTATTCTAAAGATTTCCTGATTTTTTCTTTTGCTTCCTGTGATACAGTAGCAGCAGTCTTATTGCAGAAAAATGATCAGGGGCGAGAAAAACTTATTGATTTCTTTAGCAAAGTGCTGAGAGATGCAGAACTCAAGTACGAGATCATGGAAAAGTAGGCCTATGCCTTGGTGAAAGTTCTCAAAGCTTTCAGGATCTATGTCTTGCATTCAAAAATCATTGCATATGTCCCTTCGGCTTCTGTGAAGGACATTCTTATACAGCCTGACATAGACGGAAGAAGAGGTAAGTGGATTGCCAAGATCCTAGAGTTCGATCTGGAAATCAAGCCCACCAAGCTGATAAAGGGGCAGGGTTTAGCCAAGTTGCTGGCTGAATCCAATTGTAGAGCCTTGGGAATCAATTTCATCAACAACCCAGTTGAGTCATCCAACGAGCATTTCCAGGGTACCTTATCATTAGCAGCATGCGCCTGGTACAAGGATATCTTGTATTTCTTGCAAGAATTGAAGCCTCCTGATGGGATGGAAAAAAGCAAGGCAAGAGCTTTAAAGCTCAAAGCAGTCAGATATTGCCTCATTGACCAAGCTTTGTATTGGAAAGACCCTCTGGGGGTATTACTAAGGTGTCTGAACTCGCAGCAAGCCCAGAAGGTTATGCTCGATTTCCATAGCGGTCTCTGTGGAGGTCATCATTTTTGGAAGACCATAGCTCACAAGATCCTCCGGGCTGGATACTACTGGCCCACCTTATTTCCTGATGTCTGCAGGGAAATCAGAGCTTGCATTAAATGCCAGAAATTATCAGGAAAGCAGCAGCTCAAATCCCTGCCATTAAAGCCTATGGTAGTCTCGGCACCCTTTCAGCAGTGGGGGTTGGACTTCATCGGCGAAATTCATCCTCCCTCAAATGGCCAGCACCGATGGATTTTGACTGCGATCGACTATTTCACCAAATGGATAAAAGCTATCCCCACTAGAAGCACTTCTCACAAAGTGATTATTAGCTTCCTGGAAGATATCATAGCTAGATTTGGCTGCCCCAACAAGATTGTCACTGACAACGCCGCCCCCTTCAGGTTTGAGCCTCTAGTCAAATTCTATGAACAGTTTGAGATTTCGTTGATTCACTCTACTCCCTACTATCCTCAAGGAAACGGACTGGCAGAGTCCTCCAATAAAAGTCTGATCAAGCTCATTAAGAAGCTACTGGATGACAATAAAAGGGCCTGGGACTCCAAGCTCAAATTTTCTCTTTGGGCTGATCGGGTGACGACAAAGAAATCCTTGGGCATCTCACCTTTCCAACTTGTTTATGGAATAGAGGTTGTTTTCCCTACTCAGCTCGCCTTATCTGTGGCGAACTTCCTCCAAGACTTTGAAGGAGAACCTAACCATGTGGCCAGAAGGATTTATCAGATGGTGGAAGTGCAGCAGCTCAAAGAACATGTCATGAACATGGCCTACAATCATCAGCAGAAGATCAAGCAGGCTTTTGATAGGAAGAGCAAAACGAAAGAATTCGAGTAGGGTGATCTGGTGCTCAAATGGGATGCACCAAGGCAGGACAAGGGCAAGTACAGTAAGTTTGATGCCCTCTGGTTTGGGACTTTTAAGATCCTTGAAGTATTTTCAAACAACACTTACAGGTTGCAGGATCTGGAAGGCCAAGAAGTTTTTAGTGGCCCAGTAAATGGGTATTTCCTAAATTTTTTTTTTTGTGAGCTGCAGTCGGCTCTTTGCCTTGTAAATATTGTTTTTGTTTTTGTTTTTAGTTTAATAAGAGACTCCATAGCCCAATAGCAAGGCACTGAATCTGCAAAAGTGTTCTTAGAGCATCACAGGGGCGACTCTATCCCCCATGGAGCCAAATGTTAGCAATATTTCTTGTAAGGGGGGTTAGAATGTAAAAGAATGGGTTAAAAACCCACTTGTCCTAAGTTTTGAACGCTAATGTGTCCTTGGTAAGCGACAAGCAATTCCGAGCGGCAACGATTCACGCGCTCGGATCAACGGTGCATATGGGATTCCAGACCCCCCCGCCTTTCTACCTTTAAGCGGAGGGGGGGGGGAGTCCAGAATCGGGGGCGCATCTCATCAATGGTCCTGATCAGAGCGCCCGGATCGACAGCAATAAAGGAAATTCCGGACCCCCCCTGCCTTTCTACCTTTAAGCGGAGGGGGGGGGGTCCGGAATTGGGTGCGCAGCTTTCCAACGGCCAAGATTAGCGCACCCGGATCAACGACGCTTGGATAATCTCGTCCTTCTCAGCTGCTCTGTGTTTAGCCTGCATGGGCCCTTCTCCCATCATGTCATCTTCCAGAACCACCTTTCTCCTGCTGCCGTGTGTCATACATATGCCTCCCCTCTTCGGTCCACGTGGTCCTCCTTCCTTCTCATCATCCACTCGTCGCTTGCCATGTGTCCCGCTCCTTTCCACGTCAGTCTCTCGCCAAAGAGCAAGTCCATTATCTCTCGTCTCCCCCCCCCTTCCGCCTGTTGTCTTCCGCCATGTGCCTTCCTCTGTCGCCCTTCTCACACCTCGCCACTTCTTTCGCGCCCTCATAGTCCGACGCCACCACTCCTGTCATGCGCCCCATCCTTTGTGCTGGCCTCCACGCCTATTCGTCAAGCCATTCAGTTATTCCAGGTGGTAGCGCGAGGAGTCTTCCACGTCCCAAAGTGCTGAGTTGGCCAAGTCGTCCTCAATCCCCATGAAGCAGTTATTGAGGCGGTTGGTGGTGGTTAGACATCATCTTCACCATAATGGGAAAGTCTGGCAATGAATTAAAGGCACGTCGATTTGCCGATGAACTCTCAGAGGATCGATCGCGTCTGCCATAAGTTGCATGACCATTCAAAGATTGCAGCTGCAGATTGTCAGAAGCCATGCAGACGCAAAGATTTTAATGCAATGTCTCGGTTTTGTTGTTGTTTCTATTTTGAGTATATGTAGGCGTTTTCGCCATTTTTGTATCTATCGATGGTAGAGCGAAGCTCCCGACTGTAAAGTTTCAGCAACCACTCTAGTTTTCTGGGTTGTGCATCTGTGTTTGAGATTTCTTGTTTTATGACAAACAGTTCTCCTTTTCCATCTATGTTTCGTCTCATGCCAGAGAGTTCATGATCGAATGATTCACGTGAATTGTTGCAATTATGTTATGATAAAGGATTTGTTGTGACATTATTGTATTCTCTGGTCTCCTGTGTTTGAATGTAAAAGGATCTTGCATTCAGATGCTTTCTTCTCCAATCTGTTACAAACCTGATGTTTATGACAGACCTTCACACTCTTCTCATGCAAGTCTTCCACCTGCTCGCCCTTTTTTACAACTCACTGTTTGAAGTTTATCAAGACCTCACTCGTTCATGCATACCTAGCCTAGTTTCAGAGTTGAGACGATATTGTTCTGAGTTCACTTCCATTTGATCACCCTTTTATAAACAAATCGTGACATTAAACTGATGGGTGTCTGGCTCTGCTCCTGCAAGCAATCCAGGAGTGACTTCCGCCTCCAACAGGAGTAACCATATTCTTCACCACAACATCATTTCTGATATAGGGATTCACATTCCTACAAAATTGACATATCAAGGCAAAAAACCATGGGCATATACATTTGCAACACAAAAATACATTCCTTGTAGTATTTTTCCTCCCATTGGCCATTTTCATAAACTAGGAGGCATGAGATCTACATCAATAAATTCATTTTACAGATCATGTCGGAGAGGGTACAGATCTCCATATCTAGTATAGGGAGAGGATAAACAAGTTTGTTTTGGTACTGGGAGTAGGTCCTATAGGTTTTGAACTTGGTTCATCATCATGCCAAGCACTCCAACTTATCACCAGACCTAATCCAAAAGGACTAATCATCCATATGTTTTTAATTAGCCTAAAATTCATAATTTGACAACATGACTTTCTATAATTGTAGTTGTTTTTGTCTCTACACTTAGTATTTTTCTTTTCAAATATAGATTTTGTACTTGAATACATGTACTCAATATCTCCTTGGGTTTAGTTTTAGGTAGGCTTCCACAGAGTATGGATTGGTATCAATCATGATATACTGCGCTTGGGCAGGACTTGCCAACTTTATCACTTATAGGAGCCTAAGATAGAGGTGGATCTTGGTACAGAGAGTAAATTTTCTTGAATAGAAAATTGTCATATCAGTACTTGTTATTCCATCTGGGCAAGTTTGGAGCCATATTTTCAAAACATGCAAATCAACACAATTGTTTATCTGTATGGATAACCACTCATATAAAGGGTGGAAGGCATACATGTATGTATGTTACGAATTGTATCATGATCCATATTTTATTATTTTATAGATTCTTGCTTAAATTGATGGTCTAAATGAGACTACCTAGGTATATCAAATTTTGAGTTTGACTCTGCTCTTTTGTAGTCTATGCACATAACCTTGGGAAACTTGTTTAATCCATGTGGTTGAATCCTTATGGAACACCCTTCCCAATTGATCCTTCCAAATATAGAAAAAAGAGACCTTGTTCGGAGTTGGATAGACCAGGTAAATTGTTAGTTGAGTTCCTGAATAGATGTAGAACCTATTCAAAAACATATTGTAAAAACAAGAAAGACAACAATGGACCCGAGCTTGACTAGATGCTTCTTTCCTCAACCTTCATATGACAGATATAATGCATGGCAGGAATATGTCACCTTTATTTCATAAATCTATGTATGCATGGTATGAATGTTCTAATCGGTGTAATTTTTACACTAGATATACGAAAGAAGCCACACACATCTTGCTAAAGATATATGAATGGTACACTTAAGTTTGTTGCATTGTTTACATGAACTTTAAACCAATTAATCAATATATTAATAACCACTTTTAAATGGATAGGACACGATTTCATTACTTGGGAATACTTTATGTGTTTGTTAATATGTTTTCTATTCTGATCTAAATCCATATCAAAATTTTATTACACTCATCTTTGTGTTGAGAGATTTGTATGTTCAATTGAATTTTTTACATGTTGAAGGTCAGGTATTATTGCAACAATTTCATTATTAACTTAATATGAGTTTTTCCTTTGATTATATATATATATATATATATATATATATATATATACAATTCTTTTTAATAATAAAAAATGTTATTTTTGGAATTTGATTAGACAATAGGTTTGATTCTTATTGCGGGCTTTGACATTTCCAATTTTTGTAATAAATATTTATCATTCAGTGTATTACTCTTTGACAAATAATAATCATATCCTTGACAAATAGTAATCAATTTGAAATTCAGTTGGTTGGCATTTGGCACTTGCATTTAATTGTCATCGTAAGCTTCTCACCACCATCCCTAGACTGCCTTCCATCACCACCATCATTGCAGTGCCTTATTCAATTGTGTTTCCCTCTTCTTCAACTATTGGAAGATTGCATATTGGTTCATTATCGTTTGGAGCAACTTTGTTAGATATCTTGAGGTAATCTCATATGGTTTTTCTATTCCCTTTTTTTCCTATATCTAAATAACCTTACTTCTTCTTTAAATGAATTCCAAATAAACCCCTCTGCAATCAGATACCATTATTTCTTTATTATGATATTAAAATCCCCTCAATAACCCTAGATATGCACACACACACATAAAAAAAAAAAAAAACTTCATTTTAATATAAAATTTTGTCCATAGGAGTTTGCATTTTCCTCCTAAATCATTATAATATGCATATAGTATACACCCTAGATATTTGAATTAAATGACAGTTATGTTCTCTGACAAATTTTATGTAAATTGTCTTATCACCTTTTCTCTATCCAATAGGGGACCTACAAATAAAAAAATCCCCACTTCAGTCTTGTCAGTAACTACTTTATTAAATTAGTGGTCTAAATATCCATGTGTGTCTCTTCCTTTACATTTCTAGTTATCTTGAGTTAGTGGCCTCACATACCCATATATCAATTTCCATTCTTTTAATTGTAGTCAGGTAGTAGTCGAAGACATTTTTCTGATGCATGGGTCTAGATGTATAATACATTCCTATTTAGTTTTTCTCTTGCAATTACTGCATGCCAAGTATGTTAGATGAGGTGCTTGAAGATGAAATGTAAAGACAAACTAGTCTACTTGTTATGGATGCAATGATTGAAGGTGAATTATATAGTGGATACTCGAGGCATGGTCTCTCAAATGACTAACATGATTATGGTGGTCGTAACGAGATACCTAGGTCACACCACATAGCTAGGGACAACATAGAACGCTAGGGAAAGGAATGTAGGTTCATAACTTATCCACATATGAATGCTAAGAAATAATAATCCCAACATCCAAATTGTGTCACTAAACAAATGAAAGGATGTCAAAATACAAGGATATAGAAAAAACATAAATACTAACTCAAAAACTCTTTGTATCTAGCTTTAGTGGATCTATATTGGCTCCATTGTTGGTGGTTTCCCTTGAAACCATAATGTCCTACTTTACCCATTCCATTTTTTCCATATGTCATGTGAGTAACCCTAATTATTGTATAGGGTGCACCGGAATTAGGAAATTGAGTACAACTCATGAAAGATAAAATTACAATTTCTCGACACTCAAGCAAACAAGTTATGGAAGATTCAAAATTTCTAGATAAAGACAATAAGAGCAATTTGATTGCACTAGCATAACAATGATAACAATGATAAAGACAATAAGTGTATTTGGATATTTTCTCANACTGCTTTATTAAATTAGTGGTCTAAATATCCATGTGTGTCTCTTCCTTTACATTTCTAGTTATCTTGAGTTAGTGGCCTCACATACCCATAGATCACTTTCCATTCTTTTAATTGTAGTCAAGTAGTAGTCGAAGACATGTTTCTGATGCATGGGTCTAGATGTATAATACGTTTCTATTTACTTATTCTTTGGCAATTACTGCATGCCAAGTATGTTAGATGAGGTGCTTGAAGATGAAATGTAAAGCCAAACTAGTCTACTTGTTATGGATGCAATGATTGAAGGTGAATTATATAGTGGATACTCGAGGCATGGTCTCTCAAATGAATAACATGATTATGGTGGTTGTAAGGAGACACCTAGGTCACACCACATAGCTAGGGACAACATAGAATGCTAGGGCAAGGAAAGTAGGTTCATAAGTTATCCACATATGAATGCTAAGAAATAATAATCCCAACATCCAAATTGTGTCACTAAACAAATGAAAGGATGTCAAAATACAAGGATATAGAAAAAACATAAATACTAACTCAAAAACTCTTTGTATCTAGCTTTAGTGGATCTATATTGGCTCCATTGTCGGTGGTTTCCCTTGAAACCATAATGTCCTACTTTACCCATTCCATTTTTTCCATATGTCATGTGAGTAACCCTAATTATTGTATAGAGTGCACCGGAATTAGGAAATTGAGTACAACTCATGAAAGATCAAATTACAATTTCTCGACACTCAAGCAAACAAGTTATGGAAGATTCAAAATTTCTAGATAAAGACAATAAGAGCAATTTGATTGCACTAGCATAACAATGATAACAATGATAAAGACAATAAGTGTATTTGGATATTTTCTCAGTGAAAGATCACCCACCTTAAGAGGCAAGTGAACATTGTTTTCTTCTTCGAATATCGATATACAATTTTATTTTGATTGTCTTGTTTTTGGTTAATATGCAATTATATTCTTTGTATACAGGGGTTTTGTCGGACACACACACACAGAC
>JASDQU010738937.1:77411-89953 GCA_032191745.1 Picea mariana
TAAAACAAGTTATATATGATCTAAAGAAATCCATAAAAAAGATATAAAATATTGGAGGAGAGAAATTCCTCGGCTAATGTGTGAAATGAAAAGGTATCTACCTCCAACATTTTTCAATGCACAAGAACACTACCTCATACACCAAGTTGAGGAGATTGAAATGTGTGGACCTATACACACAAGGTCAATGTGGATGGTGGAGAGGCACTTGAATTCATTGAAGGCCTTTGTTAGATAGAGAGCACGTCCTGAGGGATCTATGGTATATCAATCCTTGGTGTATATTAGTCAGTATCTTCCTAACTTAGCAACAAAAATAATGAAGGTGCCTCAGATTTGGAATCTCAATTTCATTAACAAATTAGAAGGGAGGTCTTGATCAGGAAAGGTAGAATGAGGAAAGTGAAAGGTAATTAGATGGTAGAGATCTATAATACTTTGCATTAATATTTTTTTATTTATATGGTGTACTTATTTAAGTTTTATTTAGCTTCCATGATCAATTATTATTTAATATTTACTCTAATTACTATTTTTTTTCATACAGTTGGTCGAGAGTGGGATGCAATACATTTATACATCGCAAACAATCTTGATTGAATGAAAAAATGGATAGATCGATGTAATATACAATGTAATGGTAGGTTATCATGGGAAGGGGTGGCTACTTTGATGAACGAATCTCATCGTAATCAAGATACCAATCTTACTCAGAGGGAAATTGATTTAGCATATGATTTAAAATGTAAACATGCAAGAATATTATTCACCCACGTCATGCTTTAGTTATTTTCCATTCTATTAATCTAGGTCATGGTGTGTTTCTTTTATAAAGTTTCACTAAGTCTAAATATCATGTTTATTCATTTACAAATATTCATTTTTAACGTATGGGGCATATTGCAGTTGAAACACGACAAGGCTATGTGGTGCAATGGTAGCAAATTTCACATTAAAAAGTTGGATGATAAGAAGAAAACCTCTAATTTGGGGATAATTGTAGTCTTTTAGGTCACTAATGTTTCCTCTAGAACTGATAGGCATCCAACGATATATGAAAATAGATACTATGGGTATTTGAATGATATAATCGAGTGCGACTTTAATTCTTTCAAGTTAGTTCTGCTCGAGGTCAAATGGTACAGGTTAAAGATGAATGAACGTGATATCGAAAGAACTATTATTGAGCATGCCAACGGATTTACCAAGGTTAATAAAAGGGCGTTTGAGCCATGTACAAAAATGTATGCTCTTCCAAGTCAATGTGAGCAAGTATTTTATTCAGAGGTTCCAAGTAAAGCAGGTTGGTCATACGTTGTTAGATATGATCCAAGAGGAAGTCATGCAAAGTATAATGTATTAGAAGAATATGATATTGAAGAATAAGAAGTTGCATATCAGGAGAACGAACTACATGTATTGTTAGATGAAGAAGTCTAAGAAGTTGAGACATATGTAGATGGAAATGTTCTTGACGATGATACTATCAAAAAGTACTTTGATGATGATGATGGATATGGCCAATCCTTTCAACGTCGATTCTGAACCAAATGATTCAGATGTAGAATTGGATGAGGAATAGGGTAAGGGAGGAAGATTTAGTGTGAAAGTCATTTTGGACATGGATCACTATTAGAGGACTATGATCACAACTCTACACTTCAGTGAAAAGAGCTTCATCATCTACAACAATGAGTTCCAAGTGAGTTATCTTCCTCCTTCCATTTTCTTTTATACCATTGTGGATTCTAATTATATCTCACTAAAGGAATTTTTGATTAATTAACCATAGTGAGTTGCTTCAATTTCCTTTTCTAATTTGTTGGTAAAACTTAATTAATTGATCTACCATTATAATCACCTATATCCCTAGGTTTGAACCTCAATCACTTCTTGTTGTGATTTTGCAATTTCTTCATGATCATACCAAAGTTCATGTGGGAGAATGCACCATTGTGTGTTGATGATTGAAAGTATAAAATCACCTAAGTTGTGGTTTCAAGGATGTGCATGCACATTAATGATTTCCATTACAAAGATATCATACACCATATTGTGTAGATGTGTGCTAGCACATGTAAAATTGCGAAGTTTGTAATGTGCAATCCCATTTTTTTGTTGGGAAAAAGCCTATTGATGTCCCTAATGGGAAGAAATATGTGGTTGATAAGGCCATTCTTATTGACATGATTTATTTTCTTTGGACAATAGGCCTCCTATTTTGAAATGAGAGAGCCCTACCTCTTATTTATACTCTCCAAGTAGCTTCCTTAAAAGAATCTTATAGGTCACTTAACCCACTTCTAGGTCACTTAACCTATTTCTAGGTCACTTAACCCATTTCTAGGTCACTCAACTTATTTCTAGGTCACTTAACCCATTTCTAGGTCACTTAACCTATTTTCCTCATTTTTAGGGTTAACCACTTTCTATAATTAGAAAGTTCTCCATTTCTTTATCCTTTAAATATTCCTCCTTGACTTTGTCACCTCACTCTATAATCTTCTTTGATTTTGTTAGTTCACTTTATTATTTAAATAATCCTCCTTGACTTTGTCACTTTTCTTTACCATTTAAATAATAATTTCTTCTTTGCAAGCTCTTTGACTTCTTTGACCTTTTGGGGCTTCAAGCCTACATATGAGGGTCCTCCAACTTCGTAAGGCCATAACTCTCAAACCGTGAGGATTTATGTGACGTTACACATACCACTAGAAATGGCATGACATGTACTATCCATATAGAATAGTATTACCTGCAAATATATCAAAACTCATACCATTATACATGAAACAACCTTGGGTCCATTACGCAAACCATTGTGCTACCAGAATTCGCTACCAGACTTTCTTCAAGGGTTGACATCAATGACAACCAACCTTAATCAACATATATAATGTTATTACATTCAATAGCATAATTCATCAACATTCATAACAAATATGCCCATGGAATAACAATTCAAATATTTGCAAGATATTAATTGGACGAGAAAAGAGTATTTATATTAAAATGTAATCAACAGAAGTGAATGAATTACAAACTTCCATGCCGGCATGGTTCATAACYAAGAAACTAAGTCCCCTCCAGTTGGGCCTCCACCACTCCAATCCTCCACCATAAGYAAGATCATATAAGAKAGACACTGAGGTTCTCAATCAAGTAGGGAAGAGCTTGGGGGATGAACAATGTGTTCAGACTTAAAAGTATAAAGGGATGCAAGCTCAATATGAAGTGAATAATTTTTCCAGAGTAACTTTGCTCTCAAAGTTGAATTCTTCTCCTCTTTTCCATAGCTCGGATATGACCCATTTATAGCCTTCAAAGTGAACTGAAGGGCCGAGTCAGAACGTTTCCAATATATGGAAGGTCAAGGATCATGGATCCCGTGACATGACATGGAAACCCGATACTATTTTTTAATTTTGGGCACAAAACCTGATGTACACAGGATGTAGTGGTGCAACCTGCATATACGCATGTTGTATAATAGTTAGGGCACGTATATGTGGAAAAATATTTTTTTTAGCTTTGGAATTTGCAAAAAGGGACTTCAAGTCTGAATAGGGAAATGGAAAAAGGCCTTCTGAGCAAATTTGCATAGGGTGAGGAAAATCTTTCTATAACAGTATTTTATGTGTTAACAACAATAGATTAATGGTTTATACAAGTTCATATTTTTTTTATATTCTACTTATTGTTTTTTCTTTTTGTAATGGCAGGAAAATCAGTTTTTAGTGAGAGTAATTCGTGATTTACTCAAGCTATGTGAAGTCGCCAAGAGATTAAAGGAAAATAAAGTTGTAATTGCAAGTAACATCATGTATGTATAGTCTTATCATGTCAATGATTTGATATTTTTTACCTATTGAAGCATCAAGCATGTTTTTCTAAACTTAGGAAAACAATGTCGATCTCTTATTTCTTTGTTATTGTCATTGGTCATACTTGGTTTTAATTATAGCATGTGATTAGAGCATGTGATTCAATATTTATTTCTCACTTGAATATATTTATTTATCTCATATCCCACCCAACATTTATCAATGTTGGGTTTTTGGGAGGTTCCCTCCCACCCCACATGCCCTCTAGATCAAATTTTCTTCCTTTGGAGTACACCCTCCCACCTATATTTTTCTTGGTTCAAACCTTAACGTCCAAATGAAAAGGATTAATCCAAGATATTATTTCTCTAATACCAAATGATAAGCAACAACTTACTTTCAAAACAAATTCAGTATAGAGCCAAGACAAAACTTGTTGTTGGCAATATAAAGAAAAGATAGAACCATGAAAAAACCCAAAAAATAGAGTAGATGCGAACAACTTTACCACTTTATTAATGAGGTAAGTGCCCTTATTATAGAATTACATAGCTCTCCGAGTCCAAAACCTTAATTTAAGGATGCACATCACTCAAAGAATAGAAAATAATATTATATGCATATGTACATAGCTCAAGGTTGGAAAGTGATACTCAAACTAAATAACACACACAACAATTAATTAACTAATGTTGGATGTTCCTAGAAGGTTATGTATCAAGGGGATAACATCCCTCATTCTTTGGGTTGGTTAGATATATGAGATAGCTAGAAGGGTATGCCATCAAGGGAGGATAACCCCTTAGTCTCTAGGTTGGCTAGCTAGTTGTCTAGCAAAGACAATTATTTTTTTTGGGCTCTATATTTTTCAAATGGGCCCGTACCATTACTGTAGTTTCCACCTCCACCTTTCAACTAGACACAAGAATCTCATTACCTAAGTCTGGTGGCTAGATGCACATGGATTCTTTTGATTCATAGATACATAACCTCACTATCTACTTCCAAACCTACCCAAATATGACTGAGCCACAACACCTCCTTCTTGCAGGTAACCATTTAGAGGGACTTGCATGATCTTGATGGTAGTATCATGAAAATGTTGTCAAGGTATATGTGGAGTTAAACATAGAACACGCTACAAGTATCACTCCCACCTATATAACTACATGGGACACCTTGTGTTAGGCATTAATAAGGAATTTTTATCCACCACATTACTTATCTAACCTAATGTGTAGGTAGTTGCAGTTTCATCAAGCTCCATGGAGAATTGTACAGTAGTTTATTGAAGTATGCACCAAGCTCTACCTCTAACTTTGGATCAGATATCAAAAATGGGTACTTTTTCTTAACTTCAATTCTAGTTTACTCCTTACTTCTTTGTTTAAGAGCACCACTCTAGACCAATCCTTTCTCTATTCCCTAGTTGTTGAGTAAAATTTGGAGTACACTTTCAATTCTTCACTACTTTTGGAATAACACTCATCTTCTCACAACTACATCTCGGCGTTTGATGGATAAACCCTCTAGGTATTCTTGTCTTTCTGACTTGAAACTCACACATAATTCATTTTATTCATTTGAAATAATCTAGAGTTTACATTTTGATATGCCAACCTTTGAAGCATCTATCATCCTTTATGCCTCCAATTCACATGGGACATTTCACATAACATCCTCTAATATCACAGGGTCTATTCTTACCCCTTTGTTGGATATCTCTATTCATGATATACTACCATTCTTTGACCTATTCTCCATAGTTGGCATACAAAACCCTCACTCTCTTTTTCTTATGGCACCTTTTTCCACCTACCTGTACCAAATAGTCATATATATAAGTGGATTGAAGGCCTTGAAACCTTAGCACAACACCTCCATGATACAACACACACTCTAATATGGATCATGTGCAATTCAGGGATACCTACAATACATCTACAATTTACCAACAACAACTATCACACAATAGGCACATCAACCTGACACCTCCTAACTTCTTACATGAACATATGGAACACATCAACGTCTCATCCCAGCGATGGGTGCAACATGATCATTTGGAGTAACAATATTCTTCACCACAACATCATTTATGATATAGGGATTCACATTCCTACAACATTGACATATCTAGGTAACAAACCATGGGCATCTACATTTGCAACACAAAAAAACATTCCTTATAGTATTTTTCCTCCCATTGGCCATTTTCATAAACTAGGACGCATGGGATCTACATCAATAAATTCATTGTATAGATCATGTCATAGAGGGTACAGATATCCATATCCAGTACAAAGAGAGGATAAATAACTATGTATTTGTACTGGGAGTAGGTCCTCTAGGTTTCAAACTTTGGTCATCATCATGCCAAGAAATCCAACTTATCACCAGACCTAATCCAAAAGGACTAATCATCCATATGTTGTTAATTATCCCAAAAACCATAATTTGAAAACATGCCTTTCTACGATTGTAGTTGTTTCTGTCTCTACACTTAGCATTTTTTTTTTCAAATATGGATTATGTACTTGAATACATGCACTCAATATCCCCTTGGGTTTAGTTTCGGATAGGATTTCATAGAGTCTGGATTGGTATCAATCATGATATCATGTGCTTGGGTAGGACTTGCCAACTTTTTCACTTATATGAGCCTAAGACAGAGGTGGATCTTGTTGCAAAGAGTAAATTTTCTTGACTAGACAATTGTCATATCAGTACTTGTCGTTCCATCTGGGCAAGTTTGGAGCCATATTGTCAAAACATGCAAACTAACACAATTGTTGATCTGTATGGATAACCACTCATATAAAGGGTCGAAGGCATACATGTATGTATGTTACAAATTGTATCATTATCCATATTTTATTATTTTACATATTCTTGCTGAAATTGATGGTCTAAATGAGACTACCCTGGTATATCAAATTTTGAGTTTGACTCTGCACTTTTGTAGGTCTATGCACATAACCTTGGGAAACTTGGGAAACTTGTTGAATCCATGTGGTTGCTTGAATAATAATTTTTACAAATATTTGAGACCATTTGATGGATTAGTTGTGGGGATCCTTCTAGATCACCCTTCCCAATTGAGCCTTCCAAATATAGAAAAAAGAGATCTTGGTCGGATTTGGATAGACTAGACAAAATGTTGGTTGAGTTCTCGAATAGATGTAGAACCTAGTCAAAAACATATTGGAAAAACATAAAAGACAACAATGGACCTGAGCTTGACTAGATGCTTCTTTCTTCGAACTTCATATGACAGATATAATGTATGACAGACATATGTAACCTTTATTTCATAAATCTATGTTTGCATGGTATGGATGTTCTAATTGGTGTAATTTTTGCACTGGATATAAGAAAGAAGCCACACGTATATTGCTAAAAGTATACGAATGGTACACTTAAGTTTGTTGCATTGCTTATATGAAATTTCAACCAATTAATCAATATACTAATAACCACTTTTAAATGGATAGGACACTATTTCATTACTTGGGAATACTTCATGTGTTTGTTAATATGTTTTCTATTTTGATCTAAATCCAGATTAGAATTTTACTACAGTCATCTTTGTGTTGAGATATTTGTATGTTCAATTGAATTTTATTACATGTTGAAGGTTAGGTATTATTGCAACAATTTCATTATTAACTTAATATGATTTTTGCCTTTGATTATATACATATATTTTAAATTTCTAATCTTAAAGATAGGAACATACAATTCTTTTTAAGAATAAAAAAATGTTATTTTTGGAATTTGATTAGACAATAGGTTTGAGTCTTTTTGCAGGCTTTGTCATTCCCAATGTTTATAATCGATATTTCTCATTCAGTGTATTACTCTTTGACAAATAATAATCATATCCTTGACAATAGTAATCAATTTGAAATCTAGTTGGTTGGCATTTGACACTTGCATTTTATTGTCATCGTAAGCTTCTCACCACCATCCCTGGACTGCCTTCCATCACCACCATCATTGCAGTGACTTATTCAATTGTGTTTCCCTCTTCGTCAACTATTGGAAGATTCCATATTGGTTCATTAGCTTTTGGATCAACTTTGTCATATATCTTGAGGTAATCTCATATGGTTTTTCTATTCCCTTTTTTTCCTATGTCTAAATAACCTTACTTCTTCTTCAAATGAATTCCAAATAAACCCCTTTGCAATAAGATACCATTGTTTCTTGATTATGACATGAAAATACCCTCAATAAGCCTAGATATGCACACTCAAACACAAAAAAAAAAAAAATCTGCATTTTAACATAAAAGTTTGTCCATAGGAGTTTGCATTTTCCTACTAAATCATTCAAATATGCATATAGTATACACCCTACATATTTGAATTAAATGGCAGTTATGTTCTATGACAAATTTTATGTAAATTTTCTTATCACCTTTTCTCTATCCAATAGGGGACCTACAAATAAAAAAATCCCTACTCCAGTCTTCTCAGTAACTGCTTTATTAAATTAGTGGTCTAAATATCCATGTGTGTCTCTTCCTTTACGTTTCTAGTTATCTTGAGTTAGTGGCCTTACATACCCATAGATCACTTTCCATTCTTGTAATTGTAGTAATGGATTAGTCAAAGACATGTTTTTGATGCATGGGTCTAGATGTATAATACGCTCCTATTTACTTATTCTCTGACAATTATTGCATGCCAAGTATGTTAGATGAGGTGCTTAAAGATGCAATGTAAATCCAAACTATTATACCTGTTATGGATGCAAGGATTGAAGGTGAATTATATAGTGGATATTGGAGGCATGGTCTCTCAAATGACTAGCATGATTATGGTGGTTGTAAGTAGACACCTAGGTCACACCACATAAATAGGGACAACATGGAACACTATGGAAAGGAAAGTAGGTTCATAAGTTAGCCACATATAACTGCTAAGAAATAATAATCCCAACATCCAAATTGTGTCACTAAAAAACTAAAAGGATGTCAAAATCCAAGGATATAGAAAAAACATACATACTGACTAAAAAACTCTTTGTATCTAGCTTTAGTGAATCTACATTGGCTCCATTGTTGGTGGTTTCCCTTGAAGCCATTTTGGTCATATGTCATGTGAGTAACCCTAATTATAGTATAGAGTGAACTAGACTTAGGATATTGAGTACAACTCATGAAAGATAAAATTACAATTTCTTGACACTCAAGCAAACAAGTTATGGAAGATTCAAAATTTGTGGATAAAGACAATAAGTGCAATTTGATTGCACTAGCATAACAATGATAAAAAAAATAAGTGTATTTGGAGCTCTTATTAGTGAAAGGTCACCCACCTTAAGAGGCAAGTGAACATTGTATTCTTCTTTGCATATCAATATTCAAGGGTATCCTTACAATTTTATTTTGATTGTGTCTTGTTTTTTATTAATATGTAATTATATTCTTTGTATACAGGGATTTTTTCATGAATATATATATATATTTCTAGTCGTCAGAACATTGATGCCACTTTTCATCGATAGTTCGACTAACCAAGAATCTGTCCTACCCGGAGAAAACGTCGGACATACAATGTTTCCGTCACTTTTTCTTCGAACATTTCCACAATTTTGCCTCACAAGTTTGTCATTTTTTCGTCGAACCTTTATCAATGTTTCATCACCACTTTGTCATTGGGTCATCGGATGTTTGTCAAATTTGCATCACAATTGCAACAAAACAATGCTTTTCTTCCGAGCCAAGCAACGTCGGAGACAAAGGTGCCTCGTCGATACTATTTCATCGCACGTTTTTCAGTGTTTCATCGATGGGTTCCTAGATGTTTTTCGTCGATTTATCGCTTGTTTGTCGAATCATTTTCACTAGGGCATCAATCTTGTGACGCAATCGCGAAATTTATTGGGGCATATTGGTCACTCTTACGATGACAAGTGGCGTTGGTCTTGCGATGATGTTTGGACAGTCGTAATTGCAACGAAATGGACGCAAAAAAAAATGAGTATTTCATTTGTCATAATTGGGATGATGTGGTGACGAACATGCGTCGTTAAATCATCAGAAAAAATGGCACAATGTACTAATGCAAGTCCCCCACTTCTAAAGTTCCCTCGATGTTGTGGTTGTCTGTATACACTTTCTGTTGATTCTGGATCGTCTATATATTTTCCTTGAGAGCTTTGAGTATGTCTTGGCTCTCCTGGATCCATTCCTTATCTTTGGGATCCCTGTTATCCCCAAATTCCAAGTCGAAGAAGGAAGGAGAATCATAACCATATAATGCTTAGAATGGTGCCATGGCAATGGACATATGATAAGTGGTGTTATAGTAGTGTTCCCCCAAATGAAACAAATCAACCCATGCTTTCTTCTACCTGGACACATAGTTATGTAAGTAGCCTTCTATCCATTTGTTCACAATCTTTGGTTGTCCATCCATCTGAGGGTGGTTACTAGTGCTAGGAGTCAATTATGTTCTAGCCAGTCTGAATAGCTCCTGTTAAAATGCACTAAGAAATATGTTTTCCCTGTCACTATAATACCCCTAGGCTAAACGCCAATTGTACATATAAATTTAAATGAACATATAGGTTGGTGAGCCAAGATATTTTGGTCCAAGGTGCCTATGCAGTTATTAGGCCGGAGAGCCTAGATGCTAAAGGCCAGTGAGCCTATTCTGTAATATGTAAAAACTCATATTATTAATGAAAACACATTGTTGTTGTAGACCAACCACATAAAAGAGTATGGGGGAATAAACTCCACTAGAAATGGAAAGGGGAGATAAGAGTCTAGGAAGGGGCTAAGTTAGGGGGATTAATACCAATGGAATATTATACTAGTATTCCTTAAAGCTAAAGTAATGGACATGAATATCTCCTAAGTTCTAAAGTAGGGACAAGGGAGTCCCTTGGGTGCCAATTGTCTTAAAATACACACACACACACACACACACACACACACACACACACACATATATATATATATATATATATTGGGACATAGTGTGAAGCGGGATTACATATTATTCCTTCATGAAGGCAGTGGTGAATCATACCTTATGGTACTGGAATGCAACAAGAACATGTGCCTGTACTGGTTAGCTCGAGAGATGAATTGGAGAAGCGGGTTTCCAGGCCTGTAGGACTGAAGAAGTGGGTTGTCATGCCAGTGAGTAGTTTCTCTAGGTGAGAAACTACTCAGAATTTCTCCCTGGTGCGCTGGGAAATATCTACAAGGATCTGGGACTTCATGGCTAGCTTGTTGTTGAAACCCTGGAAGGGAAGTGGGGAAGCCAAGGGACTGTTGAGAAAAAAAGGGGAAAACTTCTTGGGATGGGACATGCATGTGGGGAATGAGCTATTGTAGGCTAGTTGCAGAAGTTGGGCATCTTGGACTGAACAATTATGTTATTTATTAGACCTCAGACTGGCTTAGGATTTTCCTTTTCCCTGGTAGATTTTATCCCCAGCTCAGAGGTGCCCCACTTCTGATATTATGAGAAGTGTGGTCTATGGATGGGAGGAACGTGGAAGGTATTCATGCAATTGATGTGTATTTCCTGAGATAAGTGTCATTTATTTTCTTATTTCAATTACTGTGTGTGTGTAATTATGAGTTTTTGTCATGGAATCTTTTTTGTTAAATTTTATACATGAATTGTTATTATTGCATGCATGTTGTTATTATTTCTGCTTAACTTTATTCATATTCATAATTTATTATGTAATTTAATGGTATCAAAATTTGTAATTCCACGTGGCATGGCCCAGCTCGGGGCTGGGAACATTACAAGAGAATTTTTTTTGAGTCCCTGATAATGGGGATGTTACAAATTGGATCAGAGATAATAATTAGAGGATTTTTCGTGATGTAGCCCAGCCTTGGTGGTTGGGTACGTTACAAAGTGGTATCAGAGCTCAAAAGTTTTTAAGTGGCATAGCCCAGTATATGGTTGGGTATGTTACAGTCACTGGCAATTTGCCTCCACAACCCATGGAGTCTGAATAACTCCTCGAAAAACAATTATGCTACCTATGTTGCCTTATACTCGAAGGATATGGAAAATAAATGTGCAAATTTGGTCAATCAATCGGCCACTAAATATATACAGTCTCTTAGTTGAACCTTTAGTAAACCAATGATAAAGTCCATAGATATGTTTCCCACTTTTTCTCTGGAATGGAAAATGGTTGTAGTAATATAGTAGGATGGGTCTAATCTGACTTGTTTTAATGACAAGTCACACACTCTCTCACATGATTCAATACATCATCATTGAGGCCCTTCCAGGTGAACCTCTCCCCAATCTTCCTGTAAGTTTTGAAGTATCCCAGATGCCTTGCCAATGGTGCATTGTGCATAACATCCATGATCTTCTCCTTGAGAATAGATTCTGAAACCAAGTATATATGGTCTTTGTAGTATGTCATGTCATCCACTACCTTGCACCATTCATCCTACACACTATGATCCATCACCTCACAAGTGAATTTGTTCTTGAAATATTCCACCAAGAGTGGATATTTCCAGTCAGTCGAAAACTCAGCAAGTGAAAACACCTTTGGTTTTCTGGAGAGAGCATTTGCAAATGAATCATTCTTTCCCTTTACATACTCGATGTCAAAATCGTGGGCCTGCAATTTTCTAACCCATTTTTGATGCCTTTCATTCAAGTCCTTCTACCCGAGAAAGTGCCTCAAGCTATTGTGGTATGTCTTAACCAAAAA
>JASDQU010738937.1:93132-112633 GCA_032191745.1 Picea mariana
GTGATGAAATTTTTGCTTTAGGAAATTTGAAAAATACAAAAACTCAAAAATACAAATCTTTTATCCTTAAAAATAAAAAATTCAAGGTATGTTTCAACATGAGTCATGCCAAGTAAGCCACATCTAATAAGAGAACCACCCAAACATGTGCACCAAACCCCCCTTTTCAAATTAAACAAATGCTCAAAGACCTTATAAACTTTGCCAAATTTAGGTATGGGAGGGGTGTCAAGATGCCCTATTGGGTAGGCCAATCCCCAAGTCAAGGGATGTTTCCCAAGAAGACCCCATCTAAGCCATGAAATGAATATGAGGTGGATTGGGAAAGACTTCTAGGCATGGGGTTCTTGATATACAAGGGTTTTTATTTGATCCAAAATCCACTGACTTGATTTGAAAATAATTTAAGTGTAAATTGTCATAACTTAAATTATAAAGCTTAAAAGCACAAATTAAAAGCTTAATTGAAGAAATGCACAACAGAAAGACAAAAACACAAGTTGATAACGAACTTCACCCATATTGGGCTACATCTCTAGGCCGCTTCAACTGTGCAACCGGTTCATTACTATAGTGTGAAGCACTCCAAATGCTTAATTAAACTACAAATGGATCTTAAACCTGCAATAAAAATGTCTTCAGCTTCTCTACGAAGGCTACAAATAGATGGAAACAAATTTCCCCTCTCTTCCTACAGTAAAAAAGGATTGAAAATGCTCAGTCCTTCAATTATACAGGAAACACATCTGTATAATAATGAATACTTAACAAAAACCTTTCAATGACAAGCTACTAATCTACTGCAAAATGGTTGACTAGCCTAGCAAAACCTCTCTCCACTTTAGGTTTTCCAAAATTTGGCTTACAAAACCCATTTCTTCAAAGTTTTATGGAGGAAAAACATTTGCACATATATAGTATTACAACAATTCCTTACCAATCTGCTCCATGTGGTGTAATGGTAAAGTCATTTGAATATATATCAATGGGTCGATGGTTCAAACCCGCGGCCTTAGTGATTTTTTGGGCTTATGAAATATTCAAATAACAAATATAATAAAGTTGTGTGCAATAACAAGGCATATGTGGTTGGGCGCAATGACTATGTTGTGTATTATGTGGGTGGAGGTCATGGGGTCAAGCCCATGGACCTCCCCCTTTCGTATGTTGTTACAACAATACGACTTTAAATAAATATTATTGGTTAACCGTAACAAGCTCCATCAGTGGTTCGTTGGTCAAAACCGTTGGTTGTTGGAAGTGAGGTCAGGAGTTTGATCCACCCATCGACCGTTCCAAAGTTGATAAGGCCCTTTTCGCAAAATCTGGCCTGCCATGTGGTGGCCTCTGATTGGCCCACGTGGTGGTCATGTCCCTGCACATTCAACTGTTTGCGTTAGCTTACCATATCAATGCCACATCATCCTGCCACGTCATCAACTGTACGGTCTAGTCAACATGCCATGTCAGCATCTGTACAACCCAGTCAACATGACGCGTCAGCATCTGTACGATCCAGTCAACACGTTGTGTCAGCATCCATACAGTGCCATGTCAATATATATACTGCCACATGTCATGTTCGTACTGCCACTTGTTATGTTTGTACTGCCCTCTGTCATGTTCATACTGCCACATGTCATGTCCATATTTCCATATTTCATGATTGTACTTCCATGTGTCATCTACTAGTGATGCCACGTGTCATCCTTGTCAACATTTTTGCATGTTTGGCCAAAACTTCAGAATGCGATAACCTTCTCATACGATGTCTGTTTGAGCCCATTCAAGCGTCATTGGAAAGCTCTCGTCGAGCTCTTCGACATGAGTACATTTTCATCATAATTTGAGAACTTAAACTTTACTTGGTTTTAGAGATACTCCTTGATCAATATTATCTCATTTATGGGTGCCTTTGTGGAGGGAGTGTTGCCCTTCGTCTACGTTGCAACATTTTTCCAAGGCCTTTTATTGCCATTAATTTATTATGGTTTGAAATATAAACATAAACCGAAATATAAACACCAACCGACCTCGTATAAGAACATGGAAAATTGGAATGTAATCCAACTTTGGCTTCCAATTATGTTTCAACCACCTAGAAAGTGAACCTTCCTTTAGGGTTTCACCGCTAAAATTCCCCACCAGAGTCGTCCAGTAAAACCTCCCCACATTCGCAATCGCCACATCCTTGCACACGAACATATACACCAGTTCAGTTCAAACTTTGTTACACTTCTTATTGTGTTTTCCAATAGCCACTTTTGCACCTGACTTTACACCAGAACCAAACCCTACTTGACTGTCTACCTCTGGAAGATCAAAGGAATGGTTTCATGGAGCCAATGGCCTGGAGGACAAAGGGGATGAAACTGCATTACCTCGCACAATCAAGCCATATTGCTCATTAAAATCTGAATTATCTTCCATTGATCTAGAAAGAGACATTCCCTGCAGAGCATTTTCTCCGGGTATCTCCATCGTAATATGGAGAATCCCCCCCTATCGAACTCAAGCTGTGGTCTAAAAGATAATTGTTTGATCAAACTAGGTTCATAGTCCACCAACTCTTCATCTTGGCCTTCCATTGCCATGTGGATCGCTCTACACGATCGCATGACTCGGAGTTGAGAAATAAGACCTAGTTAGACCTCCCGGAAACAAACTGATGGAAAGTGAGAGAAAAACCCCAGGCTACCTTCAACCTACGACTCTTGGACCCGTGGCCTAAGCGCCCGCGACCATGTGCCTAAAAATAAATTATGAACTCTGAAATCAACAAAATACAATACTTAACATACTTTTTTAATAGAAGATTCAACTAATACATACATACTTTTACATGTTTTTTAATAGAAGATTGATAAATTTGGTAATAGAGTTAAAAATTGTAAAACCATTACATTGAAAGTGTATAGATAAAATTTATTTTTATGTCTTCTTGATATTTAATAATTTAAACTTAATTAAATAAATTTAATATATTATAATAGTTAAATAATATAAATTAATAATATCATTGGAAAAATTAAATATAATAATTGTGATTTTAGTAAACGATTATATTATGGCTTTGTCTTGTAATCTTTGAACAATAAAAATTAATAAAATAACATTATTATTACATCATTATTATTATTTGTGAATAATTGTATCATAATATTAGTGAATAGTTATATCATAATGTTATTATTATAATATATAAAAAACATAATTATTCAAATCACAATCATTTCACTCATCATATTTATGTATTTTTCTTTGTAAACTTGTTTAATCAACATATTGTATCTTGTTACACAACAAACAATTCACCTTGAGGAAGAGTTAAACATTAATAATAATAATAATAATAATCTATTTTTAAGGTCACGGCCAAGCCACACCAAATTGGTGTATGAGACCCCCTTGTTTGTGGAACAAGGGACCCCCCTCCACCCAACGATTTGACTGGTAAAGTCTACGGAGATATACATACCCTACCCCCTTCTGGATTTGTATGGCATTAATGGTTATAAGTTTTTGCAATCACAATCCAAATTAAATGATTTCATAAAACTAAAGTTAAACATTATATGGCAACTCTAAAGTTTAATGAGTGATACATCTCAAATTTAATTTAGAAACAAAGAAATCATCCGCATACTCATAATAATTTTTATAAATCAAACATCAACAACATAAACATGATATGAAAAAACATAATATACATGTGTGCTATATTTTTTATAGTGCACTATTGCAATTGAAAGCGCACTAGTGCGGTTGTTACATAAAAATGCACCGACAACAATTTAATTGAAAAAGTACGTATGCAAACCTCTGCAATTAAATTTTTGTGGAGGTTGTGCTTTACGAAGCCAATCACTCGATCCTCTGCCACTCCCTCAGTGATTTGGCTCGCATCTCCTCCTCTGTGAGCCGCTCAACTTTCTCCAAGATATCATCCTTGTCATTTCTATAGCCATAATATGAATTGGCATACATTCATTTGTAAATCCCATACCTAGACCTCCTCTTCTTCGCCTCGAGGGAAATTATCGAATAACTCTTTGAGGATGAGGAGGAATTTTGTGGCCCTGAAGTATCTGCAACCGAGGTCCTTGTCGGTGGCACTGGGCACATCAACTTCATTCCCTTCCAAGTTCATCGTCTTGGCCCCTACTTTGGTATAAATAGGACTGACAAGCTCTACGATAAGAGCTTCCCAATTCCCCCTTTTCTAGATCAATAAGAAAGGAACCCTGGTGGATGTCTTAATTATAATACTATGTCAACCTCAATAATATCCTAAGGCCCATATTGTATATTTAATAGAAGTTAAGAATCACATTTGAAAAAAGACTCATGATCTATAAGCTTCACGAGCATGCCTTATCGTTGAATATAAAGCATTGCCTTGGCCTTAACCTACTCCTCCATGAGATCCTCACTCATGTATTTACTATGAAGCTCCTATTTCTTCTTCTCCACAACCATGCATTCAGTCTCTTTCTCATTCAGAAGGGGCACATGAGTAACAAACTCTTGCTCTCTCTGTTGTTGGTTTCCCTTGTCTCGCTCTCATATTTCTTTCACCACATCCTCCTCTTCTTGGAATAGGACCGACTTAATGGCAACGACCTCCCCATTCTTGATCGTCAACCTGACCTCCCTCTTGAGAGACTCAATCCTCTACCACTCCCTCGACGTTGTGGCCCGCATCTCCTTCTTTGCGATCCACTCGACTTTCTCCAAGATATCATCCTCGTCATCCCTGTAGCCATAATAATTGGTGAAAAATCACTTGTAAATATCATACCTAGACCTCCTCTTCTTCACCTCGGGGGGGTTATCAAATATCTCTTTGACATATGGGATGAATTTCCTAGCCCCACTTGTACAATTGGTTGTTGGAAGATGGCATGTTACAATATTCCAGCAACCAATTGTATAAGTGGGGGCTACAATATTCCTCCCCAACGTCAAAGAGATATTCAATAAGCCCGCTAAGGTGAAGAAGAGGAGGTCTAGGTATGACATTTACAAGCAAATTGACGTCGATTGTTATGGCTACAGGGATGGCGAGCATTGTATCTTGGAGAAAGTTGAACGACCCACAGAGGAGGATATGTAGGCTAGAGCGTTGAGCGAGTGGTAGAGGATCAAATATATAAAGATGGAGGCCATGTTGACGATCAAGAGAGGGGAGGTTGATGTCATTAAACCGATCATGTTTGAGGAAGAGGAGCATGTGGTGGAAGAAATGGTAGAGTGGGACAAAGGAAACTAATAGCAGAAAGAGTGAGAATTTCTTGTCCATGTGCCCCTTCTGGATGAGAAAGTGATCAAGTACATGGTTATGGAGAAGAAAAAATAGGAGCTTCTTAGAAAATATAGGAGTGGGGATCTCATGGAGGAGCAATTTGAGGCCAAGGAAATGCTTAATATATAGTGATAAGGCATGCTCATGAAGCTTATGGATCATTAGTTTTTTTCCAAATGTGCTTCTTAACTTGTATTAAATGTGTAATATGGGCCTTAGGTCATCCTTGAGGTTGACATGTTATTGTAATTAAGACATCCATGAGGGTTATTTTCTTGTTGATCAAGAAAAAGGGTCATTGGGAAGCTCTAATCATAGAGCTTGGTAGTCTTAACTATGCCAAAGTAGGGGCCAATATGACATACATGGAAGGGAATGAAGTTGATGTGCCCAGTGCAACCGACAAGGGCCCCTGTTATTGATACTTTGGGCTACGAAATTCCTCCCCTACCTCAAAGAGCTATTCGATAAGCCCCCTCAAGGCAACGAAGAGGAGGTGTAGGTATGATATTTACAGGTGAATTGATGCAAGTTCGTATTATGGATACAGGAATGATGAGGACAATATCTTGGAGAAAGTCGAGAGACCCCTGGAGGAGGAGATGTGAGCCAGAGCACTGAGGGAGTGGTAGAGGATCGAGTCTATGCGATAAATTATGAGAGGCACCAAAGAGTGACCTTTACTTTTGCCTCCGCAAAGAAAAACGTCCGCAAAATTTAATTGTGGAGGTTTTCATATGTAGTTTGTGAATTAAATTGTTTTTCTTCTAGTTGTTGTTGTTGTTGTTGCGCTCGTCGTCATCGTCGTCTCTTATTCACATAAAATTATTTTTAGGCACATATATATAAATAAAACAAATTGAAATTATAAAACACACACACATATATAACTATTTTGTAATTATCAAAAACTGAAACTAATTTTAGCTTGCAAATAATACATGGAAAAGTAGCAAGTTCTACTATAATAGATAATATGCACAGTTTTGAGTGCGCTATATCATATTGAAAGCACCATTGAGCAATGTGTTACGCCTAATGCACCAATGATCCAAGGTTATTTGAGCACTGATATGTATTTTAACGTTGTGTTGTGTTCTCTAATGCACGAGCAACAGGGTGTCCCACGAGACACATCACTATGCCATTTTACCTATGTTATGAGTGGCACGGTGTGGTTGGTTCTACGGAATGCACCGCTTTGTTAAACTTTTAGGTGGTAAACTAGACGATGCAATTTKTTATAAGGAAAGCAATGGTGTTCCCCCTTCCTTGGAGCACTCGTATCTTTTAGCAGTGCATTGTCTTTTAGTATGAACCGGTAGCAGGGCATTCTATAAGACGCATCGTTATGATAAATTCTTAAATATTTGACCTGATGCGMTGTGTGGACCTTTTCACACTACTAGGTTTTATTTTTTATGATGAAAAACTTGGAATTGCGGTTGGTTAAATGGAACACACCAGGGTTCCATTTTTCTTGGAGCATGAGCATTTTTTAGTGTTAGTTTTTTTTAGAATGCACTAGTGATGGGCCATCTCATAAAATGCACCGCCATGCTAAAATGTTAAATATTTTGCTCAGTGCCTTGTTGTACACAACACCAGTGCGTTTTGTGGATTTTGATGCACCATTAGGCTAAATTTTTCATATCGGTAACTAGGCGATGCAATTGGTTAATGTAATGCACCGATGTTCCATTTGTCTAGGAGCATTGACATTTTGTTTAACGATGTGTTGTGTTTTACAACACACTGGTAACGAGGCATCCTGAAAGACGCACTGCTATGTTTATTTTTCAACATTTTGTGGTGTCATTCCATGAACAACACCGATGTGTTTATTGATTATACATGCACCGATGAGTTGTATGGACCTTCTTGCACCGCTTGGTCAAATATTTTATGATGAAAACTTAGCGGTGCGGTTGGTTAAATGGAACACATCAGGGTTTCATTTTTCCTAGAGCACAATCATTTTCTTAGCGTTGCGTTTTTTTAGAACGCACCAGTAATGRGGCATCCCATAAGAAGCACCACTCTRCTAAATTGTTATATATTTTGCCCAGTGTCTTGTTGTACACAACATCGGTGCATGTATTGGAATTTGACGCACTGCTAGACTAAATTTTCCATGTCAAAAACTAGGCATGTGATTGGTTAATTAAACACAGCGGTGCTCCATTTTTCTTGGAGTATAGACGTTTTGTTGAATAGTGCGTTGTATTTTATAACGCACCGGTAATGGGCGTCTAGAAAAATGCACCACTAAGTTTATTTTTCAACATTTTCGTGGTGTCGTTCCGTGAACGACACCAGAGCGTTTAATGATCATATACACTCAGTTGGCAGTGCTTTCTATAGATTCAMAAAACACACAAGTTTTTAGGGCGAGCCAAAGCGTTTAAATGCACCACGTGAAATAAAAATATATATAAAGACCAAATTTCAAGCCAATTTCAAATTTTAATGCAATAAAAATGCAAATAACAAGGTAATAAGCAATTTCCATGGTGTCTTMTATATCGAGGAGGCATGATTGCACCGTAGAGAAGAAATGAAAATTTGCAGTATTTTCCAAAATTTGGAAATGTGTGAAATCTACAAGTGGAGTTATCGAACTGACTGTAGAGCACTACAAACAGGGAGGATGTTGAAGGAGAGGGAGCATAGTTGTTTGTCTAAGAGGTTGGAAGCAAAAAATGAGGTGTAACAATGGAAATTGGTATGGTAAGTTTTTTTTTTACCCTGTTTCAGTGCGCCAGACAGTCATCCGCACCGGGGCGTCAGCTATACATGCATCAACGCGCTTTGTTCTTACAGGAGTACTACTATGTATTTTATTTTGTTTATAGTGGCTAATGGTGCATCTTACTAGCTTAAAAAATGAGGTGTAACAATGGAAATTGGTATGGTATGTTTTTTTTTTACCCTGTTTTAGTTCGCTAGACAGTCATTCGCACAGGGGCGTCAGTTGTACATGCATCAACGCGCTTTGTTCTTACAGGAGCACTACTATGTGTTTTATTTTGTTTATAGTGGCTAATGATGCATCTTACTAGCTTAACATTGTGCGTTATTTTTATGTGTGCGTCGATGCACATTGTTCTTATAGGAGCATCAGAGAAAAAAAATCCGCAAAAACCTTCGTCTGCCTACCTCCGCTATAGACAGAGAAGGGAGAAATTTTTCAGAGAGCTTCCATAAAAACTTCCGTTGCAAGGTGTTCTCCTTGTAGTGTTGTCAACTTGGTGGTGGGGCCTACTATCATTTATATGAAAACTTGTTGAAGTGGTTCATGAGGGGTAGGTGTCTCCATACTCATGTTATAAGGGGGAACCCTATAACCCTAGAAGCCACTAGAAATGGTCCATATCCATCCTTAACTTCCATACCTACACCATGATCTGTAAAGAGAGGTTGGCACAAGTCAGTGCATTGTTGTATAAATAAAAGCTATGTGATGGGACTATTGATTTAAAATCAATGTAATTGCATTTATTCTAAATCCAATATAAAATTTTGACATTAACAAGAATCCAAGCATACTGGAACTCGAAGGGACAAGGCATGTGGTTGTCTAACAAGGAAAATCTCCAAGATGACAAGGCAAGGAGATATTGTTGACACAAAGACTCGACTCATGCCCACACAAACATGGATAGGAGACAAAACAATAAAATATGCTTGATAGTCTCTGATCACCTACATTGTAGAAAATGTGGGTTTTGCACACCCTGGTGGCAAGTAAGACAATTTTTTATCCATAAGAAGATCTCACATATTTAAGAACCACACAAAATGGATTTCTAGGGTTCCAAAATTGGTTTCAAGATATTGTGAAGTTAAAATAACCATGTCTTTTGTTGAGATTTTTGGCATTGGATTTTGTTTAGCCTACTCTCTAGGAACAACCTCGTACATAGCCACTTATAACCTAGAGTTGGTTTGTACATAGAGAAGGTCACAACTTTCCCCCATTTCCACTTTCGCTACCATGATCAAGGCACTGAAATTCTTAGATTAAGCATAATATTATTGAGTATGAGCCCTTGAATATGCTCTAGAATAAACTTATTCAGGTTGGCCAAGTTGAATTGCTTTTTAAGCTTGGTGCAAGGATGATATTTTTGTGGAATGTTTCCAAACGAATCATAACTGGAGCATATGCCTTTCCTAAAGAACCTCAAGGATGAGAACTAGGAGAATATGAGTAGGGGATTACCATCAAATTTACAAGGAGGGACCATTAAAGATGGTGTGAGTTGAAGGAGAGGCCAATTTGAAGGGATATGTTGTTATTGGAAAGGAATTCCAAGTTCTCTACAAAACTAAAGTACTAGAAACTCTAACATGAGAATGTTAGAAATTGTGTTGTCATTGATGTTAAAGGATGTCATTGATATCACAGGCAGGGGGAGACTGTCTGTTTTCAATGATAAGGGGAGACTATGTCTGTATGAGTTGATAAGTTTCTGCATATTTAATTTTCATTGATGACATTGTTGACGTGTTATGTTGATTAGCGACTCCCTGAGAAAATGAAGGCAGGTAGACTATGAACAATAAAAAATGAACCTAGAAATGACGGGTCCAAGGATCGAACCAGAACTAGTAAAATGAATCCATGGACGAAAAGAGGAAGCATCCAAATTACTACAACCAAAGAGGAGATCAAGAAGTTTCCTACGCGGCTCTGTGTAGATGAAGACAAAAGGAATGACAATGCCATAACACCAAGGATTTTGTGCCCGAACATCCATGATTAAAGAGAAATGTATCAGAAGCGTCCATAATGAGAATTGGACCAGACGAGATATAGAAAGTGAAGACTTATGTATTAGAGTAATCACAACTTGTTGAAGCTCGACAACACATATGAATAAGTTATATGCATATAAGGGAGATGTGGCTAATCCTTGGTGGTGAGAAGGTGGGCGATCACAGTTGGAAGTTGAACGAGATAAAAACCTGAGTGGTAATAAGTCTAGTAAGGAAGTCTAAGTAAAAATCTGAAGGCATAG
This sequence comes from Picea mariana, assembly GCA_032191745.1. Classification (NCBI taxonomy): domain Eukaryota; kingdom Viridiplantae; phylum Streptophyta; class Pinopsida; order Pinales; family Pinaceae; genus Picea; species Picea mariana. Next base: position 103,462 of record JASDQU010738937.1, read on the forward strand.
TAGAATATTTCCGCAAAATGATGTATCCCACATTCATTGGGAAAAATGAGTTCAAAGGGATTATAGTGAAAACATGAAAGCACATAGTTTGAATATGAATGAAGAGTCATGGAACTGTGCAAAATGTGTTAAATTTTGGTGTAGATCACTGTGGACCTGGAACAAAATAAATCCCAACCGTTCATCTCTAGAGATCAACAGCTAAAATCCAAAATTGGGGTTCAATACTCGGTGGGCCAGCTCAGCCACGTCAGTGCCATGATAGCAACCTCATCAGTGCCACATATCTAGTCATATGAATACCACATCAGAGGAATTCCACGTCAGTGCCATGATAGCAACCTCATCAGTGCCACATATCCAGTCATATGAATGCCACATCAGAGGAAGTCCACGTCAGTGATGCCACGTGCAGTGCCACATGTTAGGACATGTATTGATGCCATGTCAACCCGTGTACACAAAGAAGACGTCCACACAGAAGCCACCTCATCTGCAACATCAACACAAAGATATCGAAAAATGACTAAGTACCAAGGCATCATAGAGATAGTGAGCACGACGGAGAATTGAGAGCATGTGAAGACATGAGCGTGAACCCGCGAACTCGTGGTAGGAGTTCCAAAATCAACCAAGTGTAAGAGACCCGCAGTAGGAGTTTAAAAAATTGACTAAGTGTCAAGAATCAATCGGATGGACAAGGTCACAGATACAGAGTCGAGCAAATGTCATAGACCCGTGTAACCGCGATAATATTTTGAATAAATGGATAAGTACCAAGAATTGGTTGGATAGTCAAATATTGAGAATTGGTTAAGCATCAAGAATGACTAAGTACCAAGAGATTTATTTTGAAGGAAGAATTTAAAGAAATGACTAAGTACCAAGAACAATTGGTCAAGCGAATGAGGTCGCCACTTGTCACAGATCTGACGGCCTAGAGGGTGAGAGATCTAATGGCCCAAGAGGTCACTACTTGTCACAGATCGGATGACCCAGAGAGTGAGAGGTCCGATGGCCCAGGAGGTCACTAATTGTCACAGATCAGATGACCCAGAGAGTGAGAGATCTGATGGCCTAGGAGATCGTCACTTGTCATAGATCGGATGGCCTAAAGGGTGAGAGATTCAATGACTCATGATGTCTTATAAACCCATGATGAAATACTTAGAAAAGTTTCTAAGTATGGGTTCAAAGTGAGTGCAATGGAACGTGAAGGTGCATTATGGAGGTCATAGAAAGTTGTATAAAAGTGTCTCAGATATGCAGAGATAGAGTTGAAAATATTCTAAGTATAGGTGCAAAATGAGTGCGGCGGAACTTGAGGGTGTGGTTTGTAGGTCACGAAAGTTTGAAACAAAGAAGAGATATGCCTTAGTGTTGTAGGTGAATCCCACTGTGGACAAGTGGATTCCCTCTTGGTCTCTATACTCCTAAGGCCAAGACAGAAAAGTGCTTAACATGGACACTGACATCCTTTTAGATCTAATCAAGCTAATGAATAAAAGAGAAAGAGAAAGATATGCACCTTATTATTGACGTTTGTCCTTGCAAAGTCTTGGCTGAGCTTCGATCCTAAGCTCCCTGATAGATCCTGTAGGACAAACAAAGATACAATGGACTTCCTACTCTACTGAGATTAGCTCAATCATAGATCCATCTACTGCAGACAAACTCATATGGAACAAGCACAAGTTTGAAAGAAACATGTCAAGCGTTGATTATTAATGAGAACAAGTAAAAGTACTTACAATCCTTTGAATGAAGGTGCAACAGCTTCTTCCAGTTCTCCTAGTCCAACCCCTTTTCTCATGTAATCTCCACTGACTACTTTGATGATATCTCACTCGTGAGATCATAAGTTTCACATCTCAAATCTTTGTCATGTACCTTTCACCATGAGAAGGCCTCGTTATATAACCTTGGAGAAATCCAACCACTTGAGAGATGTTTGGGATAAGTTGAGGATTCCTCTCCTTCAGTTGAGGATCTTCCCTAAGATCATGCCTTGACCATCTATTCGAATCCAACTACCTTCAGGAGTTGAGGGACTCTTCCCCGATTTGCCTCAACAAACCCAAAATTTGCTAAAAAGAGGGTAGCACTCCCCCAAAAGGGTGCACAGGGCACTCAAACACCCCCCCAAAGAGGCTCAGGAAGCGCCAACACTCCCTGACAGTGGGTAGGGGAGCGCTCCTCTCCAAAATCCATTTTTTTGTGGTTCTTTCAATACAAAAGGCTTGTACTCCCTATCAAGTGAATTCTCTTCTTCAAAACAAGTCTTTGGGGTGTCTTAAGTGTCTTTGTGATGTCGTTAGAGGCACGACATAGGCAAGATGGAAGTATACTATTTGTGACACTTGCAACACTTGTAGTCAAGATGCGACACTTGCGGACAAGATGCGACACTTACAACACTTGTAATGACAACACTTGCGACACTATCGAAGTGAGTAATTTTGATGTGTAACAGATTGCCCCCAAAAGTATGAAGTTAGAAGACGATGATGACTGAAGTACTTTATAGACTTTTTCGAGCAAGGGTATGGACGCAAAGAAACCAGAAAAAGCTGCACACAACCATCAAACAAATATTATGACATGTTTCAAACCCAAGGCATGCATACCTATGCTTGAGTGATAAAGACTTTTTAGGTATGGCCACCATAAAATACACTGTGAATCCATAATTATATTGACAAAATGGTATAGCCACTGCAGATACAATGTGGATCTATACTTCTATGACCTGAACTGATCATAGCCACGAAAAATACACAGTGGATCTACGAGATGACAAGACATAGCCACGACCAATACAAAGTGGATCTGTGTAACAATATATGTGTCATAGTTCAAAAGAAAACTCCTTCGCAACTTGGGCAAAGTATACATAAGAGTGATGACACTCAACCCAGGGTATTCTTACTGATCCCGATGCAGTATGAATCTAACCATGCGAATAGATGTCCTGAAGTTGAACATGGAAGAAACTACTTGATTACCGATCAATGATGTAAACCATTAACAAGCATGAGGGAGATCACCATTGATGTCAATGATTCCCAAGGTACTCTAGTACATACCAACGAATGTGAATGAATGAGCTGAAGTCGAACATCCGTGGAATCATCCAATCAGGGGTCAATGATGTAAACCCACTGTCAGACACAAGGAGGCCCACCATTAAGGCATGCAGGTCCCAAGGTACTAACTAGTTTCTAAGTCTAGTTCCCGGATAATGTGTTGAAGTCGATAGGAATAGACTCGTCGAAGGAGGGCCTTGATGTATCCCCCATCAACGACACGAAACTGACACAGAGATGTAATCGGTAGATCAAATGAACATGGACTGACACGAGTATTGAAACAAGATATTTGTGATGGCTGACTCTTGAGGCAGATACTTCCCTTGAACACTGAGGCACAACAACAGAAACTTGACATGGACCAAAACTTGATAATGTAATGGATGTTGTGACTTTACGCCGGGTGACCCAAAGGAGTGAGGAAACTCAAAGGATTGGTTTAGTGCATAGGTTCAACGGATTGAAATGCGTGCAAAGACAAAGTGTCGTGTTCAAGGGCGACTGCAAGGGTTACTTTTAATGTTCTCATAAAATTGTTTGGCTTGCTTCTTTCAATTTTCCCCCATCCAGATAGATGAGTACCTCTTTTTAAATTTAACGAGTTTGAGGAGGGTAACACATGCTCGATATGACTCACCTTAGGTAAGTCCTTCTTCCTTTGTTTAATGAACTGGAAGAAGTAAGGGTTCGGTCCCGTATGGGCCCTTCAATGTATGATTGTTTAACGAGTCTAGAGAAGGTAAACTCGGTGGTTTTTCATATTTAGAGAGTCTGAAAACAACTTAAAGACGACTCCAATGTTGTCCTTTTTCATAATGTTAGTCTTGCGAGGCCAAAAAAGAGATAAATTATCACTCGAAAGACTCCCTTTCAAACCTTTTAACGAGTGGGAAAGGAAGCAAGATCACTCGACAATCTTTTCATGTTTAGAGAGTCTAAAAAGAGCTCAAAGACGACTCCAAGGGGTTCCTTTTTCGTATATCCATGCAGGTCCGAAAAAGAGATAAAAGTTTACCCGGTTGCATTCTCATGGATTTACGAGCACGAGAAAGAACAAAGACTAAGCTCGGTATACCCCCAACTTGAAAGCTAGTGGCTTAACTCCAGAATGATCATCAAAGGCTGGAGACATGCCCTCCAAGCTTCAATTCATTCACCGACTTTGAGTTTATCACCGATTGCTCTACTAGATGGAGAAAAAGGATAAGGGTGGATGAAATGAAGGTTCAAGAGAGGTGGCTGTTTCATTTTTTAACGAGCTTGACACAGGAAAAATAATTATGCTCACGACTCCAGGTTTAATCCCCAGATTGTTGTTTCATTTTTTAACGAGCTTGCTACAGAGAGGAAAACTATGCTCAAAGCTTTTGTTTCATTTTTTAATGAGATTGCCATAGAGAGGAAAAACTATGCTCGTGACCTCTGTTTCATTTTTTAACGAGCTTGCTACAGAGAAGAGAAACTGTGCTCGTGGACTCTCCTTGATCATGGCTTCCAAGAGAATAACGTCCTGGAAGGACACCATGTCAAGGGACAAAACTCATTCATGGCTTCCAAGAGATCTTCACTGGATGGAAGAAAATCCCTATGGAATGGAAACATGTCGAGGGTCTCGTCAGGGGTAAGGAGATCAGGCTCCAATAACCCTAACAAAGAGATTACCATGTCAACTACCGGATCCAAATCATCGGAAGTTGAAGGCATGGGAGACGACAAAAAATCGATATCAGGAGGGGATATAGAGTGTATATCTTCCCGAATTTCTTCACGAGGAGGAAGAAAAGAGGATCGATGGTGGTTATCATCCTGAGGTAGCTCGTCAATGCTCAACATTTCCATAAGAGCTTCATCAGAGGGAAAAATTGGGGAGATGTAATCGATCGCAAATGACAAGGAACTTAACCATGATGGCATCGAGTAATTGTCGGGTGCCAATAGATGTTGGGAATCTAAAGAGGGAGAAGCGGATTGGATAGAAGCGTATGAGGTTTCAGTTGAACTAAGTGGCACAGTGTCACCTAGTGCATCAAATTACAAAGGACTAGGTACAATCCGAGGGTCAGATGATTCCAAAGATTGATAAGTCGTGGTCGAAATCATATCGACGGTGGCAATATGATGTGTAGTCGGTGGAAGTGGTGTAGGGAAGGTACCCATGAGGCTATAATCCTTCAGTAAGCCAACACCAACACTTTCATACGTGATCTTGTGGTCTCCCAAGAAAGGAATGCTGTTGGTAGTGGGAGCACGAGCATCGGTTGTGTAGAAATCTAACTGATCAACAATGACAATTTTGCCCCGATGAGGAAATTGTACACATCGAAAGACCGATGAGGCAACAACAGTCATAGCATAAAACCAACTTCTTCCAAGTAACAAGTTGTAATCGAGGGGAGCATCGACCACCTCAACATCAACAGTGACAATTTTTCCACCCAATTGGATGGGCAGGGACTGTAAAAGCCCATGGGGATGAAAACCTCACCCATCGAAGGTGCGTAACATCATTGGGGATTTGTTAAGTGCGGTTGATTTTAAATCTTTCCAACATGCTAAAGACATGACACAAGTTGAGGCTCCCTCATCCAGAATAGTTCGGTGGATTTGTTGATTGTGAACAACAACATCAATTTGGAAAACAAGTTGGTGGGAGAGTCGAGACGCATAACTGTCCAGGTTAAACATGATATGGTTGGACAACTCAAGATCAACAATGCCAATAGCAGCCAAGAGTGTTCTACGTTGACTGGGGCAGTGCTGTAGAACTTCCAACGCAGACATAGCACACAGTGCTTGAGCCAAATCTTCAACAATGTTGTAGTTCTGGGTAGCACGTGAACTAGGATTAAAGGTAGATTTACGGATAGTGCTCTTAGGAGGGCGTAAGATAGATTCGAACGTAGGTTTGTCAATCTGAAGTGGTCTAGACGGAGGATTAACCGATGGAGGACTAACGGAGGACGGTGATGGATCTAGTAAAGTACCGGTACCATTAGTAACTTTTCCTTTGTCAAGGTTACCTGGTGTGTTGTATGTCTTAGAGAGAGTGTTCAAATTAATCCCATTAAACATATAAATATGTGCACTCGTCGAGCCCTTGTCATGAGGATGGCTAGAACTGCCCTCAGGAGAGGGGGTTTGAGCAACCATGGATTACTGCTGTGGAAAAGGTTGAGTAAGCACAACGGGTTGTGAATTTCCCTGGAAAAGTTTGGCCACTTCATTGTGATGTGGACAGTCTCGAGTGTAGTGATCGTCACCACAAATGATACACGAGAATTTCAGTTTCCGTTGTGGTTGCTTTTCGGTAGCAGGTGTTTGAGCTTGATTTTTTGGCTGTTCATTGTTATTAGTATTTTTTGATTTTTTTTTGTCTTCTTCTTACCTCCAGATTGTTATGAAGGCGCAGATTGAACTGTATTCACCTTAGAGATGTGTGTTTGGGGGGAGGTAGAGGAGAGTGTGGTCGATTGGGAAGTAGATTGAGTTTTGACGGAACCGATAACACCGTCCGCATGAGATGAGGATGATGGCTTGGATGGATCGGTATTAACTCGAGCAGCATTTGGAAGCAAATCATACAAAGTACCAGATTGTGAATAAACCAAATCTAAGTACTAAGCCAGAGCGATGGTTTCTTCCTCGGTGACCGTGCCACCCATAGCAACATCGCGAGCGATCGGGGGTAAAAGTGATTTAGCGAACCATTCCGCCAATAATATGTCAGGAATGATTACCTTGATCATCCTTCGTCGTCGTCTCCACTCATGAATATGGTCAGAGATATGCACGGAGTCAGTTTGATGAAGGGAGGTCAAGAGTTTAGTACCCGTCTCGTAGCGAATAGGTAGTTGAAAATGCGTGAGGAAAGACATGGCAAGGGAGTTGAAATCATGGAAAGAAGCATGTGGTAGTTCAATATACCACTTTGCTGCAGAGCCAGTAAGTGTTCGTTGGAAAAGACGCAAACGTATAGAATCATCCATGAGAGAGTTTGATGAACACCACAAATGGAAAGTCATCACATGGTTATTTGGATCTTCTCTAGATTTTCCGTCAAATTTCAGAATATCGGAAGGAAGTTTAGTTGGAATAACTGGCCAAACCGGTGAATGAAAAATAGGATCATTAGTTAACCGAGACAAGTCTGGGAGATCCAAAGTCGCAAGGAAAGGTAGTTGTTGGTTAATTTGTGGATGATACTGGTGTGGCATAGGAACACCAGTAGGACCATAAACTGGGTTAGGTGGATAGTTGTAACCAGTAGGTCCTCCTACGTACAGTTATTACTGACCAGGATAAATAGGATTCGATGATGGCTGAGAAACATTTGCATAACTCGGTGGGTTTTGAACATTATAAGCCGGGTGATTCGCTTGCCCATGAGGAGGATAAACATTGTGACCTTGAGGAGGGTAAGGAGTAGATCCCGGAGGTAGATACACATTAGGCCCATAGGGAGTATAAGGTTATTGTCCTTGAGGACTCTAGGTGGTGTTTGGGATGCCGCCCAGATAAGGTTGTCCATAAGATGTTCCAGAAGGAACAAGATTTGATACTCCTCCTTGTGGGTTATGATATTAGTGCCCCCCAACATGGGATTGGGTAAATGTGCCTCTGGAAGATACTCCCCAGGATTGTGAAGGGTTTCCAGCAGACGGAGGTTTCCCCCCTGCCAGCGGTGGATTAACGATCGGGGTATGACTGGCGAAGGGAGGTTTCCCTCCGGGAAGAACATGAAAAGGGGGTTGTCCCCCGGGAGGGGTAGGCCCACCATAGGATGGTGGTCTTCCAGGAGGGATAGGTCCGCTAGATGGTGGTTGCCCTCCAGTCGGTTGTATTTGGTTGACAACGATCTGCATTCTTGGGTGAAAAGATGTCCCAGCAGGATCGTGCAGAACATGTGGAGCTGTAGAGTGAAAGTTTGTAAAAGCGGGGGCAGGGATCGAAGTGCCTTGGGAATGAGTAGAGGTGATGAGTCCAACATTAGGATAGACTTGTGCTGACGCAATAGTAGGGTTAATGACCTGATTGATGGGGTGATTCATCGTTTGACCAGATGACCCACTTTCAATAGGAGGGTCATGAGGATTAAAGGGTTCTCAAAAGGATTCAAAATGCTCATAGAGATCGCATCCTGATGAATTCCTCCATACAGAATGAGCAGGTGTGGGATTTGTATCTACTGCAGTGGTAAGACGAACATGAGTCCTATACTCATCACCAAAGGTTGGTTCTGTGGATCCCATATATGTTTCGGTAAAAGCTCTCTCAGGCAACTGTGGGACCTCTTCGTCTATGATGTTCCCAAGGGAGTCTAAACGAAGCGAAAGTGGTTCGAGAGGGGTTACCGACACAAATGTAGTGCGAGGAGTGAGATTCTCAACCGTAACCAAAGCGCCTTTTGAATTGTCTTACAAAGGAGCAACAACACTCCCAGCGTTAGATTGATTTTCTACCTCTCCATGGTAGTTGTCTTCTGGAGGGTTAAGAGTTAAGGGTTGGTAGCCTTTCAGAGGCAGCCCTTGCATCCTACGCGATTGGTGAAGACCTTTATCGTCTACAGGTTCAATTTTGGAGAATAATAGTACACGCTGAAAATCTAAGGCCAACTAACAAAAAGAAACAACATATGCTAATAAAATCTAGGAATCAAAACCAAGCAAACAAAACTTCTCTCGATGATCGTACTAGTTCATGACGAAATCCAACGTCGCGTAATCAAGTCAAGAAGGGGCTAGGATATGGTGGAACAGTTACAATGGTGACCTGCTTAACAGACTTTCACCTTGCTGCAAGCTTCCACACAGTAATTGTGGATTTACCCTCCAAGGAGCCTGAGTGAGTTTGACCAATGTCTATCCAAGGTACAGTGAGACTTCCCTTCACTGTCACCTCATGTAAGTACCTAAGTGTTAGCGATATTTCTTGTAAGGGGGCTAGAATGCAAAAGAATGGGTTAAAAAACCCACTTGTCCTAAGTTTTGAATGCTAATGTGCCCGTGGTAAGTGACAAGCAAGTTCGAGCGGCAGCGATTCGCGCGCCCGGATCAACGGCGCGTATGGGATTCTGGACCCCCCCC
>JASDQU010738937.1:112690-148721 GCA_032191745.1 Picea mariana
AAGGCGATTCTGGACCCCCCCTGCCTTTCTACCTTTAAGTGGAGGGGGGGGGGGGTCCGGAATTGGGGGCGCAACTTTCCAATGGCCAAGATTAGCGCGCCCGGATCAACGGTGCTTGGACAATCCCGTCCTTCTCGGCTGCTCTGTGTTTAGCCTGCGTGGGCCCTTCTCCCGTCATGTCATCTTCCAGAACCACCTTTCTCCTGCTGCCGTGTGTCATCCATCCGCCTCCCCTCTTTGGTCCGCGTGGTCCTCCTTCCTTCTCATCATCCACTCGTCGCTTGCCATGTGTCCCGCTCCTTTCCACGTCAGTCTCTCGCCAAAGAGCAAGTCCATTATCTCTCGTCTCCCCCCCCTTCCGCCTGTTGTCTTCCGCCATGTGCCTTCCTCTATCGCCCTTCTCACACCTCTCCACTTCTTTCACGCCCTCATAGTCCGATGCCACCACTCCTGTCATGCACCCCATCCTTCGCGCTGGCCTCCACGCCTATTCGTCAAGCCATTCAGTTATTCCAGGTGGCAGCGCGAGGAGTCTTCCACGTCCCAAGGTGCTGAGTTGGCCAGGACGTCCTCAATCCCCATGAAGCAGTTATTGAGGCGGTTGGTGGTGGTTAGACATCGTCTCCGCCATAATGGGAAAGTCCGGCAATGAATTAAAGGCACGTCAAGTCGCCAATGAAACTGTCAGAAGATCGATCGCGTTTGCCATAAGTTGCACAACCATTCAAAGATTGCAGCTGCAGATTGTCAGAAGCCATGCAGACGCAAAGCTTTTAATGCTACGTCTCAATTTTGCCGATGTTGCTAGTTTGAGTATATGAAGGCATTTTCACCATTTTTGTATCCATCGATGGTAGAGCGAAGCTCCCGACTGTAAAGTTTTAACAACCATTCTGGTTTCTTGGTTATGCCTCAGTGTTTGAGATTTCTTGTTTTATGACAAACAGTTCTTCTTTTTCCATCTATGTTTTCGTCTCATACCAGAGAGCTCATGGTCAAATGATTTGCGTGGATTGTTGCAGTTATGTTATGATAAAGGATTTGTTGTGACATTATTTTATTCTCTGGTCTCCTGTGTTTGAATGTAAAAGGATCTTGTGTTCGGATGCTTTCTTCTCCAGTCTATTACAAACCTGATGTTTTATGATAGACCTTCGCACTCTTCTCATGCAAGTCTTCCCCCTACTCACCCTTTATTGCAACTCACTATTTGAAGTTTATCAAGACCTCACTCATTCATGCATACCTAGCCTAGTTTCAGAGTTGAGATGATGTTGTTCTGAGTTTACCTCCATTTGATCACCCCTTTAAACAAATCGTGACATTAAACTGATGGGTGTCGAGCTCTGCTCCTGCAAGCAATCCAGGAGTGACTTCCGACGCTAACACTAAGGATTATGGCAACTATGGACACTAACTCGCAGTCAGCCCCTAGGCGGGTACAGTCGACAATCCGATCCGAACGTATGGGTAGGATAACAAGTTCGAAATCAACTTGAGAGGCTCCCACACATAATCATGGGTATACCTTCAAGTGACCCCCAATATACGATCCGACCGCTACAAACAGTTGAACCACGGAGGGATAATCTCCGTAACTCGCCCGAATGCGACCTTGTGCGTAACCCCTGTGTGAGAGGGGGATCCCAGAAAGCCTATACGACAATTGGATTTGACTCTCCCTATCTCAGGATGTTAATATTTGTTTTGAAAACTTTGGAGAGTTGTACTCACAGCCTAATCCAAAGTGTTAATCCTAGTCTAATGTTGGTGGAAGATCCTAAAAACAAACTTGTTCTAGATAATTTTTAATTAGTGTTGATTTTATGACCGTTCTTTACTCAAAGGGTGCATGACAATGAAACTGATGGTATGATGACTCAATTCCTAAAAAATATGCACAAGAAAATGATAAGCAGTCTTGTCTTTCGATGAATGACTATTTAAGGGAAAGAGAGAAAGTTGTTTTCACTATCAAACACTAAGATGCAATGTCCTCATACAAGTGTTTCTCAATGAAATCCAATGCAATGCTAAAAATTTAAGAAATGCCTTCTAATATCCAAACCAATCACTAAAATATGTCCTTTTTCTTATATGTGAATGATAATCATACGTAAGACTTCTAAATGTCAATAAGAGTTCAGGATTAAACAATGAGAAGCAAACCTCACACAAAACAAAAAATACACTATCGTTGTGAATAAACAAGAAGGACAAAGATAACCAAATTGCAAACAAGAACCAAAAAACCTCAAACAAAAGAGAAATGATGGAAAGTTGAACTCAAATATCAAATGAAAAGGTTCACAGACCTTTGGATTTTCTCACAAAAGTTTTCACTCAGTCAGATAAAGGAGAAGAAAACAACAAGTTAACTCTAGGTCAACAAAGACAAAGAGTGACTTCAAGGCGAGGAAAGAAAATGTCAAAATCCCAAACAAAAGAGGATGAATTCTCATAAATAAGGTGTTTGAAAGCTAATATCAAGATGGACTGAGAGTATGAGACCCTGAGCAAGTGCAAAAAGACAAAAGCTGAACTTCAAAAATTGAAAACCTAAATGATTTTCACTAAAAATGGGATAGCGCTCTGGTGTAAGGGGTACCAGAGCGCTCCAACACTCTTTGTAAGACCACCAGGGAATGTTGGTGCTCTGCTAGCAAGGGCAAGGGGGCGCTCTGCTGCAAAAGCTCAGAAAAAGGCCTAGAAACTCAAAAAATCAATGAAATTCAGTCAATCAAGGTGATTGTGATGACGTAAAGAGGCAATCAAACAAATCTAAGAATCAACATGACAATATGGGGAAGATCAAATCAATGGGCAAAGGGCCAAAACAAGATCTAGGAATGGAAACAAAAATCAGAGCTCCTCCGCAGTGGAGTCGCCAATTTTTTTTGTAGGTGAATCCCCCTGCGGACAAGTGGATTCCCTCTTGGTCTCTAGACTCCTAAGGCCAAGACATAAAAGTGATTAACATGGACACTGACATCCTTTTAGATCTAATCAAGCTAATGAATAAAATAGAAGGAGAAAGATATGCACCTTATTATCGACATTTGTCCTTGCAAAGTCCTGGCTGAGCTTCGATCCTGAGCTCCCTGATAGATCCTGTAGGACAAACAAAGATACAATGGACTTCCTACTCTACTAAGATTAGCTCAATCATAGATCCATCTACTGCAGACAAACTCATATGGAACAAGCACAAGTTTGAAAGAAACAGGCCAAGCATTGATTATTAATGAGAACAAGTAAAAGTACTTACAATCCTTTGAATGAAGGTGCAACAGCTTGTTCCAGTTCTCCTTGTCCAACCCCTTTGCTCAAGTAATCTCCATTGACTGCTTTGATGATATCTCACTCATGAGATCATAAGTTTCACATCTCCAATCTTTTCCATGTACCTTTCACCATGAGAAGGCCTCCTTATATAACCTTGGAGAGATCCAACCACTTGAGAGATCTTTGGGATAAGTTGAGGATTCCTATCCTTCAGTTGAGGATCTTCCCTAAGATCATGCCTTGATCATCTATTCGAATCCAACTACCTTCAAGAGTTGAGGGATTCATCCCTGATTTGCCTCAACAAACCTAAAATTTGCTAAAAAGAGGGTAGCGCTCACCCAAAAGGGTGCACAGGGCGCTCAAACACTCCCCCAAAGAGGCTCAGGAAGCGCCAACACTCCCTAACAGTGAGTAGGGGAGCGCTCCTCTCCAATATCCATTTTTTTTTGTGGTTTTTTCAATGGAAAAAGGTTTGTACTCCCTGTCAAGTGACTTCTCTTCTTCAAAACTAGTCTTTGGGGTGTCTTAAGTGTCTTTGTGATGTCGTTAGAGGCACGACATAAGCAAGATGGCAGTATACTGTTTGTGACACTTGCAACACTTGTAGTCAAGATGCGACACTTGCGGACAAGATGCGACACTTACAACACTTGTAATGACGACACTTGCGACACTATCAAAGTGAGTAATTTTGAGGTGTAACACTTAGACCCACGGTGAATCCATCAGGACCTGGATCAACAGTCAATATCGGATGACTGAACCCACTGGGGGGACGAAGGTACCTCCTTGGCATTTAGCTAGCCAGGTAACCACCTCGAGCAAATAGGTGTTCTGGATCTCCAAGGCTTCCAGTTTTCTTTTTAGCTAGCAAAAGTCCAAATCCTTGGGTAGCATACCCATGGAAACCATGGTTTTGGTGTGCTAATAAAGATCTAGGGTGCGATAGAACTTTGAGTTTCTAGTCCGGGTACACCTTATTTCAGGAATAAAACCCCCCACTTGAAACTCCACCTCGTCGTCTTCCTTAAACTCCCTGATGAGTCGATCCTCAACTTCAAGTCCAGGCATTTTGGCTTTGTCTTCCTCCAAGACAAAGTCCTCATAAAACTCAACAACATCAATGGCAACGTTCACTACATGGGAAGGTTTCACAGAGGAAGAACGAGGTTTCTGTCCTCTAGCAGCCATGACTAGACAAAGGAAAGGGAGAACTAAACTTGTCGAACTGTCAACAAAAGAGAGGGAATAATCTGTATACCAGAGCCAAACAAAACCAGAGGCATTACCATCACAATCCCAATTTAACATACTCAATTCTGGAATGAATCTGATCGAGCTATGATCATGTGTGTCCTTGCTCATTCTGATTATGAGTGGTTGGATGATTTGAAATCGTGGGCATCGCCGCTCCTTCATGCCAAAGATCATACTCATCGGCCAAAGGAAGCTCCCCACTTCCATTCTGATTGCCAGATATGAACTGAAGTACAGAGGAAGCCTCATTAAGTTCGTGAGAATGTGGGGGATCAACTGAGCGATCGTCTTCCCACACATTGTCATAATTTCCCTCTGTTCCATCCAACTTCGAAAGAGTACCCTCCATGCTATTCAAATTGATCAGGTTGATCCTTAAGGCAATGTGTTGATAGCACGCAACCACCTGGTCTCTAGGGATGGGTGTCGTCTTGATCTGGCCTACCACTTGGTCGTGTGAATTAGCAAGCACCCCATTCGAGGATGTAAATATAATTAACAAAATAAAAATATTGATTAAAATTAATCTTCACAAAATAAAATTTACACTTTTAAAAAAAAATTATTCTTTAATTTAGATAGAATGTTTTTTTTTTTTTTTTAACATAAAAAAACATTTTACTTTTAAATATAAATCTTTAATCCAAATACCAAATTAAAATATTATGAAATTAAAAAACACAAAATATATCTTTAACTAATTTAGGAACACCATCCTCACCTATAACATATGTTTGAACACCATCCTCACCTATATGAATTGCCATCCCCTATACTTCTTCTCTCTTTATATCTAAACACCTTCTCTTTTAATATATACACATGATGTTGTGACATAGATCTACACCTATGTAAATTGCCATCCCCTAATCTATACCTCTTCTCTCTTTATATCTACACACCTTCTCTTTTAATATATACACATGATGTTGTGACATAGATCCACACCTATGTGAGGGATTGCATCCCTAATCTGTACCTCCTCTCCTGACATATACACACACATTATGTTGTGGCATAGACCCACAAATTAATTTGAGGGATGGCCATCCCCTAATCTGTACCTCCTCTCTTGACATATACACAAACTATGTTGCGGCATAGACCCACAAATTAATTTGAGAGGTCTAATAATTTTGTAGTATACCCCACAATTAAAGTCAACAGAATAGGTGAATGAGGTTTGGTAGTTTGCCAAAACTCATGTCCATCTCATCGGGACTGAACCACAATTTTACAAGGTTTTCGACCTATTTCAGTCCACAGGATGTTTGCATGCGAAGGTAAAATCCATTCATTCACTGTACCCTTTTCTCCACAGCCATTTTATCGTTAAACCCACTGATAATTGATATAATTAGTCTCTCGTGCGTGTATGCTCAGGTTTGGAAAGCCATCAACCATCAAATTATTGAAAGTTCATTACCGTGCATCGGCGCTTTTCAGGTGAGTACAAAGCAGCATTGATTAGTTAAAAATTTCTATTGTCTGTGGGTTCACTTTTTCGAGTTATTGCCATCTCTGATAAATGGGTCTGGATGCGAAGGACTTTTTGTATCTTTATTCTTGGCAAGCTGATAGACTATAAACATATTTCTTTATATTTTGATATTTTAAAGCAGGCGGGAGAGTTTGGAATTAGAAATTAAAATGCCAAGGAGTATCATGATACTGTTTTGAGGCTCTGCCTTTTATCAGAAGAAGTTTATTGCCACGAAGGAGCCCTTAAATCTGTATGTTTTTCTGAAGTGTGTGTACTGTTGGTGTAGTTAGAGTTAATCACATAGTATGATTTTCATAATTGTTTGGAGTTAATTACACAGTACGATTTTCATAATTGTTTGGAGTAAAGAAAGGTGTAATTTCTCATGGTGGTTCAGAGGTGATTTAAGAAAGTGGCAAAAGCCAAAAACCATGTGTTTCAGTCCAAGTTATTCCACTTTAACATCAATGGAAATGTCGGACAGAATCACATGTGAAACTGCTTTGCCAAATTTAGTCTGATTTAGCTGTGTGTGTGAAGTGGCCCTTTGCTCGTCAAGTGGGTTGTGGTCAAGCGATAAATCAAGTGAGCTTTCTTCTCAGAAGCCTGGGTTCAACCCCCTGGAGAACACGCTGTCGTGTAATGTGGTCAATTATGTGCTATCTTACTATATTTCATTGTTAACTGAGCCTAGGCGGTTTGTATTAGGCACTGCATCTCAATGGATGAGGCCAGGTGCAAGTCTGGGGGTGATTTTTTAGGAGTAGATAACCCTCTGTCGTGGCATCTAAGCTGAAGCTAAAGTCCACTTCATTAACAAAGGGCCATTTATGAAACCCTCACAAAAAAAAAGACAAATAGGAGGAAATGGTTTGTTCCATTTAATCTTAACAGGAAATATTAACAGAAATTAGAATGCTCTGCAAATGAATAAAATCTGACTAGGAGCTGATCTTAAATGATTAGAAACTTATTTCAATTTATCTACATGGATGTAGTTGCCACAATACATGGTTTAGGTGTGTGCACATTGCATACATAATTGATTTTTGCTTACCTAGTCGCCGTTTGATGATATATTTTTTTAACAGCAACTTTTGGGTTCAGTCAAAGTAATTGCGAACAGTACTTTTGTGTGATTGGAAAAATATGAGAAATTGTGGCATAAAATTGGATGGGCTGAGAATAATGAGACCTGAGAGTAGATACAGGAGTAGAAACCAACATGAATCCACAATTTGTTGAATGAAGAAGATGGAAATATCAGTTGTTTGAGTCCAAATTCAAATAATTAATGAGTAAAATAAATGGATAGGTAACCTGTGATCTATTGTCAATAGATCGATTTAGCATGATTTTGTTGTATATCCAAAACACGGAGTGGACAGGAAGCCTATGACATATTGGCAGTAGAATGACCTAGCATGAATTGAACATATTGCGATATATATATCCAAGAAAATGAAGTGGTTAAGCAAGATATGATACATTATAGATTAACTTAGCATGAGATTGGCATACTTTGTCATGTATTCCTTTTTATATAAAATTGAGATTTTTCCCTTCCTTGTTCTTACATGAATCCACATTGAACTCTCTGGCATTGAGATCTAGAAGTCTGTAAGAGTACTCACCATCCTAATCTTCGTCATATTCTGATTTGATGTACACCTTGAGTGAGTCTTGCATGTGCATGTTTTATAATTCCACCAGAAATATTGGCCCACCCTCTTTAACTTGGTTTGCCCCATAATATGAAGTGTGTTCATTTCATTGTAATGATTTTTTTTTTCTGTTATGATTCTTAACCTTTAAACTTGAATCACAAATGAGATATGAGAAATGCTCAACACTTCATTCGATATCAAAACCCTTAAGGTAGGGCAACAACGTACAATGATTTTATGGAATGATCAACTCCTGTTCACTTGCCTCTTTGAAGGGGTAACCTCCTAATGAACTAAGCTCTAATACAATAAACTCCAATACATGCCCCATAAGGAGGATTTCATCCTTATTTATAGCTAGCTGGAGAACCTTAATCATAACCAACATGCTAACTGCCTAGTGGAACTTTAATGAGGCTGCATTACATTTATTTCATGCTAAATACATAGTGGGCCTTCTTCAATGAGGCCACAATACATTTATTCAACTTAACTAACTAGTAGGCCTTATATAATAATAACAAACATAGTGGACCCAGTTCATATTACATTAAATGACCACCATAGCTACATTATTCTTACTCTAATGGGTCATTCACCCCCCCATTACACCCAGGGAGGATCCCGCTATTCCACCCCTCTTCAAAAACATTGCCCTTAATGCTTGTAATGAGGATGTACAACCATAAACCATAGTCCCATGTACGGGTGCTGACCGCAACACTTAAGTAGTCCAGGAAACCAAGGTCCCATGTACAAGTACCGGCCTCAACATTGAAGTAGACCAAGAAGCTCCTCCATAAACTTGGGTCCCATGTCCAAGTGCTCATGCTGACTCCCAACTAATGACACTTGGGCTTTATGTAGTATGAATGGCTGGGTATTGTGCTCCCAATGCTCACCATGGTCACGTGGATCCAAATAAATAGAACCATCCATGTCCAAAAGATCATCCATATAGTTGTAAAAGGTCGTTTGTGGATGTGGAAGGAACACTACCACTGAAGAATATGTGAGGGAAAATTGGTAGTCATAACTTGCTCTTGGCTTCCCTCAATGATGTTCTCTTCATATGGTGGAGTAGAGTCATCAAAGAGAAGCTGGAAGTAGTTGTCTTCCCAAAAATGAAATTGTCCATATACCAGTGATCACAAGCCTTCCCTCTTAATCATACCAGGCATGTATGTCTCTAGTGTACTCATCATTGATAAAAGGATACGTCTCGCCAATGATATAGATCTCCTTAGCTTCCTTAAAAGCTGCCGTGACCTCTTTAAAAGAGAACTCAAGATGCCATTGCTTAGTTACACATTGCCATCACTCGGTGACACAATACAATCACTTGTTTACATAGTTGGATCAAGTTTGCCCTGTTTCTCCACATTGCCATTCTTTGGTTTCGCTAGGGTTTTGAGGTGGTGAATTTGAAATGGCCCTAATGTCCTTATTTCATATCATAATTGCTATTATGAGCACAATTCTGAAATGTCGTAGCCACTCTGCATATATTGGCACTAGTTTGGTGCAGTTTGGGTGCTTTGTTAAAATATATCTACTTTGAAATACACACGCTCATCACCTAAAAACCCTAAAATAAATGATTTTAAATTAGCAACATCTTCATTTCTTGGACTTGGATTTAAACAATATTTTTTTGAATTTGGGCATTTTTTGAGAGGAATTCAGATAGACAATAGGTTTCTTCAAATTCTGCATGGGAAGCTTGAGAAATGGATTTTAGTGTTGCGACCCTAGTTTTTCTTTGAAAATCTGCAAAAAAAACCAAAAAATCTTCCAATTTCTTGCCCAAGAAAGAGCTTTGATACCACTTGTAGTGAAAGTGCTACCACTTGATTACATGTCAAACCCTCGAGGTAGGGAAACACTGTATATGATCCTTTTATGGAAGGATCAACTCCTGTTCACTTGTCTCTTCAATGGGGCAACCTCCTGATGAGGTAAGCTCCAATACAATATATTCCAATACATGCCCCATAAGGAGGATTCCATCCTTATTTGTAGCTAACTAAAGAACCCTAATCATAACCAACATGCTAACTACCTAGTGGATGTTATTTAACGAGGCCGCATTACATCTATTTAATGCTAACTACCCAGTGGATCTTCTTCAACGAGGCCACATTCCATTTATTTAATACTTAACTAACCAATGGGTCTTATTTTCACAAACATAGTGGACCCAGTCCACCTTACATTGAATGGCCATCGTAACTACACTGTTATTACTTTAATGGGCTCTTCGACCCCCACTTACACCCCTAGGGGGGATCCCACCATTTCACACAACGACTTTGATCCATTGAGGTTTTTCCCTTCCTTGTTCTTACATGAATTCACATTGAATTATCCGGCATTGGAATCTAGAAGTCTGCAAGAGTACTCATCATCGTAGTCTTCATCATACTATGATTTGATGTACACCATATTGGTCAACCCTCTTTTACAGGCCAGTGAACCTGCTTTGTTCCATGATAAGAAGTGTTCTCGTTTCATTGTAATTTATTTTCTCAAGATCAAAGAAATAGAACGCTGATCTTTGGATGTCTACTTCATATTATGTTTCTTTATAGTTACTACTTCTATGTATGCTCTGTAATTGTATACAGTTGTATGATTCACTTGGATTTATTCCTCTACAATTCTCGATTCTTAACATAAGGCAATGTCATTCTGTTAGATTATTTCAATTTCCATATAGGCATATTACTTTCTCTCTTTAGTAAATCTTAGAGGATGAAGTCCATGTTCAGGAGTGCATGACTACTCACCCTTTGGATTAGAGAAGTGCTTCGAGAAGGCCAAGTTTCTTGGCTTTTATTGCCTAGTGAGTCTTGTGTACGGCCTTCCCGCGTCCCCTTGGTTTGACAGAAGGGATAGCATTTTATGTAAATTTGACAGTCTGTCACTTATCCCTTTTCAACTGAAATGTATTTTTTGGGTCTCATCCTAGTTGATTGTCTCTTCTTGCTGTTTTCCCTTTCTAGTCACTCTCTTGGCACCGTTGCTTCCCTACCAATCCTTCCCCATGGCCCTCCCTACATGTATACATTGACTTTGTTAACTCCTACAACAACGTATGTGTGGAAGAATATGTGCACATAGATATTCACAGTCCAAGGGATTAGCTCAACCCGTTGTCGCCGATGTTGTTGGGCATTTGGCTAGTTTCATGCCAATAGGTCCAATTTGAATCCTCTTGGATTAGGCACACTAGTCTTGAAGAAATTTGAGGTTCCTAAGGCTGCCCAACAGGCCTGTCATGTGACCTCTTGTTGGGCTCTAAGTTCAAGATACTTTCAAACTGTTTTCTCACTGTCCAAAACAGCCAACAAATCGGAACTTTACCCTTATCAAATCTGCCCCTTAGGTAGTGATTTAATGTCTCTTTGAAGCTTCTCTTAAATGGGTTTCAATAGGAAGTTTTTCTGTCCATTGTTAGCACATTCATCATACTTCAAAACAGAAAATACCCTCTAGGATCTTTAACACCTACTATGCTGAAAGTAAATAAGCAAACCATGACAATTTTACACAAGTGATTTTGGTCAACATTGCCCTGGAAAAATCCCCATGGGGAAAACCAATCGGAAGAGAAAATTTATTATGGAGTCTCAAGCTAAAATAGCAACAAGAAACAATAACAAAGGAACTTGGTACAATATCCAACTCCTTCTTGAGCTTGGCTTTGGAGTTCCTTTGAGAATGCGCCCTCCTTGGGATTTGCACCCCTCTAGGATGAATGCACCCTCTTCCTTTCCGTGCCTGCTTGCTTTGGACAAAGTGCCCAAGTTTCTTGTGCACCCCTTGCCAATGCTTGCCTTCTCCTTGCCTTGCGCCCTTGTCTGCTAGAAGTGCGCCCCTACTCCAAGAATGCGCCCTCACTCAAGCTTGCGCCGTACTCCTTAAGCCTTGCGCCCTTAGCATCTCACCAAGTGCGCCCTCAAGTCTCTTGCACTCTTCTCCTCTCAAGAAGCACGCCTCTTTTCTCCTCCAAGTTTTTCTCTCTTCTCCTCTTCACTCAAATCTCTCAAGTGAATAATGAATCTCCTTTTCCCTCCTTTGCCTCCTTTAGCCTCATCTCAAGGATAACCTAGAAAACCAAGGGCCCAGATTAGATGTAAGCCTTTCTTCAAAATGAATGGATGAGATTAGATCTCATAATTCACTCAAGTTTCCATAGTTCACTTTATATTCATTAATTCACACTTAAGTGAATTAATGTCACTTTATGACTTAAGTGAATAAAGTCACTTTAGACTTAAGTGAATAAAGTCAAAGTGAAATTATAACATAAAGTACAAGCATGAGGATCAAACTTTCCCCCTTTGTGTTTAGAGACTCAAACACAAGGGGACCACTTTCCAAGGTACCCAAATCTCAACACTCCCTCTTACTAAGGAAAGTGTCACTCACCACTCCCAACTTGTCCCTAAAGTGGACTTCCTTGCCCCTTGGCAAGGACTCGGTGAGTAAGTCTGCAGCCTGCTCATCAAAAGTGGCCTCTGAATCTGATCTGCTCGTCACCATAGCCAAGTGGGACCCAAACCTCTCTGGCACCCTGCTCACTCTCATCAACCTTTGAGGCTCTCCAACATACTCCTTGGCCTCCTTCAAGGTCTCTTGAAACCATCTCGATTTCCTCTTCCCTAAAGTAACCTTTGGCGGAGTAATCTCCTCATGCCCCCGAGTCTCATGCACAGATCTCTGCAAAGTAGTTTGTGACACTGAAGCACTTGCACCAACTGTCTTATACTCGACAACTGTGAACTTGAAACTGTCTCGGGTAGACCAGTCACCCCTGAACTCGGTGTACTCGACACCTGAGGCTGTGTCCCCTGTGAAGCATCACTCTGCAACTGTGGGACCTCCTTAACTCTGTCTCTCAACTTGAGAGATCTTCTGAAAGCTCTATCCTCCTCGAATTTGACATCTCTCCTCACCACCACTCTCCTCAGTGCTGGAATGTAGATTCAGTAGGCCTTAGCGACCTCTGAGTATCAAATTAAAATCCCCTTCTCAGCTGTGGGATCTAGCTTTGTCCTCTTATCTGAGGGGACATGAGAGAACGTCAAGCACCCAAATATGCGTAGGTGCTCAACATCAGGCCTACTCCCAGTGAAGGCCTCCTCAGGAGTCTTCCTCCCCAAAGCTCTATGGGGAGTCCTATTCTGTAGATATACTGCAGTACTACAAGCCTTTGCCCACAAGTAGTATGGCAGTGCCTAATCATCAACATCGACCTCACTGCACCAACTATGGCCCTGTTCTTCCTCTTTGCAACTCCATTCTGCTGCGGGTTGTAAGGAATGATCAACTGCCTTTTGATACCTTGCTGGGTACATAAATCTGCAAACTCCGTGGAGGTATACTCACCTCCATTGTGTGACTACAAAACCTTGATCTTCTTTATTGTTTGGTTCTCCACAAGAGCTTTGACCTCTTTGAACCTCTTGAAGACCTCACTCTTGGTCTTTTGGAAAAAGATCTAGGTCTTCCTGGAGTGGTCATCTATGAAAGTAACATAATACTCCCAGCCACCCAAGGAAAATCGTGACATGGGCCCACATACATCTGTGTGTATCAAGTCTAGTACCCCAGTTGATCTATTGTCACTGCTGGGAAAGATAGTCTTGGTGTACTTCCCAAGAGCACACCCTCTACATACCTCCTGATGCTCAACGCTGAACTGTGGCATACCTGCCACAATCTCTCTCAGCGATCTCAGAGCTCCATGATGCAAATGAGCCATCCTCTGATACCATAGCTCACACAACTGACTGCTTTTGCTTCTACTCGTCAAAGCATACAAAGGTTGGAAAAACAATATGTATGGGTTCTCTCGTGTCCCAATCATTATGCTAGAAGCGACACTAGACCCCTTAGGATGAATGAGGACCTCTGTCCCTCTGAAGGACACTTCAAACCCCCTATCTTGAATGGAGGAAACTGAAATAAGATTCTTCTTCAACCCTGGGACATACAATACATCCCTGAACACCAAGGGTGGCATACACTCCCTCTGAAAGGATACTGTGCCGCGCCCGACCGCCTTGACAATGGTGTTGTCTCCAAGCAATATCTCCAACCTGATCTCTGGATCTCCGAGATCAGTGAAGTGCTCTCTTACACCTGACATGTGACTCTATGCTCCATTGTCAATGTACCAGACGTTGGATGGCGACTGAACTATCGAACAACAAACTATCAAGGAACACTCCCTCTCAAACTGAGAGGCAAACTCCTCGTTCTCTGTTGTCGCGGCAGTTCCACCTTGCTTCTTCTTCTTCTTCTTCTTCTTGGGACACTGTCCAACATAGTGCCCCAACTGGTTACAAGCAAAGCATCTCACTTTTTTCATATCCCTCTGCTGCTCACCTCCTCTTTGTTGCTGCATGGCCCCTCACTTGGGACCCTGCTTGGTCTTCTTCTTTCCCTTTGCCAAAAGAGCAAGATCACCATCCTCACCCTGCTGTTGACTAGAAGATTCGGAGCCAACTTTAAGCTCCTCTTGCACAAAGTCATCCCATAGCCTCTCCCAACTGGGCATATGCTCTCTGGCCACGATGCCTCGTACAAAACTCTCCCAGGGTTTGGAAAAGCCATTTAAGGTTGTCCTCACCAATTCTGAGGGATCTACTATCTCGCCAAATGCTGCCAATTCATCACGAATCTGAGAAAATCCCGTGAGGAATGAGGTAACTGTATTTGTCTTCGTCATCTTGGTGCCCCTTAGCTTCTTCTGGAGCACCATCTTCCGGTTCTGGTTAGGATTCTGGTAAAGACCGCATAATGACTGCCACATCTGAAATGCAAACTCTTTACCGGAAATGTGAGGAATGACATGGTCCTTTACCGCATCAAGGATAGTCCTCTTGGCCCTGATGTTCCTCTTCCGGAACTCAGCCATGAGCATTGCATCTGTAGCAGGTAGTACAGGATTCTCCACAATATCCCATAGCTCAAGTTCCTCCAAGATCAAGACTATCCTGGCCTTCCATTGATGACCAGTTGCCTGCCCCCGCAAGCCTATCCTCCACCCTCAAACCTGCCACCAACATGGCTGCCATCTGATGCTAAAACTGATACAACACTGACCAAGTAAAACTGAGCAACACTGAACAACACAAATCTGCCTCCAACACACAAAACTCAAGTGTGAAAATGAAGCTTCCAACAAGTGAAAAATCTGCCAACTGTTTGCCACAAAAATCAGCCACTCGTGTGCCCTTAGGCTTTGATACCATGAATATATTTGAGGTTCCTAAGGCTGCCCAACAGGCCTGTCATGTGACCTCTTGTTGGGCACTAAATTCAAGGTACTTTCAAACTGTTTTCTCACTGTTTTTAGGACTGTTTTCTCAATGCCCAAAACAGCCAACAAATCTGAACTTTACCCTCTTCAAATCTGCCCCTTAGGTAGTGATTTAATGTCTCTTTGAAGCTTCTCTTGAATGGGTTTCAATAGGAAGCTTTGCTGTCCATTGTTAGCACATTCATCATACTTCAAAATAGAAAATACCCCCTAGGATCTTTAACACCTACTATGCTGAAAGTAACTAAGCAAACCGTGACAATTTTACACAAGTGTTTTTGGTCAACATGACCCTGGAAAAACCCCCATGGGGAAAACTAGTCGGAAGAGAAAATTTATTATGGGGTTCTCAAGCTAAAATAGCAACAAGAAACAATAACAAAGGAACCTAGTACAATAGCCAACTCCTTCTTGAGCTTGGCTTTGGAGTTCGTTTGAGAATGCGCCCTCCTTGGGATTTGCACCCCTCTAGGATGAATGTGCCCTCTTTCTTTCCTTGCCTGCTTGCTTTGGACAAAGCGCCCAAGTCTCTTGTGCGCCCCTTGCTCTAGCTTGCCTTTGCCTTACCTTGCACCCTTGCCTGCTAGAAGTGCGCCCCTACTCCAAGAGTGCACCCTCACTCAAGCTTGCGTTGTACTCCTCAAGCCTTGCGCCCTTAGCATCTCACCAAGTGCGCCCTCAAGTCTCTTGCACCCTTCTCCTCTCAAGAAGTGCACCTCTCTTCTTCTCCAATTTTTTCTCTCTTCTCCTCTTTGCCCAAATCATTCAAGTGAACAATGAATCTCCTTTTCCCTCATTCGGAATTTCGCGTATCACGATTTCAACACTGCTGTGCAATTCCAATGGGCTTTAAACCCCAGGCACACTTCCCAGATCTGACGGTCACGAGGGTTCACCTTCCCTCCCGAACAGATCCTAAGGCTCCAACACTGTTGATGTGGAGTCCTCTCTTCCTTTGGCCATAGACCACACCGGCTGCGGTTTCACACACCGCTATACCTCCTGAGCTTAAAGGCACGGTCAAGTAACTCCTTGACACTCCGGACCATACCAGGGTCCAAAATTGGTCCCTCAGACACAATTTCTCCTCACACCCTCGGTCCAAAGACCACTCAACTGGCCCATCTAGGCTCAGTGTCGAAACCTTGGCTCTGATACCAAATTGTAACACCCCTTTCACTCACTACTTTGTAGGTGTTACTACGCGGAATAACAACATTCTCACTAATAATTAATCACATGCATTTAAAACAAGTTAAACACATTAAACACAGAGTATTCGTACAAATTACTGGCATAATCAACAATCACTACTATTTAATATTAATTCATATACACAGCGGAATTCATGATAACATAAGCAACACAGTCATGCAAAACATGATTAAAGCATAATCAGGTACTTATCTTTGAAACAGTGGCAGTTCCACCAACCAAGTGCAGGCCTTCCACAAACCTCTCAGCCTTAGACCGCACTGCTCATCAGCTCAGTAGTGGGTCACCCCCGAGCTGGAACTAAGCTCCACCCCAAGACAAGGAATCCTAGGCTAGGCTGAGGTTACAGGGAAAACAACATAGAAATCCGGAAGGATTCTTCCCAAGATGCCATCTTACGCCCACTACTACCAGACTTTCATTCTCCACATGCCTGTTCCGCCCGGGAGTATACACCTTCACAAGCACAGTCCATCGGTGCTAACCTCCCTCTCTGGGTCTCGGCAACAGGCCGGATCAGGAAGTCTCAGAGCCCGAAGCTGGTGCTGGACACTCTCTAGAAGAAACCGCTTCCCAGCAAACTCTCACACCTGGAGAGAATTGTCCACAGGCCTGACAACCTGCCTCTTCCAACAACAGTCACCTCCCTCACCTGGAAAGAGGTCATACACAGGTTCACTCACAACTTGCACTGGCCAACAAGCCACACGCAGTCCAGCTCTGCATGGCCACCACAGSCAACCGAAAAAACAAACATGGGCTTCCCAAACAGGCTTAGCAATGGCGCAAGGTCTCACAGGGTTGGTTCTCGGGAACGTGTGACAAACAATCCACGCAGGGAATGACACGGGGTTCCACGGCTCAGAACGGAGAGGGTGAACCCGGCCTCTTCARAAACRAACACAGGCTTCTCGGCTTTCAGAAYAGAGGGYATACACGGTTTTTTCARAGCSAAWCATAGGCTTTTCGGYTCACAAGGAAGCACGAGGRTTCTCTGCAGAGCTCRGGTCGGTCGTAYTGCTCARAGCCYRTACACGCTCAGGCAGTCTCGRTGGAAATGGGCRAGGAKCCCTCTCACGGCTCATCTTGGYCGTTTTATTCGCATGGGTCRGGGCTGACACTTGTCGCCCTGGAAACTGCATGCATTTACCCAGCACGCATCACCTTCCTCATGGTTAGGAACTTAGGATAAAATATAAATGGCACATGTTCTTTTGGAATAATATAAAATATTATTCCCAGGCTTAAGCCCCCTAGGCTAAACACTTAGCCCCTTTTCCCACCTTCCAGCCCCTAATCCCTTGCCTTCTCTGTGGAAGCTCAGCCCCCCTTCACTCATTCATCGTGGTTGGTCTGCACCTGGCGGTGTTTACAATTTTATTAAATGTTCTGCATACATACGAGTACAAAATCAGGCCCTTGGCCTCCAACCCTTAGGCTCTCTGGCCTAACAATCACATAAGCCCATCGGCTTATACAAACTTGGCTCACCAGCCTATAACACATATTTACAATTCATTTCATACATCAGATTTACAACTGGGCTCGGCCTTGGGGACATTACAACTAGGGTCTACTCCCCTTTGGCTTCCCTAGGAGTAAGCCTAGACGAAAGAAGTTCAAGTCGAGGTGATATTGGGCTTGAACTTAGGCATTGTGCCTCCAAGGACACACTAAGTGGATTGGACCTAGTCCACGTTAGCCACTGTGTATAAGGACGACGACAGAGTGATTTATTTACGTGCTGATTTACATCTTGGTTGTAGCTATTTAATTCAGATCTCAATACTTGTTTAATAAGCTCCTAAGCTTCTCTATATTGTAGCAATTATTGCCCTAACCATTGGTTGAATAATTTTAAGGCATTTGGCTACTAAGGCACTAGTCTATCTAACATATATTGAGGTGTGTAGTTGGAAGGATTGGGATACCCCCCTTGGTCTCTAGGAGCTGGCCTAAAGTGAAGGGGAGATTGTGTTAAGTTGACAGTGGTGCATTTCCCGTATCATGTTATCCCAATAGCATTCCCTCAAGGGCTGCTAGTTTGGGCGGTAACGGGACATATACGATGGCCACCAAGGTGAAACAAGGCAAAAAGCATAACTTCCAAGCATCATGATGCATTATCTGACTTCAACCCATGATCCTCACCTAAATGCCTAATGCATTAAATGTAACACTATGTATGAAACGCTGACTAATGTGCCTCATATGTGTTGTGCCACCATCATCGGATGAAACTGTTTATAAGTGAATAAGCTGAGCAATGATAAGGATGGAGGCATCTGAGGATCTTCTGTCTGTGGAGAATGCTAATCATCATCTCCGGGATTACTGTCTGCAATGTGCATCATGGAGAGTGATCTCCTCTAGTCACCCCTAGGTGAGAGGGTGTAACAGGTACCATATTAGTGGGGTGTTGTATATGATTTTATCTTATTGGTGCGGCTATGGGAGAATGATTGGGTTCCAATTGCAGTTTTATCTACTTCTTTCTTATGCTTTGATCTTAAAGCATTTTAGGAAGGATGGGCATGTTGTGTCCCCAACACAACCATTGACAAGAAGACTTATGGATGCAATGCATTTACTTATTGTATTCATTAGTAGTTGGGTTCCATAGGTTAGTAATGACTTAGTTTGTTAATAAAAACCATTTTGGTATAAACAAGCTTGCTTTTATCATGTAAGAAATGAGAGTGATTAGTAATAGGATTAGAGATAGCTTAAGGCGGAGGGCATGGTGTATACTCAACATTATTTGTGTTGATTTTTCAATAGGCTAGGCTCAAGCATGAAGTTCAATTCATTTTTAGCATTTTACTTGAACCATAAACAATTTGTTGCAGCAACCAAGATCACAAGAAGAAATACCATGCACAAGTACACAAGAAGTATCCTGGGAAACCCTTCTCAACAAGGGAAGAAAACCCAACTAATCTTTTGCTATATTCTTCAAGAGAAAGACCTCCCATACCATAAACCTAGCACACAAAAGGGTGCTCACAAACCCTAGAAGACTAACGCCCAAGAGAGGTGCGCACTTTTCCCAAGAACAAGTACTTGCTGAAATTTCCAAATTCACACTTGTGTTGTGATTCCTCAATGGGGAATTTACCTTTATTTATATTAGATTGAGCCTATCAACAGTAGTGTCTATTGGCATAATAGGGCCGACCTCAATAACTCACAATATAATTAATAATTACCATATTAATTATCTTTTACATTAATTATCTTTCACTTTATGGTGGGGCCGACTTGTACCCTTTACATCACAAATAGGGTTACAAGTAAGTCTGACTCTTGTACAATATAGCAAGGGATCTCATACACCCACTAGTGCTCAGCCACTAGGGCACATCCATCTGTGCTCAGCCACAGGGATGTCCACATCTCTATCTCACTGCGTCTCACAGGAGAACCACACTCACTAGTGCTCAGTCACTAGGATCACGTTCACCTGTGCTCAGCCACAGGCACATCCAACTCAACAGATCTCTTTCTCACCGTGTCTCACAGGAGAATCATCTGGAGTATCACATCATCTCAACTCTCTGCACAGAGGAGACCAGTACATCGTTTCATCTCTGTCTCAGAGAGAACGACACACCCAACTCATGGGCTTCCCCGCACATGGGCACACAACATTCCATCTCTGTCTTAGAGAGGAACCACACACCCAGCTCATGGGCTTCCTCACCCCACATAGGGCCACAACGTTCCATCTCCGTCTTAGAGAGGAACCACATACCCAGCTTATGGGCTTCCTTACCCCACATAGGGCCACAACGTTCCATCTCCGTCTCAGAGAGGAACCTCACTCCCATCTCATGGGCACACCCAACTCATGGGCTCTCTCTTAGGTCAACTCACTCAGTCTGTGTCTTGGAGGATGTCTCACGCAACTGTAATCATCTACACTCCCTCTTAGCTAGGGAGGCATTCTCCACCAGGCCAAGTCTCTCACGAAAGTACTCGAACTTCATCTTAGCAAGCGGTTTGGTGAAGATGTTTGCAATCTACTCATGGGTAGGAAGGTACTGCACGTGTATTTTTTTCCTCTGCACCATGTCTTTGATATAGTGATATTTTATCTCGATGTGTTTCGAGCTATCATGAAACACATGGTTCTCAGAGATCTTCACACGACTCTGGTTATCACAATGAATAGTAGTAGTAGGATCCATCTCATGATCGAATAAATCTGTTAGAAGATTGCGAAGCCACACTGCTTCGCAGACCCCACACTCAATGCTATGTACTCTGCCTCTGCGGTACTCAATGCCACAGAGCTCTATTTCCTGCTACACCAGGAAACCATGGCAGACCCTAAAGTAAAGCAACAGCCGGAGGTGCTCTTCCGGTCCACTGAGCTCCCTCCCTAATCTGCATTGGCATATCCCTGTAGGCTCAAGTCTACACTGGAGGCATATCTCAGGCCATATCCAACTATGCCTCATAGGTATCTCAATACATGTTTTGCTGCTATCCAGTGAGTCTGTCTCGGTTGGCTCATGAACTGGCTATAAGCACATTCACTGCATAGCATATATCAGGTCTGGTGTTAACCAGATACATCAGTGATACAATCAACTGTCTGTACAAGTGTGGATCAATCTCTCCTGAATCAACATCACTCATCTTCTTCAAATCCATCACCATTGGTGTAGGCATGGATTTGCATTCTGTCCTACCGAACTTTTTCAATATCTCCACAGTATATTTTTCTTGACTCAGGAAAATCTCATCTGTCCTTTGCCATACTTCCAGTCCCAAGAAGTAATGCATCAAGCCTAAATCCTTCATCTCAAATTTAGCAGTCAATGCTTGTTTGTATTCAACAATGAGTCTCTCTGAATCGGTGAGGAAAAGGTCGTCCACATATAGGACCAAGATTAAGCACTCGTTGCCATCAATGTGATAATATAGGTTTGGATCAACAACACTCTTGTTGAAGCCCAAACTCATCAGGAATACATCCATTTTCTCGTACCAAACATGAGGTGCTTGCTTTAGTCCATACAGGGCTTTCTTCAACCTGCACACATGAGATTTTTCGTTGTGTATAACGAAACCTTCTGGATGCTCGATATAAACTTCTTCCTCAATTTCACCATTGAGAAAGGCTGTCTTTACATCCAATTGATGTAGCTTCCAACCCATGGAGGCAACTAGTGCAATGATGGAACATATGGAAGTGTATCGGGCTACTGGAGCGAAAGTCTTATCATAGTCAACTCCCTCTACTTGCGAGAACCCTCTGGCTACAAATCTCGCTTTGTATTTCTCAATGCTTCCATCAGCTTCATGCTTGATTTTATAAATCCATTTGGAAGTAACTATAGATTTTCCTTCTGGTCTCGGAACTATATCCCCTACATCATTTTTCAATATAGACTGATATTCTTCTATCATGGCATCTTGCCATACTTGTTCACTTGAATCTTCTCCATGACAAGAAGGCTCAGAGTTAATGATGTGGCTCATGGTTGAAAGGTAGCTTGAGAATCTCTTTGGTCTCTTGCTTTCTCTGGTTGTCCCTTGAGGGGCTATATGTCCCTCTGCTTCTTGTAGAGTTTTTCGGGCCCAAGCAAGCCTTTTATTTCCTACTGCAATATCTCTAGGCATATCAATTGGAGCAACTGGATCGGTTGGAACAACTGGATCAACTGGAATAATGTCTATCTCCCTCCGAACTGCTGAAGGGGGAGAAGGTATTATCTCACTATCAATTTCCATTTGAGATTCTCTGGATCTTTGGAATGCTATCTCTTCTTCAAAAGTAATATCTCTGCTTATCTCAATCTGTCTTTGACCAGGAATGTAGATTTGATATGCTTTCGAGGATTCATTGTATCCTACAAATGTACCCTTTCTCCCTGAAGGGTCTAGCTTGGATCTCTTCTCTTTGGGTACATGAAAATATACTGGGCACCCAAATATCCTGAAGTGTCCAATTTCAGGCTTCACTTTGGTGAAGGCTTCTTCTGGAGTTATGTTCTTCAAGATCCGATGAGGACTCTTGTTCTGAACATACACTGCTGTCATGCATGCTTCTGCCCATAGAGTCACAGGTAGACTCTGATCATGTATCATTTCTTTGGTTGCTTCGATGATAGTTCTGTTCTTCCTTTCTGCAACCCCATTTTGTTGAAGGTTGTAAGGAACTGTGAACTCCCTCTTGATCCTTGCTTCAATACAGAAATTGTTGAAATCTTTGGAGGTGTATTCTCCTCCATTATCTGATCTTAGTACCTAGATCATTCTTCCGGTCAGGTTCTCAACCTGAGCTTTGAATTCTTGAAATTTAGCAAGGACTCCATCCTTGTTCTTTAGGAAGTAAATCCAGGTTTTCCGAGAGTGATCATCTATGAAGAGTACATAGTACAAGTACCCATTCAGAGATGCAACAGTCATTGGCCCACACACATCTGAATGTATCAAGTCCAAGATTTCCTTGGATCTATTGTCACTGCTTAAGAAGGACCCTTTAACATTCTTGCCAAGAGCACAACCTTTGCAAACACCTTTATGCTGAATCTGTATCTCTAGAAGACTTGTTACCATTTTTCCTAGAGCTGGGAGAGCTCTATAATGAATGTGAGCAAGTCTTCTATGCCATAGCTCACTCAAGCTGATAGTGTCATGTAACAGGGCCTGGATTGGTCTGATGGTTAATCTGTACAAGCTGCTTTCTCGAACACCAATTACCTTGGCGGAATTTATATGTGAGTCTTTGTGCCATGCAATAACTCTTCCTTCTGAAAAGGTAACCTTGTAGCCTTTGTCTTCCAAGGCAGAAATGGAGACAGGGTTCCTCTTCATTCCAGGTACATATAGTACTTCATTTAGTTGAAGTTGCATATCTGAATCTAGTTGGAAGGTAGAAGTTCCAACCCCTTTCACATTATATCTGGCATAGTCTCCAAGGACAAAATGTAGATGTGTCTCTTTCTCAACCAAATTTGTTAGGTGATCTCTAAAACTGGTCATGTGCCTGGAGGCACCACTATCAATTAATCAAGTATTATCATTGGTAGGGACCATACCTGAGAGTGCTGAGATGTTGATGTCTTCATCTCCTTGAAGTCTTGGCTTCTAGGAGCTTAGTTTGCTTGATCCACCAAGCTTGTCTTCCATCATGATTTTGTTCATCATATTTTTAGATTCTTCACAAACCCTTGTCAACTAGGCTAGAAAACCTAACGGCTAGGCTAGGCTAGCACTTTTAGGTTTTGTTGGGCTTATGACTGCCAACAATAAGCCTTGAAGGATAGGAGAACACTGGTGAGCTGAAGAGCTCTTTGCAGAAACCCTAATTCTGAAATTTCTGCAGAAATTAGCGAAACCCTAGAAACCCTAGGGCCAAAAAATCAAAATGCTCAGAAATGCAATCTGAAGCTTGTTGGAGGAGCGCTGAAGGAGGCCGTACACTCCTATGCAATTTTTAGCCCCAGTGTCCAAGTGGCAAGTGTTGAAACTCCTCAGAAAGGTAGGCCGTACGAAATTTCTGGATACCCTAGGAGGGCCGTATGGTTTTGCAGAAGAGAGAGGATGACTGAAATTTGCTTGTGCAATGGGTTCTTCAAGACCTATGCTCTGAAACCATGTTGATTTTTCAATAGGCTAGGCTCAAGCATGAAGTTCATTTCATTTTTAGCATTTTACTTGAACCATAAACAATTTGTTGCAACAACCAAGATCACAAGAAGAAATACCATGCACAAGTACACAAGAAGTATCTTGGGAAACCCTTCTCAACAAGGGAAGAAAACCCAACCAATCCTTTGCTATATTCTTCAAGAGAAAGACCTCCCATACCATAAACCTAACACACAAAAGGGTGCTCACAAACCCTAGAAGACTAGCGCCCAAGAGATGTGCGCACTTTTCCCAAGAACAAGTACTTGCTGAAATTTCCAAACTCACACTTGTGTTGTGATTCCTCAATGGGGAATTTACCTTTATTTATATTGGACTGAGCCTATCAACAATAGTGTCTATTGGCACAACAGGGCCGACCTCAATAACTCACAATATAATTAATAATTACCATATTAATTATCTTTTACATTAATTATCTTTCACTTTATGGTGGGACCGACCTGTACCCTTTACATCACTAATAGGGTTATAGGTAAGTCTGACTCTTGTACAATATAGCAAGGGATCTCATACACCCACTAGTGCTCAGCCACTAGGGGCACATCCATCTGTGCTC
The DNA here is from genome assembly GCA_032191745.1 of Picea mariana. Lineage (NCBI taxonomy): Eukaryota > Viridiplantae > Streptophyta > Pinopsida > Pinales > Pinaceae > Picea > Picea mariana. Next base: position 137,158 of record JASDQU010738937.1, read on the forward strand.
AGCCACAGGGATGTCCACATCTCTATCTCACTGCGTCTCACAGGAGAACCACACTCACTAGTGCTCAACCACTAGGATCACGTTCACCTGTGCTCAGCCACAGGCACGTCCAACTTAGCAGATCTCTTTCTCACTGTGTCTCATAGGAGAATCATCTGGAGTATCACATCATCTCAACTCTTTGCACAGAGGAGACCAATGCATCGTTTCATCTCCGTCTCAGAGAGAATGACACACCTAACTCATGGGCTTCCCCACACAGGGGCACACAACATTCCATCTCCTTCTCAGAGAGGAACCACACACCCAGCTCATGGGCTTCCTCACCCCACACAGGGCCACAACGTTCCATCTCCATCTTAGAGAGGAAACACATACCCAACTTATGTTAAAGTTTCTTGCTTAATCTGTTATTATTAATCTTCATTATAAAAACAACATAATAAGGATCTTACTGAAAGAAACACAATCACAGATTACATAATCCTTTAACCTGGGAAACCCTCAAGGGGAAGAAAACCCAACAAAACTTCTTTAATATAGATTCAATAACCAAGTACAGTGTCTCTCACAAGAGAGATCTCACCAAAGAGAAGATCCACCAGAAACCCTAACCAAAACAGAGTAGCGCACCACTTAGACCAAGATAGTCCTTCACCAAGATAACCTTCTCCTTTACTGAGACACTCTTCCTTGTAGCTGTGTCACTTCTCCTTGTAGCTGCGTCACTCTCAGACTTGCGCACTTGAGAGCTTGATGAGTGTGTGTACAGATGAGGTGCTAGGTCTCTTATAAATACAAGTTGTGCCCCCCTCAATAATTAGGTCGGGGCCGACCTGTTCACTTTACCTTTCTAATTTATATTTATCTTGTCTAGGCACAATATGGCCGACTTGTCAATATATATATATTTTATCTTTTGCTTTATCCACAAAAGGGGATAAGAATATTCTTTGCAGTTACACAATATTTCAACAACTTATGGGCTTCCTTACGCCACATAGGGCCACAACGTTCCATCTCCGTCTCAGAGTGGAACCTCACTCCCATCTCATGGGCACACCCAACTCATGGGCTCTCTCTCATGTCGACTCACTCAGTCTGTGTCCTGGAGGATGTCTCACACAGCTGTAATCATCAACAATTTGTACTTGAGTTATTTTGTTTGTAAACTCATTAATGCTCCATCACTAAGTTAGTTGAGATTATTCATATTTATGATTCATCACTAAGTTAGTGGATAGGTGTTAGTTATATGCATTCATGAGTCACTACTATGTTAGTGGAGAGGTGTTAGTATGAGAGTTGTGTTAAAAGGGTTTTCTCATTCTCACTTATAATCAATCCAATCTATTATCAATCAACATTGTTACTTACTTGAGTACTTTTTTTCAATAGAGAATCACTTGGAGATGTCTTCCTCCATCATTTAGGAATTGTAAGAGCATTCCAACCTTGGGTGTGCAGGGGATCTCAACCCTTTATTATGAAAGTACTTCTTATATTATACTGACAATATTTCTTATTATTTCTCTTCTTATCAATATTTGGTATAGTGTAGTGTCCATTTTGGTTATAGGAACATTGCATGCAATATCTCCTCAATATACTTAATTTTACTTGGCAGATGTTATGAAAGCTTGCAAGCCATTGAAGTTTTGTTCTATATTCTTTTTTTCATTTTTATATAATTATTAACACTTCAGGAGTTGTATTGTTGAATATTACTGTATTTCGTTGCTGAATACTACTTTTTATGACCTGCAATTGTTGTTTTCCCTAGATGTAATTCTTGATTTTTCATTTCCTTCATCTGTAAAAGCTCACTGCCAGTAAGTGCAGATCATCTTTAAATGATTTCCATCTAGTCTGTCATTCCACACAAAAACATTTAGGACTAAAAGTGTGGTTGCAAATTATCATTTTGTTATTTTGTGCAGGAGTCTTGAGGGTACTCTTTCACATGGAGGAGTTACTTTAGTGAGATTGAACTGGCCTGGAGTTTGTGAGCACATTGCAGGAGCTTCTTGTATAAATTCTCTATTACCAGCAGTGGTCTGGAAAGATAAAACTTTGTTCTTCATCAGGTTTTGGAAATTTAAACTCAATGATAACTTCTGGAAAGGCCATAGAAGGATGACAAGCTTAGAAAGTTCTGTACCTGATATGCATTGGTCCAGTGAAGGCAATGCTGTTGCCACTGGGCTCAGTGGATCAAATGATGATTTTCAGAAGGATGTTTGCAATATAGATGCCTGTCAAGGAGAGGCTTCTTCTTCTCAGAGGGAAGAGTGCTTGACAAGGCAAATACAGATGGAGAATTCAGGTTATAAATATTCCTACAACAAAGTCTCCTTACCATGTGGTTGGATCATTCTTCATTGTCGACAATTTTTCTTAATATGTCAAGGCAAATTCTGAGGATGACTGAGACTGTTTGTCTTTCTTAAGTTTTATGTATCCTCTTCAAAGGTATTTTGTTAAGCTAATTAACAATCAATGAATTCTGCACTTCTGCAGGACATTGTTTGTTAGTGTTCATTTTAGTGTTGCTGATTTTCATGACAGATGCTTGCAGTTACAATTTAAACTATAGATATGATACATTTTCATCATAACCAGAAACTTGCCATTTTTTTCCATTTTACTGCTAATGCCTTTTAAGCTCATTTATATTTTATTGAAAACTATATCATTGTGTACATATTTACTGGAAATGGTTTACCAAATACAAGGTCATCAACTGTATCCTTACCTTTATGCAGCTATATTGCGAAATATTTCTTGAAATAAATTGAATTCTTGTACAACTTTGGGTTGATGTAGACTTCGCTTTGTAATTTTTGCTATTTTCAGTTTACAGAAAATGCGACCCCAGTGAGCCGCTGGTCTATAAGCATTAACTTATTGGCTAACAACCAGCTGACAAGACCAAATTGCTCATTGATTGGAACCTCTGCAAAGCCAGCTGACGCCTCTAACAATAAATGATAAACTGTTTGTTGCCGTCCTAATACACACCTACTAACGTGGAGAAGTCTGCAACCCACTTGGTGTGTCCTTGGAGGCACAAACCTAAGTCTAGACCCACTGTCACCTCGATCTAGACCTCTTCCGTCTAGGCTCACTCCTAGGGAAGCCAAGGGGGCTAGATCCTATTAAATGATGTGAAATTTGATTAATGATCTAGGAGTTAATTGAGTTAATTATTAAGAAACCCAACCCAATGACAGAAAGCAAATGCAAAAGTGCAGTTCCTTTAATGACAAGCAAACCCTTTATTTGGAAACAACAATTAGACCAGTGCCTAAAGATTAACAAAATGGAGTCAATGAGATATACAATGAAATACCATTATACAAGAATGAAATAATGTTATGAGATATCCACAACAAGTATGAGAAATTAATTCACACTTAAACCAATTATGCTTAAATAACAAAGAATGTTAGAAACAAGGAATGCTTTGAAACAAATATTCACAAAAAAATTGCTTGAAAAAGTAACTTGCTTGAAAAGTAAATGCTGTGAGAGAGAGTGTAGGTTGATTTTAACAAGTTTTAAGTCTTTCTTTAATTAAGGGCACTCAAGCAAGGAGGACACGTAGTGCTGTGAAGCCGTCCCCGACTTCAACCCCTTGTAGCCTCCCAAGTAACCCTTTTTGGTGGTAGAAGCGATAATAATTGGGTGCCTAATTAATCTAGCCTCTCAATCCTTTGTCTTTTCTTAGTTACCCAAGATCCACAAAGTGGCAACGGGAGGGAATACGGAGCAAAGGCGGGGCACAAGTTTGATTACTTTGCAACAAATTAAAAGTTAAACTAGCCTTCACAATATTGCATGGATGGCAAGGCCAATCTCTTTGCAAGGTGTGGGCAAAATTAAAATAAATTAAATGACTTAAAAATAAAAGAACAACCTCACAACTATGGCACAAGATGGAGGACAAGCCTACTAGTTTTGGCCAAGGTGGGTAAATAAAAGTAAAACATAAAATTAAATCTAGATCTAGCCTTCACGATATTGCATGGATGCCAAAGCCAATCTCTTTGCAAGGTGTGGGAAAAATACAAAAATTATTTACACTTTACAGAAAAAATTAAAGTAAAGAGAATACAAACCCAAGAGACTCTCTTGGGCTGCTTACAATGCTTAGAAAGTGAAGATAGAGAAGAGGGTTTGGCACCAAGACTCTAGGATGCTTTATTGAGTCTTTAGGGGCAAAAAATATGCATAAATTCTCTTAAAACATGCAAAAACCTGCAAAAACAACAATCTTTCCTTGCTGGAAATTACTAAAATAACTTGGAACAAATTTTTTTATATTAACACAATAAACAAAAATTATTTATAAAAATTTCTAAACATAAAAAAGAGAGATTAAATTGCAAATTTAGATGAAAATAATGCTAGAACTGATAGATATGTGGTTGAAAATGAAAACAAAAAATATAGAAGCTTTAGATGGCTGAAAAAGATGGATTTCCAGATCTGAAATCCACTCCTCCAAGCCTTTAGTAACCTGCAGATTTTTGTAAACCCTTGCTACAAAATACAAAGAAGGTGAGTGTGATCTAATAACTTGCAAAATACTTTCCAAATCAATTAGAAACAACTCACAAAGACTAATAGTACGACTACTACTAATCTATTCCAAGCAAAATATTTTGCTTGGGTCTCCAAGTAAAAATGCAAGCAAGGAAATACAAAAGAAATAAATTGCACAATATCACCTCATAAACAACAAACAATGTCTCCAAGAATACTCCAAGAGACACAAAAAATCCTCCAAAGCTTCTATTTTATTAACCAATAAAAGATTTGCCCAATGGCACCAAGAATCATGAGAGAAAATGGGAGAGAAAGAGAAAGAAATGGGAAAGAGATGGGAGATATTTTGGCATAGTATAGTTGCTGTGAGAATAGATGTCAAAATGAGAGGGGGTAGGCTTTCTTTTATATGAGGGAGAGAGGAAAGACCCTGCTTGGATGAGCTCCAAGTGTCACTCATCTAAGGGAGAGAGACAAAGTCAAGGAGAACACACTTTTAGGGTTTTAACATGGGTTAGGGGTGAGAGGGGAAGGGGGAAAACACCTTTTCCTTTCACCCAACATAAAGTTAGGCTCAAGGAGGGGCGCACTTAGGGTTTTGGCCACCCTCTTGCTTTAATTTTTGTTTTCCCATGTGTTCATGAGTAAGGGGGCACACTTTTAGCTAGGGAGTTACCACTTTTAGTTGTTGGCTTAGCAAGGGTGGGTCTTCTAAGTGGAAAATCACTTTTCCAATTTAGGAAAAACATTAGGAATCATTTCCCCACTTTCTCTCACGACTTTAATCATTTTTACAATTTTTGGCTTTTTATCTTAGCCAATTAAATATTAACTTTTGACCGACTTTGACTCCTCAAGGACAATGACCTAACAAAACTTGTCCAATTGAACTGAAACTTGGTCCAAGGGTGTAGGGGGTCATCTGCCATTTGCTTTGAGTACCCACACCTCTATACAAAATCCCCAAAGACCAAATTTTTACATTTTACATAAAAAATAATTAAAATTCCCATTAAATGGAAAATTTTAATAATTAAAAAAACCTATCAAAACTTAACGGAATTCCGCTAGACTCTAGAAGATGTCTGGCATGGTCATTTCCAATATTTCTAAACCTTAGTCACCCCTGGGCTCGATCATTAGAACGCCTTTCACCACTTTGGAGGATTTTGTGAGTGAAAAACTCAAAGATAATTAAAATTGCCTAGTAGGTAAGATTAATTACCCGAGGAAAAAAAACACTTGATGAAAGGACTTCCCTAATGATAAAGTCCTAGGTAACTAACTAAAATTTGACTCATGCTGACCTATTACATTATTATCCCATGCAAGGGATTAGACATTTCGATTACATAGAAAGATGTGCTAGGGGCAAAATTTGCTCTGCTGAGCCATAATTCTTCAAAATATGTTGTATCGCAAAGTACATAGCTTCATGGTACATGACGTTGACACCTAGTCGAAATAGGTGGTCAATATTTGGCGCCACATGGGGACGCGTGCTTGATCTTCGAGAAGGAGTGCATGCGAGAACTTCAGAATCTACAAAAAAAATGCTCACCAATATTCATGTAATGTCCCCACTTTGGGACATCATTACATTACAGAGGGTTATGATGACCAGAGTAGCCAGATGGAGGTTATAGCGAGTACATAGATTATTGAGAGGTATTTTGGGGTCTGGCTTGCATCGCTCATCCCATTTCATCATTATGATTCATTCCGCACAGGTTGGCTTTGGTTCCATTGCATTCCGACGATTTCCATGATTTTGAGTATTTTGAGCTATAAGTTAATTAAATTCATTGAAGAGGTCATTTTGGGCACAATACTTGGAGGAACCTCTCAGTGTAATAGCTCATTGGAATCGGGAGGAACAAGACTACAGGATAGGATGATGAGAAGTGAGTTTCAGCGGCCAGGGAAGCCACTAGGAGAGAAAGGCATTTTTCAGAGGTAAAAAGGTTAATTAATTAATTAAAGTGATTTAATTAATTAATTAATAATTAAAAAAGAAAAGTCACTTTGGAGACAAGGGGATGCAAGAAGTATAAATAAGAGCAAGGGCCTCTATTCATTCATTCATGTATGTTTATCATTTTGATATCTAGCTTCCAGCTAGAGAGCCCAACATTGGGGGTTTTGAGGGTTTTGACTTAACAAACCCTAGAGGATGATTCGGTTGTGAAAGATTCCACCTAGCTTGTCCCAAGCTTGGTCTTGGAGATGCAATACTCTCCCACACCATTCTAGTTCAGATCCACATCAGTGCAGGAGGGTTCTACACCAGCCACAGGCATAGGAAGAGAAGGAGGGCGCACCATTGGGGGTTTTCAGCAAGGGGGGCGCACCATTCAGTGAAGGAAGGTTCATTGTAGGAGTTTGAGAGGGCTTTGGGAGATTTGAGCATCTGGGTTCTTATTGCCGGATCTTCACCATCAATCTTGGTGCTTTTGAGAGAGTTCTATGGTACAGATAATTTTCTAGAGCATTGGGACGAATTGGAGAGAAGGAGCGCATTTCTGAGATTCAGATCTATTCAGTTTGGAGGGGTTATACTTTCGATCTGATCCTGAGACTTCACTTAGTGACTTGCAGTGTCCTGATCTATCTTTCTAGCAAGTTTCAGGGCATTTGGAGGCCTCCTTCATCAGCGTCGAAATTGTAGGGTTTGACAGTTTTAGGAGGGCACAACTCCATTGGAGGATTCAACATTTGGAGTTTCCCTTGGTATTTCGATTTGATATTTCAGGAGGGGATTTTACTCATCTCGATCTACAGTTCGACATCTTCAGCGGAGCATTTGGAGGTCTTTGACAGTAGGGATGAATTATTGAGGCTATTCAGTGATCCAGTAGGGCGTGGCATCTTCCAGCTTGGGGGTTGACACTTCCTATGGCCCAGATCTTTCTGTATTGGTATTCATGGTGTATTTAGCCTTTGGAGGCTTGTAGTATCTTCTTGGAGCATTTTGTAGCAGCTCCTATTATGTTATTGGATCCATCTGTTGAGCAGTCCAGATCGGCATCTCATTGTATCAGGTTCATCTATTTATGAATAAATCAGATTTGAGGTGTTTTGGCTTGTCTATCATATTGTTGATCTTGCATATGGTTGAGGTATGTTCCATTACGGTGTCTCTTGTTTATTGCTGCAACACACATTAAAAGCATCAGTAAAACCCCAAGGCCGAAATCAAGAGGCCAACCTGCAAGTAAACACATACAAACAAGTAAATCAACAAAGTGTTTGACAAAATACCACAACCAGTAAAAGTTTAAAAGACACCAAAACCGTGATGTCCCTATCATATTGGCTTGAGAACATTACAGTGGTATCAGAGCTTAAACTCCTGCTAGCCTGAGGGTCTTCCATAAGGAGAGATTGATGTGTGGGATTTTACAGGAAGGATTGTTGATTGTGAGAGGGGATATCAAACCCTCAATGAGAATCTCAAAGGTCTAATAACATTCCATCATTTTGTATTCTATAAAAATCCTAGTTGGAGCAAAGATAAGGTTACACATTGGATTGGCGTAGTAGAGGAAAAGAGAGCCAAAGAAGCTAGATGGGAAAGGGATGAGATATACTTTGAGATAACATGCTTGGAGATAAAATATTTCGCCCTTAGCAAGGAAACTAGGGCCCAAATAACCTTCCCACAGTATGTAGACTTAAGAAATCCTAGTTGGAGTGAAGAGGATGTTTTACACAGGATCATCGTAGCAGAGGAAAAGAGAGCAACAACAACTAGATGGTTGGAAGAATAGAGGAACCCCACACCCATTAGGAGCACGCAACTTTGCTACAGTTGCAAGGTGCCTTGGGAACTAGATCATAGGTGTAGGGGTAAGGGTCATAAGCATATTATTGAGTTACGCCATGACAATGATGATGAGGCATGTGAGGATGGATTGATAGATGCTTATCTGGAGCAGTCTGATGATGATAGTGACTCTTGCACAGAGGCTAGTGATTCTTGCACGCTTGAGGATGATGGTGACCCTTGTGTAGTGGATAGACAGTCTGAGGATCAGGATGACAACACCTGCATTTCAGTAGAGTTATCACATGGTGTTGATGACCCTACACCTCAGCAGAGTGGAGACATTAGTGGGGGTTTGCATGTGTTAGCACCTAGATCTGATGAGCTTCCTAGGAGGGCCGTGACACATATGCCATCTTTTCCGACACCCATGATAGCCACGTCACATGAGGATATCAGTGGCATTTCATATATGATGGAGGAGCCATGTGTGAGGGATGCACACCATGGACATGTAGATCCACAGATCCAGGGGGAGGTACAGGACGTACAGATAGTTGACCTTACACATACAGATCAGCATGAGGAGATTGAGTCACAGATTTGGGAGACTCCATTAGTTGAGCAGATTGGGGAGACTGACAGGTTGATGGAGAACTTATTTCCAGGATCGGCCTATAGTGATGAGGATGCACTCTTTATTGGTCAGGACGACCATAGCACGTGTCTGGATACATCTATATGTGATCCAAGCGTAGATGATAGTAGCAGGGTGAGTGCACAGGAAGATACGATTGCTCATACAGGATACAATGTGATTCAGAGGGAGATAGCATCTAGTGATGGGGTGCAGTGGCATACATGAGGACCCAGCAACACAGTAGACAGTGGGCAGTTCAACACATTATTTTATGTAGAGAGTATTTTTGGGGATTCCGGGGTTGACACTAGCAAGACTGACACTAGGAGTGAGGGATATGAGGTGGCACCTCAACATGACTATGATCAGAAGTCACACTACTTGACAGGACAATTGAGAGTTAGTGAGGATATGATCATGGCAGCCACCAGGCACAGTGACGACATGCATACATGGGTGGCAGATTACTGCTGGAGAGCATCAGTGGCACACGACAGTTCAGATCACATGGCAGTTCAGATGGGGAATTTGCCATGGATGATTTTCATACTCTCAGGGAGAGAGTATCTATGATGAGGGCCGACTACCAACAACTGTTGATTTACAGGGACTACCTATTGAGGATTGGTGAGACGTATCACGAGGCTTTGAGGGAGCAGGAGTTGGAGGTGGACAAACTTACTCAGGAGTTGGAGAGCACTCGAGGATTCTTGAGAGGCACATAGACAACCCTTCAAGAATCAAAGTCCAGATCAGAGCAGCTTCTTGAGGAGATTCGTCAGAGGTCCACTTCATCTGTCTTAGTGGGCACTCAGATATATAATTCAGTCACGTTGCTAGGGGATGTTGGTGAACTAGCAGAGGAGCACTAGTTGATGGAGGACACTTCCATTTGTGTTACGAGAGCGGTTGACCTCCATGTAGAGGTTGATCCATCAGTATGCCCAAGATCTATGATACAACATGAGTCTACGGTAGACGACATGAGTATGCCGGAGCATACAGTGATGAGTGATAGCTCACAGAGACATGCCGAGATGTATGGTGGGATTCATAGGGGTATAGTGCTTTGCAGGGAGGAGACACACCTAGGGGAGCATGTAGATGTCACTCCTTTGCAACAACACCTAGTTATGAGAGATCACCTTCACCATATCAGTAGTTGCATGGGAGATGAGAGATGGAGGTTGGTTGAGCAACAGTTGGAGGAGTTACTTCCGGTTGTACTAGATGGTTGGGATTCAGTGATGACCAYAGGAAAGTATTTATCATGGATACCGATGGACGAGCTTCTGGTTGAATYCTTGGGRTTGACCAAAGCATGTGACACCTTCTAGTCCTACAGTCAGTTGCAGATATTTTTGTTAGCTTGTCCTGACACTTTTATCATAGACAACAGCATGAGGGATAGGCCATGGCTGAGGACATGGGGAGTGGCTAGGCCGAGACCACCTGACATGAGTATCTTTACGGCATCCAGCCGAATAGAGGTGGATCATCATAGGCAGCTAGTTGAGACTTGGTGCATGATGGTGAGCATCACAGGCCAGGTGATAGTAGATGAGCACAAAGGGCTTCTGACAGTGATTAGTCTCACACAGGAGCAGTTAGAGGAGATTGGGAGTGATAAACTTCCAAGTTTACCATGGGATCCGGGTGTTCATTTGGCTAGCAGGATGTTTTACTACAGGGTGACCCAGGTTGCGCCAGAGAGCCACATATGCCACCATGGGTTGGTTTGGATTGGGTCTGCAGGGATTTGTTTGATGGAGTGTGGAAACTTTTCACTCTTGATCATCATGATCAGACATGGAGATGGTTGGGCAGGTACTCCTTCCACATAGATGTTTTCACAGATGCAGTTTCTAGACAACAGGTCCAATAGCCATAGGTACTTCAGTTTGAGGATCCAGGAGTGGAGGATCCAGTATGTATATAGGGAGCAGTCAGGCAGGGTCAGCATAGTGCAGTGCCAGCATGGTGATCTTCGACATAGTCTAGCATGGGATCCAGGGATTGTCGGGTTGGGCATTTCATTGACTGACAGAGGCGAGTGGACCTTTGCAGGGGAAAGTTGTTTTGACTTTCCATTGAGCTTCAGTGTTGAGGGGAGCACATCACTTGAGGGTGTCTGATGGAGGTCTTGCAGTACCTCATTCTGGCATCAACATGAGCAGTGGATGGAGGCCGTGTTGATCTTGGTAGTATCTTGGAGGATGGACTCAATCAGGGATGAGGCCATGAGTCATGAGCAAGAGTTTCACGGTGTTGATACATTTCAGGATTATGCTTCCCAGGGGCTTGCAGTTCATGTCTTGATATGGGACCCAGGGGGCAGAGTGCGTGATAGTTCATCGTTGGATGGGGTCTACTGTGTGTTCCACAGGTGGACATGGGATCCTGGTATTATACTTGTGGGGATTTGGTTATTTCTTGAGGACAAGCAATTTTCTAGCAGGGAGGACTGTAATGTCCCCACTTTGGGACATCATTACATTACAGAGGGTTATGATGACCAGAGTAGCCAGATGGAGGTTATAGCGAGTACAAAGATTATTGAGAGGTATTTTGGGGTGTTGAATTTTAATGAAGATTTGTACCTTGGAC
>JASDQU010738937.1:149630-162329 GCA_032191745.1 Picea mariana
GTGGTAAAGTGAACTTTAAATTAGAAAGTGAAAAGTGACTTAGGAACTTAAAGCACCAAGTGGGTTTTTATTTAAGTTGGGTGAGTGAAATTAAATAAAGTGAATTTAATGGAGCATTTAATTCTCACCGTTGATCTTGGGCAATGTGAGCCCTTGGATCAAAAAGGTAACCTAATAGTCACTTAGGGATTCTAAAGGAGGAAAAAGACCAAAAGAGAGCTCATTCTTTCTTGGAGAGATTGAGAGATTGAGAGAGAGCAAGAGAAGGAGAAAGTTTCCATTTTTTTTTTTCTGAAGAAGGGTTTGCAGCAAAGAAGAGGCACGATTTTCAAGACAAAAGCTGGGCACGAATTTCAAGGCAGCCAGCAGGAGATATAAATTCGTACGATACGGATTTGGTACGGCTGGGTTTTCTGTACTTGTTTTGGACGCACAACAGCACGCAAATCGAGGCAAACAACAACATTTATTGGTCCGTACAGACCATACGACCGTCGTACAACACCAGCATAAATCTGGGCACGTTTTTCAACAGTCCGTACGGTACGGCTGTTTGTGCACAGATTTCGAGGTGGCTGAGTTTGTGTTTCTTCCAGTAAATTTCAAGCACGGAAATCGAGGGAAGAGATAAGTACTTGCTGTTGGTTTTATTTTTGTTGATATGTAATTTCAGAAATTGAAGAAATAAGAACTCCTCTCTCTCACTGGTTTTCCCCACACTGGGGTTTTTCCAGGGTCAATTGACCAAATATCATTGTGTCATTAAATGTGTGCTTGCTGTTATAATTTCCGAGTTTTAAGACAGCCATTGAAAAGATTATTTATTTCATGTGTTTCAGTCAAATTTCATTTTAATATTTAATGCATATTAATGTCTGCAAATTTCATTAATATTGGGAATGGGCATTAAACATTTGGAGTGATAAGGAGTGATTGAAACCGGGATTGGGATAAATTGCAGGGTGAGAAAACACAGTAAAAAATCAACATGGGGTCCGACTTGCATCGCTCATCCCATTTCATCATTATGATCCATTCCGCACAGGTTGGCTTTGGTTCCGTTGCATTCCGACGATTTCCATGATTTTGAGTATTTTGAGTTATAAGTTAATTAAATTCACTGAAGAGGTCATTTTGGGCACAATACTTGGAGGAACCTCTTAGTGTAATAGCTCATTGGAATCGGGAGGAACAAGACTACAGGATAGGATGATGAGAAGTGACTTTCAGTGGCCAGGGAAGCCACTAGGAGAGATAAGGCGCTTTTCAGAGGTAAAAAGGTTAATTAATTAATTAAAGTGATTTAATTACTTAATTAATAATTAAAAAAGAAAAGTCACTTTGGAGAGACAAGGGGATGCAAGAAGTATAAATAAGAGGCAAGGGCCTCTATTCATTCATTCATGTATGTTTATCATTTTGATATTTGGCTTCCAACTAGAGAGCCCAACATTGGGGGTTTTGAGGGTTTTGACTTAACAAACCCTAGAGGATGATTCGGTGGTGAAAGATTCCACCTAGCTTGTCCCAAGCTTGGTCTTGGAGATGCAATACTCTCCCACACCATTCTAGTTCAGATCCACATCAGTGCAGGAGGGTTCTACACCAGCCACAGGCACAGGAAGAGAAGGAGGGCGCACCATTGGGGGTTTCTAGCAAGGGGGGCGCACCATTCAGTGAAGGAAGGTTCGTTGTAGGAGTTTGAGAGGGCTTTGGGAGATTTGAGCATCTGGGTTCTTCTTGTAGGATCTTCACCATCATTCCTGGTGCTTTTGAGAGAGTTCTATGGTACAAATTATTTTCTAGAGCATTGGGACGAATTGGAGAGAAGGAGGGCATTTCTGAGATTCAGATCTATTCAGTTTGGAGGGGTTATACTTTAGATCTGACCCTGAGACTTCACCTAGTGACTTGCAGTGTCCCGATCTATCTTTCTAGCAAGTTTTAGGGCATTTGGAGGCCTCCTTCATCAGCGCCGAAATTGTAGGGTTTGACAGTTTTAAGAGGGCGCAACTCCATTGGAGGATTCAACATTTGGAGTTTCCCTTGGTATTTCGATTTGAGATTTCAGGAGGGTATTTTACTCATCCTGATCTACAGTTCGACATCTTCAGCGGAGCATTTGGAGGTCTTTGACAGTAGGGCCGAATTATTGAGGCTATTCAGTGATCCAGCAAGGCGTGGCATCTTCCAGCTTGGGGGTTGACACTTCCTACGGCCCAGATCTTTCTTGTATTGGTATTCATGGTGTATTCAGCCTTTGGAGGCTTATAGTATCTTCTTGGAGCATTTTGTAGCAACTCCTATTATGTTATTGGATCCATCTGTTGAGCATTCCAGATCGGCATCTCATTGTATAAGGTTCATCTATTTATGAATAAATCAGATCTGAGGTGTTTTGGCTTGTCTATCATATTGTTGATCTTGCATATGGTTGAGGTATGTTCCATTACGATGTCTCTTGTTTATTGCTGCAACACACATTAAAAGCATCAGTAAAATCCTAAGGCCGAAATCAAGAGGCCAACCTGCAAGTAAACACATACAAACAAGTAAATCAACAAAGTGTTTGACGAAATACCACAACCAGTAAAAGTTTAAAAAAAGACACCAAAACCGTGATGTTCTTGTCATATTGGCTTGGGAACATTACTATCCAACATAAATACATGTGTGAAAGAATAATCAATAAATGAAATGCTATTAACAATAATCACATAAATGAAATGTCTATACAATGAATTATACACATAAATGAAATAACAACAAAATTGAAAGAATCAAAGGGAAAAATGTTAGAGATACGTTACAAAGGGTGTCTCTTTGGACACCAAATGGCTGCGTTGAAGATGATTTCAAGGTGGAGCCTTCTCACTGGCATATCTAACTTTATGTTGTCCAACTGACTTAGATGAGTTGCCAGAAGACTTATACAATTTACCCTGTTTTCTGATGTTTTGATGTGAACCCCTTTTCCTAGTTCTCAACCACTCGATAGAATCTTCCTTGAACCCTTCCTGATGAAGTTGTATTGGTGCCAAGCGAAAAGATTTAAAGTTTGCCGATTTCAATTCTTCTTTGAAAGGCTTGGCAGACTCTTCAATGGGGATGATATGTTGATCATTATTATCACCATTAATTTTCTTATCATCCTTACGACCTTCTACCAGATCTATTCAACCTTTTCCTCTTTTATTTTCTTTCTTTTTAATCTTTTCCTGTTTGTCAAATACATCATCTTTGTCAAAACAAATATCCTCAACTTTTAAGATATATGGAATAGATGGCCTAAAAATCCTATCCAACTCTTCCTGACATCTAACTGATTTATCTGAAAATTGGTGAATCGATGCTGATGACGCAGTGACGAATGACGAATCCAACTCTATTCCTGTTTCTGAAGAAGTCACATCACTACCCATTTCACTTGAAGCTTCCTCAAGAAAAAGACCATCAAAAGTATCCATGGTATCCCAAACATTACAAACATTTGGGAGTTCATCCTTAAGTTCCTTTTTGACAGGTTAGAAAATTAGATTGTATCTCATAACCTCCCATCTCTAGCTCACGATATACAAGCTCATTTATGGGTTTCTTAGGATCTTCAACATGGTATTTCTTTCCAATTCTCTGTTTAATCTAAACATGGCCCCATCTGGAGTGGGAATGGTGGCATAAGTTAAATCCATTTGTAAATTGCCCCCCAAATCTGTAGCTGTTTTTCTTGAAAGCAACATATGCCAAGCATCTGGCACATCAATCACTACTATGTCCATTTCTATCATGATGTCAGGGAAGGCAACCAAATGCACTTGTAATCCCTTTATCAAACCATGCACTTCAATCGTTTTACTATCCATGGCACAAATGTTATGGTAAGGCCTTGAAATCCTTAAATTTAACTGTTCCATTACTTTCTTAGTCATAACATTTAAACTTGCTCCAGAATCAAGCATGCAATTATGAAGGATATGGTTGTTCACAAGTATAGAGGAAAAATGGTTGATTCTTTTTGTTCCCCCTATCCCAATTTTGCAAAATCACAGGTGCATCCTGGTGAGCTACAGCTGGTGGCCTGTCAATACTCTTCCGAGGAGGATTTTCTATGGCTTTGAGTAATTTCTCCCTTTGACATGCTTTCTTCATAATTTCAGCTACAGGGACCAACATCTTTGCATTATTCAACCAACCCCCTAAGTCAATTTTTAATTATGTATCTGTAGGGAAAATCGATTTACGGGGGAAAAGTGGTATTTTAGGAACACTCGCTTGAGGTTTGTCTTGATTTCTGGTATTATTCCTTTGATAAGTTAAACCTCTATATCTAGCCAAATTTGAAACCTGCTTGGGAGTAGGCTTTGGACTAAATCTTTTTGTTTTTTTGTCTACAACTTCATTCATGCAATTTACATCCCTACTATGCTCTGTTAATTCCATCCAATCATTCATGCCAACATTGTATTTTTGACCACACATGTTAACTTGTTCATTTTCTAATTGAGAGAAACCTTCTTCACCACAAATTTCCTTGAAGATTGGGCAAATTAACTCTTCGTGAAATTCCCCACAAGGCCTATAGTAAGGGATAACTTGGTGATTAACCAAGTTAGTAGACTCAAAAGGATTTGGTGGCCTTTGCTCTTGAGGTGGGAGTATTTTTGGCCATTTATCATTTGGCTTGTGATGAGATCTGTTAGCTTGATCCCTTTCCATGGCCACCAACCTATTTTACATGGCTGTCATCTGACTAGCATGTTCTCTCATTTGATTAGCCTGGTTAATCTCCATTTGCTTAATTAATTGGGTGAGTTCCTTGATACCATCACTAGGGGACTCTTGGTTTTCAACTTTCTTCTTCTTCTCCTCATTGGTTTTGGAAGAAGTTCCCCTTGAGAAACCAAGAATAGTTGACTTCCTAGCATCTTGCCTATTCTTATCTATCCTTATGGCATACTTCTGTGCATCCTTTAGTGTTGTTGGTTCTTTATCCCTTAACTGATATCTGATCTCACCCTCAAATGCTTCCATATAATGAATTAAAATAGATGTATCAGGAGGCTTAATAGTTTGGGAAAGGCTCTTAACCAAGTCACTAAATTTCTTATTGAATTCTTCCATTGTTTCATTTTCCTTCTTTTGACTTGTGCTAAGGGTAGCCAATAAATGACTGTCCTTTTTCTGATCACCCCATCTTTCATTGAAAGCCTTTTGAATTTCAGCCAAGGTACTAAATTTATTATCATCCTGTTCTAAGAACCAATCTAAGGCATCATCTTCCAATGACAAGACAAAAAGCTTCATCTTGGTGTCTTCATAGTTTTGAGTATTGCACCACCTATTGACGCATACACTGAATTTTCTGATGTGAGATTGGGCACTAACAACATTGTTTCCCTGAAAAATAGGCAACTTCTCAATAGCTTTGTCAGGAATAGGATGAGGATGACCTTGAATGTTAATAAAATTACATGGTTTAAATTCATCACCCACAGTTGTTGTAGGATTAGTTGTTGCAAACAAGAGATGTATATCAGAGATTGCTTCTTCCCCAAGACTTTCAAGTAAACTACGAGGAGCTAGTCTGTTTATTCTCCTCCTATACACCCTTTCAGGTTCAGGAAATGAATAAACCATCCCTTGCGGATTGCTCCTGGTAGGATACCTCAAAGAATTATCAAATGGAGTTGCCACTTAGAGACTAAGCAAGGTTGAATAGCACAACTCAAGTTATAATTTAAGGGAAAATTTTATTAATTAATTTTTTTAAAGAATTTTTCAAACTTTGTCAATTAACCAAGGACAAGAGACTTTTCCCCAACAACGGCGCCAAAGATGTTGCCGTCCTAATACACACCTACTAACGTGGAGAAGTCTGCAACCCACTTGGTGTGTCCTTGGAGGCACAAACCTAAGTCTAGACCCACTGTCACCTCGATCTAGACCTCTTCCGTCTAGGCTCACTCCTAGGGAAGCCAAGGGGGGTAGACCCTATTAAACTATGTGAAGTTTGATTAATGATCTAAGAGTTAATTGAGTTAATTGTTAAGAAACCTGTTTTCCGCCTCTCCAACTAGGGGGTCAACTCCATGTGCCATGAAGAGATGCATCATCAGATGCTCATTTGTCGAAGATCATTTGGTTCTACAGGGCGTTTTTGTCCCCATCATTTCTTTTTGTAACTGGAATTTCCGCACCCCTACGTGGGTCAATAATGTAATAGGTCTGCATGGATCATGTTTAGGTCAGTTACCTCGGGATCGGTTCATTGGGAGAGTTCCTTTCATTGAAGGTTTTTTATCCTCAGGTTATCAATTGGGCTTTTCAGCCTTATTGATTTCCCTTGAGTTTTTCCCTCACACTTGCAATAATTCCTCCAAAGTGGTGAAGGGCGTTCTAATGGGCTTATCTTCTGGTAACTATTGTTTAGGAATGATGTAAATGACCATGTAAGACATCTTAGAAAGTTTTGTGGAATTCCGTCGAGTCTAGATTAATTTTTTTTAATTAATTAATTTTTAATTAAATTTCCCTAAGTTTGGAGGTTTAATTATTTAATTAATTAATTATTTTTGAGCAAAAATTGTAAAAACTAGGTCCTTGGACTTTTGATAGGGGTATTTGTGCTCAAAAGAAATGGAATGAGACCCCTTGCACCAATGGACCAAGTTTCAACTCAGTCAGACAACTTTTGCTATGGGTTTGTCCACCCGGAGTGTCAGTCAGTAAAAAACAACAATTTTAATTGCTAAGTCCAAACATGGCAAAAATTTAATTTTTGTAATAATGAGTTAAAAGGGTGATGTAAAGATGGATAAAGGTGAGAGAGATTTTTCCTAACCTTTCCTAACCTTTTTCAACCCTCACATCACCCCCTCACCTAGCCATTAAGCAAAAACGTCACTTTGCCTTGAGTGGTGTGCCTCTCTTCTAAAAAGTCTCTAAAAAGTGAAAAAATATTGAAAAAATTAAGGGGAGACTTATTATATCCCATGGCACGCCTTTCCGATCCTCCCACTTACCTTTTTTCTTGATCCCAACACTCCCTCACTCATCCACATCCTTGATCCATGTGATCACACCCTAGATGGTGCGCCTTACCCTTGGGATTCTAGCTTGTGCTTGGTGGTGGACACTTGGCATTGATCCAAGAGGGGTGAGTTTGCCTCTCCAATTATAAATAGAACCCCTCTCACCCTCATTTCTTCACCATATCTTGAGCTATTGTTATGCTACTTGATTTTCCACTCTCTCTTTCTTGTCCATCTTTCCATTCTTTGGCTCTTAGGGTTTTGGAGCAAGTATTTCTCCAAGATCCATTTTGAGTAATAAAAAGGAGAAACATGATCATTGGAAGGAAGTATTTCTTGCTACATGTGAGGTAAACTTGTATGTGTTTGATTTGATTTATGCATAGCCTAGATCTTGGGTAAAGTGTTACTTGGGTAGATCTAACAACGAGTGTTCTTGTAGATCTATATATGTGGGTTTGCTAGATAGGGTGCAAGTATTTCATCTTATTAGCACATTCAACCATATTATCTTTGTATGCATATGATCTTGTCAAGTGTTGCAGGTTTGGTTTCAAGAGCTTTATTGGGATTGCCTCAAGGAAGAGTCCTCCCTTAGAGCACATATAAACTCCATATTTCTTATCATTGCTCATTCTTTCACTTGCTTATCATTCCATATATATTTTAGCTAACTTAACATATTTTATCTTGAGTTTTAAAGGAGAAAAATTTCTGCCCAAAAAACATAAATTTTTCTTCATATTGTTGGTTGTGTGTAGATTTTCCAGCAAAGTTTTTGCAGGTTTGCAGCAGGTTGAGAGTGTTAAGTTTCCCTAAAATAGCCACACAACACTCCAAGACTCTTCACTTCAAGTGGATAACTATTCTCAACCCTTCTTTTGTCATTTTTAGGCTTCTTGTACATAGATCTAGTCAATTTGCTGATTTTTATTTGCTCATTGGCTTGGGAGAAGGATTGGTACGACCTCCTCCCAAGTGTGAGCTTAGGGTAGCTTAGGGCAAGTGCAAATCTTTCTTTCTTCAATTTTTGAGCACTTCCTTAAGCTAGGACGTGGGGTTTGGTTGGTATTAGCCATTCTCCAAGCTAGGACGTGGGGATGGCTAGTGGCTTGTTGATAAGTGTTTAGTTGCTTGCTTCTCCTTTCTCTCTCTCAAAGTAATCTCTAAGTTGCCTACACCTTGGGAGAGTAATACCCAATATCTTAAGGCTAGGATAAGTAAAGTGCTTTGATCTTTTCTAATGCTTAATGGTTAAAACTTTCTAGATCTAGATCTCTCACGTATTAATCCATAGCTTAAGCCCTTGGGGCATAATCAACTTTCTTAGATCTACTTGCATGCATAATCTATTTTAAGATCTATCTTATTTACATGCTTTAATCCAACACACTAAATGCCTAATGCTTTAATGGTTTAGCAAGTGAATTTCTTTCATGTTATAACACCTTAAGGCCATTTGCCAAAACTTTCAAGCTAAGTAATTGTTAGATAAGTTGATAGTGTAGGTACACTTCTAATTTTTCAAGCTTCTCTTTAACACTTAAAGTTTCTTCTCTTAATGCCCTAACAACATAAGATAAGTGTTATAAGCTTGAGTTATTCTTTTTGGCAAGTTGTTCTTGCCCTTGTGATTTACTATTCTTTAGCAAGCTTCCTCATGTTAATGATCTAGTGCATGGTGGTAAACTAAATCTTCATTTCAGCTCTCTTTCCATTGCTTCAGTGTGTTAAGTGCTTCATTCATATGCTTAAATAACACACTTAATAAGTTGAAGTAAGTTTCGGTTTTGGCAATAAATCACTTTTTTAAGGCATCATAAAGTGACTAAAACACTCTCTAATACACCTAAAAGTTTAACCAATTGATATACCAACTTAATAGACTTAATAGGGTACCTTAGACCACCATCTCCACCATCTAAAACAGGGATTGAGGAGGGCAATAGAAGGTGTTAGGCTGGGGATGGTCTCGTGGCGCGGAGCGTCCTTTCCGTAAAAACTCAATTTTTAGGGCTGACCTACGAAACTAGGGTAGGCCTCGTTGCCTCACTTCTTGAGCATCCAGCAGCTATTTGGCAACTAGGGGAGGAGGTTTTTGGTGAAACACTTAATAAGGGTAATTAAAATCTTACAATCTTAAGGAACCCTTAACTCACTAAGTAATCAAACCTTGACTTCATCTAATACATCTTAAGGCTTGATACTTGTAACTCAATCTTTCAATCTCGTAATACAAGTAATGCTTTGTGGATAAAATCAATAAAGTGATTTAATCATTGTGGAACACCTGTGCTTTAAATTTATAAATCTTTTAAGTGTCCTTGTGAATCTTTATTGTGTTGATGTTGCCATTGAGGGGTAGTCCAATAGAGGAAGTGCTATTGGGGCATGCTTGGCTTTGATGTGTTGTTGATGCTCATGCTTTGATCTTCTTTATATCCTGCACATACAAACAATACGTGGTTAGCTTGTTGTGTTGTATCACTGTATCTTTAATATTCTTTATTGTAAGTAACTGTATCTAGCATTCTTGTGGATTAACTATTCTTTGGTAATTCTGTAATCATATTGTAACGAAACACCCTAACATCTAGTTGACCCCTTGCCCAACCTTAGGCACTAGTCTTAGTTGACCTAGGGAAAGGCCTTGCTTGACATAACTAACCCTTGCATCTTGCATTGTTGCCTTAGCATCATAGGTTAGACTCTCCTAAACCTTAACAAACTAAAATCAACTCCTAGAACTTAAACTCTAAATCTTATCTAGAAACTAGGGACTACCCCCCTTGGCTTCCCTAGGAGTAAGCCTAGACGGAAGAGTTTCAAGCCAAAGTGACAGCGTGGGCTTTGAACCTATGCATTGTGCCTCCAAGGACACACTAATTGAGAAGGACTTGGCTCACGTTTGCAAGTGTGTATAAGGACGGCAACAAAACCCAACCCAATGACAGACAACAAATGAAAAGTGCAGTTCCTTTAATGACAAACAAACCCTTTATTTGGAAACAACAATTAGACCGGTGCCTAAAGATTAACAAAATAGAGTTAATCAGATATACAACGAAATACAATTATACAAGAATGAAATAATATTATGAGATATCCACAATAAGTATGAGAAATTACTTTACACTTAAACCAATTATGCTCAAATAACAAAGAATGTTAGAAACATTGAATGCTTTGAAACAAGTATTCACAAGAAAATTGCTTGAAAAAGTAAATTGCTTGAAAAGTAAATGTTGTGAGAGAGTGTGTAGGTTGATTTTAGCAAGTTTTAAGTCTTTCTTGAATTAAGGGGAAATTTAGTGTGAAATATGCAAGCCTAGACTATGTGACTACCCCTAATTCTTATCCCTTCAACCAAAAGGAAGTGCTGGGTGCTCAAGAAGAAGAACAAAAAAGGTTCTTCCCTAGCTCCACAGGTCAAATCCAGAATGCTTGGGCACTCAAGCAAGGAGGACACGTAGTGCTGTGAAGCCGTCCCCGACTTCAACCCCTTGTGCCTCCCAAGTAACCCTTTTTGGTGGTAGAAGCGATAATAATTGGGTGCTTAATTAATCTAGTCTCTCAATCCTTTGCCTTTTTTTAGCTACCCAAGATCCACAAAGTGGTAAGGGGAGGGAATACGGGGCAAAGGCGGGGCACGAATTTGATTACTTTGCAACGAATTAAAACTTAAACTAGCCTTCACGATAGTGCATGGATGGCAAGACCAATCTCTTTGCAAGGTGTGGGCAAAATTAAAATAAATTAAATGACTTAAAAATAAAAGAACAACCTCTCAACTATGGCACAAGATGGAGAACAAGCCTATCGGTTTTGGCCAAGGCGGATAAATAAAAGTAAAACAAAAAATTAAATCTAGATCTAGCCTTCACGATATTGCATGGATGCCAAAGCCAATCCCTTTGCAAGGTGTGGGCAAAATACAAAAATTATTTACACTTTACAGAAAAAATTAAAGTAGAGAGAATGCAAGCCCAAGAGACTCTCTTCGGTTGCTTACAATGCTTAGAAGGTGAAAATAGAGAAGAGCGTTTGGCACCAAAACTCTAGGATGCTTCCTTGAGTCTTTAGGGGCCAAAAATATGCAACAATCCTCTTAAAACCTGCAAAAACCTGCAAAAACAACAAGCTTTCCTTGCTGGAAATTACTAAAATGACTTGGAACAAATTATTTTATACTAGCACAATAAACATAAATTATTTATAAAAATTTATGAACATAACAAAGAGATATTAGATTGCAGATTTAGATGAAAATAATGCTAGAACTGATAGATATGTGGCTGAAAATGAAAACAGAAAATATAGAAACTTTAGATGGCTGAAAAAGATGGATTTCCATATCTAAAATCCACTTCTCCAAGCCTTTAGTAACCTGCAGATTTTTGTAAACCCTTGCTACAAAATACAAAGAAGGTGAGTGTGATCTAATAACTTGCAAAATACTTTCCAAATCAATTAGAAACAACTCACAAAGACCAATAGTAAGACTACTACTAATCTATCCCAAGCAAAATACGTTGCTTGGGTTTCCAAGTAAAAATGCAAGCAAGGAAATACAAAAGAAATAAATTGCAGTGACATTACCTCATAAACAACAAACAATGGCTTCAAGAGACACAAGAAATCCTCCAAAGCTTCTATTTTATTAACCAAGAAAAGATTTGCTCAATGGCACCAAGAATCATGAGAGATAATGGGAGAGAATGAGAAAGAAATGGGAGAGAGATGGAAGAGATTTTGGCATAGTAGAGTTGCTGTGAGAATAGATGTCAAAATGAAAGGGGGTAGGCTTTCTTTTATATGAGGGAGAGAGGAAAGACCCCTCTTGGATGAGCTCCAAGTGTCACTCATCTAAGGGAGAGAGACAAAGTCAAGGAGGGCGCACTTTTAGGGTTTTAGCAAGGGTTAGGGTTTGAGGGCTGAGAGGGGAAGGAGGAAAACACCTTTTCCTTTCACCCAACATAAAGTTAGGCGCAAGGAGGGGCGCACTTAGGGTTTTGGCCACCCACTTACTTTAATTTTTGTTTTCCCATGTGTTCATGAGCAAGGGGGCGCACTTTTAGCTACGTAGTTACCACTTTTAGTTGTTGGCTTAGCAAGGGGGGGTCTTCTAAGTGGAAAGTCACTTTTCCAACTTAGGAAAAACATTAGGAATCACTTCCCCAGTTTCTCTCATGACTTTAATCATTTTTACAATTTTTGGCTTTTTTTACCTTAGCCAATTAAATACTAACTTTTGACTGACTCTGACTTCTCATGGATAATGACCTAGCAAAACTTGTCCAATTGAGCTCAAACTTGGTCCAAGGGTGTAGGGGGTCATCTGCCATTTGTTTTGAGTACCCACACTCCTATACAAAATCTTTGTTGATCGCCTCTTCAACTAGGGGGTCAACTCCATGTACCATGAAGATATGCATCAACAGATGCAAACAAGTCAGAGACTATTTGGTTCTACAGGGCAATGTTTGCTCCAGCACACAGTGTTGTAAACGAAATTTCCGCACCCCTGCGTGGGTTAATAATGTAATAGGTCTGCATGGATCATAGTTAGGTCAGTTACCTTAGGATTTCTTCATTAGGAGAGTTCTTTTCACTGAGTGTTTTTTATCCTTAGGTTATTAATTTGGCCTAACCAACCTTATTAATTTCCCTT
>JASDQU010738938.1:50369-62030 GCA_032191745.1 Picea mariana
CCATATGTGAGTCTGGTAAGCAAGCTATCGTTAGCCTACATCATCAACAAATCATGTCAGAACATATCCACATCATATCATCTAGTCAGATGCACTAATATCACAGTAAAATAATCAAACCCCAATGGCACACTCCCTAACTCGATCCAGAGTCCAAGGGGTTCCATCGATGCTTCTGCATCCTCAAGGTCCAAAACCCTCCACCCTCAGTAAAACCGAGTCAATAGCACTTGTCTACGTCAATGTAGTAAAAAAACATGTCATCTACCCATAACGCATCATAATCAAAGTCAAATGTTTTAATAGCATAATAATTTGGATCACTTGCAAGCAAGTGTCCTCAAAGAATAAGTTTGCTCAGTGTGCTAGAGCGAGATGTTACAGTAGAATGGGAATCTTTAGATCCATTCACTCTCTCAACACTTTTGGATATACACTGCTTCTTTTGGTGCCCTTCTTTTCGACATCTCCAGCCCTTCATAGAAATTTTAGGATATTTAGATCTTCCATTAGATTTAGATCTCCCACTTGAGGATTTAGATCTATTTATTTGCTGGGAGCGCCCTCTTGAATATAATCCATGTGTTCTCTTTCCTTCCACGTTCTTCTACCTCATCTCCTCCTAGAACAAGGATGAGGCCATATCATCAAAAATTAAATTAGTCGTGTTATTATCTATGGCCACAACCAAACTATCACATGAGTCTAGTAAAGACCAAAATAAACCGATACATGTATCTTCATAAAAAATATTAATATCAATAGATAATAGCTAACTTACCAAAGTATTGAATGTGTTTAGATGCTCTGTCAATGAGTCTCCATATTTTATCCTCGGTTTATATATCTTTTTCCATAGTAACAACTTGTTTACCAAGGACTTTGACTGATACAAAGCCCCTAACTTATCCCATAATTCTTTGGTTGTAGCTTCCCCTGAGACATTCAGTAATACTGAATCTCAGAGACAGGATCAAATATCAATATTGGTATCAATATTAACATGTTAAAGGCGATGATGAATTACATTACACATATATATTAGATTATTGATATATTGGTACTTCATACAAAATTGATATTGAAATATTTTACTCAAGATGGATATTGAAATATTTTATTTATGGTCAACATTAAAATATTATTTATTAATATTTATTTTAAATGTTATATATCAAGTCCATGATGAACATGAAAGTAATTACACATTTCCCTGATATGAGTATCACACCACATAAATGTTTTAACCATGAGGGTAGATCTATCTTTACTTTGGATCTATCATTAGTTGTGAGGGATGAAATATCTCTCATGCTAGTAGCGGGATCTGAAAAAAAAAAATTATATTGAAAAAAAATGAGGAAATATTTGTCTCTCAAGGGATTTGATCCCTTTATTATCATGATATATATTAAGTTAAGATGGATCTACACTAGTTGTGATCACATGCAACTACTTAAAAAATTAGAATTCAGTTTCAACATTTATCTAGTTATACAATGTCCTTTGATAATATGTGTTCATCATATATTTTCCTCTAACAATATATGTTTATTTTATTGACATTCATTCTATTCATATTTCACTTTTTAATGTTTTTCGGACATTTCATGTATATATTTTATCCCTATTCTAATCACATTCAATTTATTTGCATTATTATCTTGGGTTTTTTGCCCTGTCTTTTGTATTTCTATTTGTATCTTATTCCATGTTGTTTGTTATCTATATGTAATATAATTCATCATCGCCTTTAACATACTAATATTGATACTTTCATCAAATTTTCTTAAATAGATGCAACTTATTCATTTTGAAATGAATTTTCATTGAATCCACTCAATTATTTTTCACTATATTATTAAACATTAATGAATCAAATTATTTTTCAACCTAGATTTTATATCAATGTATCAAATTGTTTTATAGTACATAGTTATAGATATATTGGTATTTCATTTAAAGTTCATATTGAAATATTTTATTTATGGTCCACACACACATATAAAAATTTATTTTCTTTTCCCAATTAAAATTCATGTCAAAAAGAATTACACATCCCCTTCATATTAGTAGCACACCATAAAAATGTTTTAACCATAAGATTCTCTCTCTCTCTATATGTGTGTGTGTGTGTTTATGTTCCATGGAAGAAACCTTGTAATTTTATTTTAGAAAAAACAAAATTACACCCAGATATACCAAAGGAATTCCTGCTACTTGAAATACCAAAATTATAGTTCGACGTAGCTATCAAAGAGAAAAAATGTATCGAAATACTATCTGCAAATGACTATCCTCCCATAGTTCTCTGGAAGTCTCTAAATTGACAAATAAATACATAGTGAGAGTATCAAAATTCTCTTGTAATTAGCTATCATTTACATTCATCTTTTACTCAAAGTATCATAAAGAAAGCTAGATCTTATTCATTGCAACCACAAGTCATACATATATTTTGAGAAGCTAGATGAGGATTTTTCTATAATATTCCATGTGCCAAGGTCATTTCCAATTTATCTTTGGAGAGCCTATATGTTTCTTGGTTCTTGTTCTTGTATACATGGTCAAAAGATATGTAAAAGAAATATTTAAAATTGTTTTGTATCTCTTGGAATAAAGGAATTAAGGTGAAATTCCGCATGTTGACCGCTCCAGAAATCCATTGAATCACTAATAAGGAGTCATCATAGATGTGTAAATGAGATATGCCCTTTTCCCAAGCTAGGTGTAGAGTAAAATTGAAGGTCATGAGCTCACAAACAATGTTAGTCTCATTTCCAATATCGACTAAAAAATAGATGGAATGATCATTGGATAAGTGAATGATGCCACTTGCACCCCCCAAGGGAGGGTCTCCCTCATATTCCCCATCAAAGAAATCCCATGGCATGTCTCTTTTGATTGGTTCTACTTGTGACCCGACCTTATGGTAGGTTTTATAATGTTGACGGAAGGATGAAAGGGTGTTTATGATTTGGAGAGTACATTTTAGGGGGATAGGTCTCATTGCTTCAAAGAGTGGTTGATTCTTGCATATTTATATCCCCCAAGAAATAGATAGGGGAAGATATTTGAAACTTGAGGTTGAAGGATTGGAGAGATGGTTTTTCATAGCTTCTTCTATAGTAGTTCCTATCCAAGCATTGGATAGTCCCATGATTCGATCAATATCTATATAGACTTCTAACATGAAATTGCAAGAAAGGATAATGCGGTATTTGGTTTCAATATATTTCCTACAAGGACAACATATTTAGGTCCCTAAAAGTTTCTCTTTCGAAGTTTGTCCCAGGTAAGATCCTTGGTTTTCAGTAGAAGTCACATGAAATTTTTTTCTTTTGTTGGACACTTCAATTAATTCCATAGTTTTTTACCTCACCATATGTGTTGCCCATCTTAATTTTGTTGGGCTAGAGCTTTGTAACCAATCCCTCATTCATAGTCTCTAGATGGGTTCAAGGACCATAAAATATTATGATTTTGATCTGATAGATGGATGAATGAACTTCTAAGAGAATTGATATATGTGTTCCAATATTCAATAAACTCATCCCTTAGGCTAGATTCTTGAAAACAAATCCATCAATAATTCCTTATTTCTTGATTCTTATGTGAAACTTGATTTCAATAATAAAGGCCCAATTTATGAAGATCACATAAAATAGGAGAAGAAAGGATGTGATTGTTTTTGTAACCAATCCATTGGTATTTAATTATGATAACCTATCCATCATTCCCTATTTTCCATATTAACCAATTCCCAATTAAGGAAAAATAATTCAAGATTTATTTCGAAATGATAGAACGATTTTTCATTTTATTAAGAGTATTTTGTATCTAATCCACAATTGATTCCTAAGGAAAGTATTTTTCAATAGATTCTTGAGCCCATAAGTCTACTCCATGAATAAGCCTATAAACATGTTTTTTATTCCAGGGATATAGAAAATAATTATATGTGTTTTAAGCCCCATCCACCAATGGATTTTGGAGTGGATATACTTTTCCAGGAATATAAAACCATATTTTTCCCTAGTGTTGAGAGTGAAGAGTAAAGAGGATGAAGATTTATTTGCATCATCAACCCAAGAAGAAGAAGTTATCCAAGGATTTGTAGAAAAAGAGGTCAACCTAAAAAATGAAGCAAGTAGTGGTTTGATGAAACAAGAGAGAGAAGATAAGGATATCAAGAATGATCTGAAATCTCTTTCATTGCAATATGGTTTAAGAATGACTCACCTATAGATGGAACAAATTAAAAATGAGAAAGACTCCTACTAGCATGTAGGGGTATGAAATATAGTCATTCAATTGAAATGACTATGAAGAGTTGTTTCCATGCCGATAAATAACTGATCCTAGCATATGAATGCATCCACACATCCTTTAAGGAGTAATTACATGATGATAGTGTGATGAGGTCACACTAAACAAGAAGACCAAAATTCAACTTGTCTTCATGATTTCCAAGATGGACCATTTCCAAGAAACAGGGGCAGTTGGGAATGAGTGTGGACTCTATAGCTTATATCTAAATATTCCTTAGAGCTAATATTCAGTGAGCATACTTCTATGTTGTGAGAATGAGAGAGCCAAAAACCAGAGCTAGAGACATATCTAGGACTAGAAAAAGTATCTAGATCCACAAGCCAAAGCCAAAGCCAAAGTTAGAGTTGTATCCAGGACCCATAGTCAGAGCCACATTCTAGACAAAAGGAACCTTCATTTAGATTGGTTTTCATTAAGACTTTGGAGGCCAAAAAGACTCTAAATGGGGAAGTGTGATCTGAAATGGATCGTAACGTATGAATCAGTGTAAGGCTTAGTACCTACGATGAAATTTATCAATTAATGAAGGTTATAAAACATTGTAAACCAATTCAAATGTAAATGTTGAATGAGATAAAATAGTTCAAGAATGAAAAAGATATGATAATTAATATATGTATATATATATATATATATATATATATATATATGAATAGGAGAGAAGGATGAGGAATATGAAGTGAAAAGTCATGGATATTGGCCTTCCCTTATCCCCTAGCTATCCCTATGTCTCTCACCTTCATTCTCAAAGGTTATTTTTGTTGATATTATGGTAGTTACGAGAGGTATTTACCTCCACATGTAACCCTGACAAGAATAGAATATTCTGGGAAGCAAGAAGAAACCCTAAATCATTAAACTTAACCCTATAAGACAATTCATCTCAAGGAAATAATCAATATTAAGTATTTAGCCTCCAGAATGAGAAGTTGGCTCAGACAACTCAAGAAAATAGTATAAATACAAGTAGCCAGACATCATTTTGTACACACAGCTTAGAATTTCAGCTGGGAAGAAGTGCGCACTACATAAATTGGGCAAGTGCGCAAGTATGGGGATCATTTGTAGCCAACAATTGCCACAATCTGTTTTCCTGGTTTAGGCTCGGAATTTCTATTGGTTATGGTTGGACTTTCTGATCAGTCTTGGTTATCTTTTCTTTCTTCATTAGCCTCGATTGGCTATTGGTTTTCTTCCAGAATCATTCTCTGTCAAGGTTAAGGTGCTCAGAGGTGGATTCAGCCTATGGTTGGGTGACAATATTGTTATATTGTCTATGGTTAAATGAGCACATCCATTACTTTCTAACAGGTTATGGTCCCACACTATCTTATGAAAGTCTAACAGTTGTAAGAGAGATTGGGAGGATTTTCTTAGCTGCAGTTGTAGTTGCAGCCAATTTTTGCTCCAGCAACAAAACCCTAATCCTATTGTTGAGTCACCTTAAGTGAAGATATTGACCTAATTTCTGGATAACCTAGTGCACCCTATCCTGGTGCATCTCTTGGTAATCTCAACAAGCTAGGACATCAAGTTTGAGTTTCTGGTCAAAATCAAGGGTTGACCAAGTCAAAGCAATTATGACTTACTCTATGAAGTCAGAAAATAAGTTAGAAGGGGCTTCTAACTTCAGAGCATGGAAGAAAAGGATTGATCTTATCCTTTCCAAGAATAAAGTGTTGGATATTGTGAAAGGAAAGACTGTGGAACCAGAGTTTGAAGAAGGAAAATAGAAGGAACCTCAGAACATTACAGTTATGGAGAATTTCAAAGACAATGAATTCAATGTCATGAGTGTCATAGTTGGATATATAAGAGACCACTTGATACCCTACATCTCCCATATTGACTCATCTAAGAATATGTATGATGTCTTAACTAACCTGTTCTCAGTCAGAAACATTGGACAAGTAATGAGTCTGAAGAATGAACTCCATGAAATGAAAATGAATTATGAACAGCATAACATCATACTTTATGAGAATCTCTCAGTTAAGAGATCAACTAGAAGCTATTGAAGAAATCATTTTAGAGAAGGAACTGGTAAATATAGTACTCAATGGTCTTCCCAAGACATGGTATGCATTTGCCGCGAGCATGAACAAAAGGAAGGATTATCCCACATTTGAAGAAATTTGGACTTGTTGTGCACAAGAATAATCAAGGATTAGTGCAAAAGAGAAACCCAAAAATAAATACGATGATCAAGTTTTCACAAAAAGGTTCAAATATTTCAGGAATAAAAAGAAGTTTGCCTCAAAGAAGAAACCAAATCAAGAGAAAGATATGTCAAAAATACAATGATTCAACTTTCGAAAATATGGTCACTACAAGAATCATTGTCCCGAGTTAAATAAAAGGAAGGAAACACATGAAGCATCCGTTGCCGAAGAAAGGGAACCATCAAAGAAGGCCAAGCAGGATAAACCAAACTTCTTCTTCTATGACAAGGTAACAATATTCTTCATAATTCTTGTACATACCATTTTTACATAGTTTCTGTACATATCTTGCATATATATTTCTTAGAAGATAAGATGTTCAAAGAGAAACAATACCTACGGAAGAATAACAAGATAAGTATTATGATCACGATGACTACAAGTCAAGCAATAGAAATGAAAAGGTGAAGTACATTGACAATCCTTGGTAACAATTCTTGTGGAAGCTATTACAACTACACTCCTGGATAAGCCGAAATCATAATCAAACTTGAAGAAACTTGGAAGAAGTAAAAACAGAAAGAAGTCAACAATCAAGAGGAAATTAGAAAAAGACTTGTGACACTTTTCATAAGGCAATAAGGATGCAGAAGGAAGAGTGGACTCTCCTAGATGGAGGGAGCCAATTATATAATTCCCAAATAAGAGCATGCATTCATGCATGAAGCAAGGATTAGGAGGGAGTTAATCCTAAATAATATGACCCATTGAGGATTATGAAGTATCTATCCATGTTCACATCAGTGGTAGAAACCATAGAAAGCAACACATGTTCAATTTGAATTTAGAAGAAGTATTCTTCAAAAAGAAGCCAAGTATCCTTGGTTGTCCATCCACATCCATGATCCTATGATGAAAGGAAGAAACTAGAATCTTTGGGGCATGGAATCTATAGAAAAATTCATGAACCCAAGAGATAAACATAAACATGAGGAATAACATGAAGATTCCAAGAGAGAAAGAAAATCCAGAACAACTAGTCATTATATCAAGAATCACAAGACCACCAAATTGGTTTTAACCCACTAGAAGCAATCAAGCAGAAGAAATGAAGGTTGTGATGAATAACAATGAATTAAAGACTTATGAATGGAAGCATCGCGATATTCATAACTAGAGGTTCTCCCATATGAAGGGAGAAGACTATGATGATAGCTTGTTCCAGTAGCTAGACATACCTCTACCTGAGCCATTATATCGTCCGCAATATCCATATGTTGGAGTTTACATCAGATGAATGTAAGGATTGTTCTCCTCAATAGAGTAATTGAAAAAAGAAGTGTATGTAGAGAAACCTCAAGGGTTTGAGGTATACCAGAAAGAGACTCTTGTATGCAGATGGAAGAACACAACTTGGTGCAGAGCCTCCAATGAATAGCAAAAGTGTGGTGGAAACTTTCTATAACAGAATGGTCACTCATAATTCGAGTATGATGGATTGTAAAATCCATGACAAACTCTCATGATGAAAGAAGAAGTGCCACTTAGATATGTTCCAGTTTGACCCTTTCCACGATGTCATGAACAAGAAGGAAAGAAAAGGAGTTGAATCCAACCATGATATACTATAATGATCAAGAGCTATATGAATCCTTCAGAGAAAACCAGTGTTCAAGAAAGACCGAAGTATTTTGATATCAAGCCTTACATTCTTTGTGATGAGGTCCAGAAAAAGAGAAGTGTTTCTCCAATATATCTCCATAGATGAGAAGATAGAAGATACTTTGATAAAACCTCTATCCAAGATGGAAAAAGTTTGTGTGCTCAAGAAATAAGTTGGATCTCGTGGAGATGAATTCCTTATTAAAAAGGGAAGAGATGACTCCCAGGTTGGGAGGGAGCACTGATGTGTCATTGATTTATGGATATTCATTTTTCAGTTTGAAAAAATGGTCCAAGATGAGCGGTTCCTTTCAATTTTGGAAAGTGGTTTGAGATTCCTAACAGATAGGCATTTTCTAGTTCGGAAAATTGTCCAGATTGGATGGTCATTTTCGTAATGAAAATGGTTTGATAGATTGTTGATGTACCATAGAAATTGATTCCCCTTATGGATAGTGCAGGGGAATGGTCTAGGAAAATATTTGTTCTAGAAATTCACTCTCAATAGTGGTCAAGAAGAATATTTCACCTCGTTGGGCAGTCATTCTTTCGAAGTTCACAGTTGTGATTAGTTTCGAAGAATGGTCCATTTTGGAGGTTGGTGTAGGACAATCATTTCCTTAGGAAATGGTCTGGACAATAATCCCCTAGGGCAAATTCATTCTCTCCAGGTTGCACTTTTTTTAGTGTCGGAAGAATGGACAAGTTAGGTGAATGGTCCAGGTTCATCAATAAGGGACAAGAATTCCCTAGGACAGACTCATTCTCTCCAGGTTGCACTTTGTTTAGTGCCGGAGGAATGGCCTAGATAGGTGAATGGTCCAGGCTCAGAAATCAGGACAATTATTCTTCTATGCTTAATAAGAATAGTCCAGTAGCTCATGGTTGATGTTTTACCTTCTGAGGGCAGATGATCTTCCATATCTCACAGATGTGAGTGGAATAATGGCCTAGATGACTCAGTTTATATCATGACATTGTTTTTCTGCAGGTTGATATCAGATGATATGATTTCTATGGAGAATGTATGTCTATGGACAGTAGATGTATGCTACTGTGGTGGATGTGTTCCACTACCTATGACTATGTGTCACTGATTAAGTAGTTGTGTGCTACTTGGTGTGGTGGAGTACCGCTAGATTTTAGTTGTGTAGTACTATGGATAGACACAGTTGGCTTCTATTGAATGACATTGTTTTGATTGCCATGTAGACTATCAGTAGTGTTGAAAATGATTATCAATTAGATGGATGGTCAGTGTATTGATTGACAAACATTCTCTAGAAAGAAAATGGTCCAGGAAATTTATTCTTTTAGGACATATGCTCGTATTAGAACAATGGTTTTTGTATCACTCTTTGGAGTGAGTGACTTATTCAACATCATGTATGATTACTCAGATGGAATATGGTTTTGAGAGATTATGAAGTTGGTGTTGTTAGATGACACTGATAGTGATGATGATTCTCATGAACTAATCATGAGATAGTCTGTACAACTATGATGATGCTACCAGTTGAATGGTATGTTTGTGCTCAAGACCATTTCCTTCAATACCTCCCTATCTAGGAGGGAGTGTTGATATTATGGTAGTTGCGAGAGGTATTTACCTCCACATGTAACCCTGATGAGAATAGAATATTCCAGGAAGGAAGAAGAAACCCTAAAGCATTAAAGTTAACCCTAGAAGACAAGTCGGCTCAAGGAAATAATCAATATTAAGTATTTATCCTCTAGAATGAGAAGTCATCCCAGAAATCTCAAGAAAACAATATAAATACAAGTAGTCAGACCTCATTTTGTACACACAACTCAGAATTTCAGTTGGGAAGAAGTGCGCACTGCAGAAGCTGAGCAAGTGTGCAAGTCTAGGGAGTAGCTGCAGTCAGCAGTTGTCGCCAGCTGCCGCAATATTGTTTCCTGGTTTAGGATCAGAATTTCTATTGGTTATGGTTGGACATTCTGATCAGTCCTGGTTATCTTTTCTTGGTGCATTAACCTTGGTTGGCTATTGGTTTTCTTCTGGAATCATTCTCTATCAAGGTTAAGGTGCTCGGCGGTGGATTTGGCCTATGGTTGGGTGAAAATATTGTTATATTGTCTATGGTTAAACGAGCACATCCATTACTTTATAACACTTTTTTTCCAAGAGAAGAAAAGGTATATAGCCAAGAAAGAAATGTAACTAGAGATTTCTAGAATGAAGAATTGAGCTCTCATTCGAAGGTGGTTTTCCCATTTGGTTTTCCAAGGTAATAATTCATCTTGTGTAATGATTGATTGATTTATATATGATGTAATCTGGTCTAATTGCATTTTTAATAGACTACTTTATAAATTGTATATGTGTTTGATATTCTCTTACACAAATTGAATTACTTCCTAGTTATTTTATGTGGTGAGAAATTATTCTTTGTGAAAACAAAGAAAATAAATAGATCTATATTTTCTATTGTTGGATTCTTATCAAAGTTTAAGATTTAAGGTTGTAATAGTAGGACTATTGACAATGTTTCCTTTCCTAGCTAGACTGCAAAAAAAAATTCATGTGTTTAGCAACTAATCCACCTATTTCTAGACTATTGAGGATTTCTCCAAGTCTATACATTGCAATTATTTCTCCCCTTTGTTCAAATACTCATAAAATTGGATTGAGTTACCTCTTGTTGGGTTGAATTCTCACTTTCTAGGTAAATTTGTTCCTCACTTGACTATAATTTATTTCTTGGGCCATTTCCCACTTACTTGGGCATTTTGTTTCTTGCTTGATCAAATGTAGGTTTTCCTGGGTGATTGATTTATTTGATGGGTCAAATATGTATGTGATGCATCAATTTTTTATGATCTGGGTTGATCCGAAAAATCCTTAGATGTTGATAATTTTAAATACACATAAACATCTACTTGACCTTCGAAATAAAATGATCGCTTGACTATTTTTCAAAGTACATGTGAAGAAATTATCTAGCCAAATACACTTTAATGGTAAATGACTTGCAAATAATTGAACTTTAAATTAACAACAATAATATAATCACATACACAAGTTGGAAAAAGTGGAGTTCACCCAATTTGGGCTACCTCTTTGGGTTCGCTTCCAATAAAGACTTTTTTATTAATGTTCAAATGATTCTTTTTTACAATGGCCCTTTAACATGTTGCTCAAACATAGAAATAAAGTGCCTCATTGGATTCCTGGTGAAAAATTGCACAAAATTGATACAAAACACTTGAAATTCTGTGAAGGTACCCCTCGACATGGTTTACAATGTAACTTCAAAACTTCTGTACCCTCGGGCATGAATTATGAGGCCTTTCTACATTAAATGTGTGTGTGCAATCCTTGGGTCACACGCCCATTAAATAGGTGTGGGCCCTTAACCACTTCTGTATTCCATGGCATGCTTTAACTATTATAAGAATGTAGTTATAACTAACTATAGTTGTTGAAACGTTGGTTAGCGAAACTTGTTGAGGTTGTTGACATAATTGGTCAGTCGAGGGT
>JASDQU010738938.1:62306-86771 GCA_032191745.1 Picea mariana
GAAAACATACTAAAAGATAAGGGTCGATGGCTTAGGCCCTCATCCCTTTAGCCGCCCAAATGAACCTTTACATTAATTTTTATATATTGTTTACCACATATAGCTTAAGAACTATTGCATGGTGTGTTGGTATGGAGGGATTTGTTAAGTCTTTGTAGGGGTTATGTAGGTCGCAAGTTTGACCCCCATAGAATCCATAAATTTTAATACATATTAACCAATATTGGCCAATGGGAGGCTACCACATGGAAACCTCTCATTAGCTCTCTCATGCCACATGTCATTCAACAATTGGACCAATTTTCTGCCACTTGTCAACCAACGATTGATCCACTGGTGTTGTACCTTTCCTAGTTCAATTCCAACAAATATGTGTCATGTATCACCCTTGTAGTAGTGACATGTGTCATCTCTTTTTTTGCTTCGACCTTCACTTTGCATGTTTGACTAGAACTTTGATTGCTCATAACTTTTGCATATGAACTCTGTTTGAGGTGAAATTTTCACCATTGGAAAGATATTGCCAAGCTCTACGCATTGATGGGTTTTTTGGGATTATTTGAATAATATGAATTTTAAGCATTTCTAAACCATTTTGGACCTCTATGAACATTCTCGGATCTGTCTAGATCATTCCTCCCCATTGGAAGACTTTTAGACCACCAAAAGTTTTGATTACTCAGTAAGTGAGGGTAGATTTCTCTCACCCTTTCGATATATATCCATTTGGATTTACTTGATTTTTCCCCTTTAAGACCAACTCGAAGATATTCCACATCACCTCATTGTGAAGTTCTGATCCTTCTATCAGTAATGACATCTTCTTGTAGCTCCTCCAAATGTTTTGGAGAAAAATCATAAACTGTTGGCACTTGAATAATTTCATATTCATCCATAATAATAGGAGGCTCATAAAGCTTCAAATTCTCAACATTTACCATTGAATATGTTTTCTTGTAGGCTGGTATATCTAAACAAAAGGAATTAGTACCGATATGTTCTAAGATCTTGAATGGATCATATCGAATTGGCCTTATCTTTTTACCTTCACCTTTCATTCTATCTTTGCTAAGATGTAACCATAGTTGATCACCAACTTCAAACTGATGATCAACCCAATGTTTGTCATGCCTTTTCTTATGCTTGGCTTGTCTCTTCTCCAATTGTTCTTGTATTTCTTGATGTACCTATTGAATCTTTTGAATGAACCTTTTATCTTTATATGTATCATCCTGTCCATCTTATTTACCTACTTATCCAAAGAAAAATTCCATAGGTGATTTATGCAAGTACCCTAAACATAATTCAAAAGGAGTTTTCTGAGTAGACGAATGCATGACATGATTATAGGCATGCTACGCATAAATTTTTCATATCATAATTTAGGATTCTTTCTACAGTATCCTCGAAGTAGATATACCATTGTTATGTTCACCACCTTTGCCTTTCCATCTATTTATTGATGAAAATTCATGCTCTTCTTCAACTTATGGGAGCTAATGGTCACTAATATAATAGATGGAGGTAGGAATTAATGGAGGTAGGAAGTACATTAATATAATAGATGTAGGAATTCCAAAATGAACCCATACATTAACAAAGAACATATTTGTTGTCTATTCAGATGTGACTTGTTTCTTGCATGGAATTAGAATACACATCTTGTTGAATCTATTAACCATGACATATAGATAATCATGACCTTTCCTGGACATTGACAAACCCCCTACAAAGACCATGCAGATACTTTCTCATGGTTGTAAAGGTATCGTAAGTGGTGTATATAATCTCGTCTTTATGTTTCTAGGATTACTTATGGCACACATGTCACACCCTTTAATATACTTGGAAACTGTTGCATTCATCTTATACCAATAACAATACATCTGTAACTATGCAATTGTCTTATCAGTCTTGAAATGACTAGAGATGAGATATGTATGAGCTTCTCTAATTACATTTACTCTTTCATCTCTTGGTATACATAATTTTCCAAGATGAAATAATAAACTATCATGCATATCATAATCTGAATTTTGATTTTCATGATTTAATGAATCATACACTTATTTAAAAGAATCATCCCTAGAATATTGTTCTGCATAGATTTCATGTGCTAAAGGATTATACTTGAGTATTGTAGATGCATTAATTATTGGTCTTGATAACATATCTGCAACCTTATTATGAATACCCTTCTTATACTTGATTACCAAATGAAAAATATGTAGAAAACCCATCCACTTGAAGTGTCATGACTGTTGTAGCTTGGTATTTGACTGCAAATACTGTAATGGCTAATGAACAGTATGAATTATCGTCTCCTTTACCATTAAGTAATGCTTCCATTTCTTTTCACTTTGTACCAATGCATACAATTCCTTATCATATGTTGGATAGTTAATCATAGCTTGAGTGAAAGTATCAAAATGATAACATATAGGTTTACCTCCTTGCATCAATACTACACCCATGGAATATCCACTTGCATTGGTTTGAATCTAAAAGGCATGTGTAGAACTGCAAATGCCAATACTTGTGTGGTTCTTATCTTTTCCTTCAATGTCTCGAAGGCCTTATGTTTCTTTCCTCCCCATTGAAAGATCTATTTAACACTTTTTAATGCATGTAGAGGTGCCTTTATGTATTTGAAATTGGCAATGAATTACCTCCATTAATGTACTTCTCCTAAGAAGCTCCTGACTTTGGTGGAATGTGTTGGCTTGGTCCATTTCACAATGAATTCTACCTTTTCAAGATCTATTTTTAACTGACCATTTCCTAAAATGTAACCCAAATATACCAAAGAAGTTTTTCCAAATTCACATTTAGATAACTTGATATACAACTTCTCCTTCTTCAAGAGTTCAATAACTATCTTGACATGCTTTATATGATCTTCCCATATTTGACTAAATATCAATATGTCATCTAAATGGACAATTACAAAATCATATATATAGGGTCTGAACACATCATTCATCACTCTCATAAATGTTGTTGATGCATTACATAACCCAATGGAATAACCAATCATTCGAACAAGCCTTTCTTAGTCTTGAAAATAGTTTTCCATATGTCGCCTTCCACAATTTTGATATGATGGTAACCACTTGTCAAGTCCAACTTAGTGAAATACACAACATTATTTAAATGATCTAATAGATCATCTATTCTAGGAAGAGGATAATGGTTCTTGAACTTAATCTTTTTCAAGGATTGAAAATAAATACACATTCTCCACGTGCCATATTTCTTTAGAACTAAAAAAATAGGAGAACCACACAGAGAGGAGCTTGGTCTGATGATTCCTTTATCGAGAAACTCCTGAAATTATTTCTTGATTTCTGTATTCTCAATTACAAATGACCTGTACATTCCAATGTTCATAAGAGGAGCATCTTGTTGAAAATATACTTCATGTACAACCTCCATTTTAGGAGGCAAAAATGTAGGTTCCTCAAACAACTGATCGGAATTAGATAAGATCTTGATCGATTCCCGTTTATGATTTGGATCACAAACTACTAAAGAATATGTTATATATTCTTCTTTCTGTTTTAGTATCATGAGAGCAAAATATTTACTTATGCTCACAATTCTCTTCATTTTCCCTTTGCTCACTAAATAAACATTAGTTTTGATGCAATGAACTCTAACAATATATTCAACCTCATCCTTGAGAAGGTGATATTTATTTTCTTCTCTATAGAACACATCCTTCCTATCAAATAGATATGGACTACCCAAGAAAATGTTGCAAATATAAAGAGGCACAACATCTAACTCGACCCCATCAATGAACGTAGATGTAATTGCAAACCTGATCTTACATTGCTTTGTTACCTACAACTTAGCATCATCACACACCCAACTTAATGGATATGGATTTTTGTGAGTTGTCATATTCAATCCTAGCTTCTTAACAATTGCTTCAAATATTAGGTTAACTTTAGATCCATTTTCGAGTTAAGTATCTACCTTTGTATGCTTGACTATAACTCTGACATGGAAAATCTCTCTCCTAATTTTCATTTGATCAATATCTCTTTCAATATTGGCATATTGAACTGAAGAATTTGATTTGATAGATGATATATATTTTCTTCCTATATTCATTATCTTAGATTCATCTCTAGAATATGACCCTAGATACTAATGAGATGATGCAACAGTCTTATGCTTCCCTTTATCCTTGAATTTGTTCAGCTGTAATTCTGGATGCATCTTCCAACAATCTGATTCCCCATGTCCCTTTCTCTTACAGAGGGAACATGTAAGTCTTCCCTCATCTTGCTTCATTGTGGTTGATTTCTTACTCTTCCATTTACCTTTCGGTTTCTTCTCAAAATTGAATGGCTTATTATCTTTGCTCCCATGCTTACCCTTACTATCCTCTATATGTGTAGCTTGTACTGACACCTTGTCAATGTTAGTAGGGATAAAAATTAGAATAGCATGATGAAGATATGAGTGCATGCCACCAATATATTTCAAAAAAGTTTCATGAGTACACAATGGAATTCCTAGGGATAATTCCTTTTTTCTAATTCCTGTGTATCTGCATGAATATTCTGGCCTTTTCTAATTCCTGTGTATCTGCCTGAAGATAGAATTGTTTCCTTATATCTTTAGTAACATTATCCTAGGAAGATATTACTTTACCTTTTTGAACAAAATCAACTTGCATCTTACTCTCCCACCATATTAAGGTAGTGCAACTTAATTGAAGAGAAGATAATTGTATCCTTTTATCCTCATCCATGATCTTTTGAACCCTGCAATATACCTCTATTTTATTGATCCAATTGTTCAATTTCTAGACATTCAATTCTCCATCATATTTCGGAAAATCGAACTTAACATACAATTTTAGTAATGGCATATTATGCTCAGTATTCTTATAGGACTTATTTCAACGAGAAGAATGTTTACTTGCTTCAGAAGAAATTGATGATGACGAGGAGGAAGGAGAAGGGGGCTCTAAAGGTCCACTCCCTTCACCTCCTCCTCCCTTTACCGAAGATTCTTTGCTTGTAGGATTTTTAATTCTTCATTCTAGCTAATCTATTGTTTCTTTTAGTGATTGAAGCGTAGCTCCGATCTCTTCACGACTCATGGGTTTATCTTCTTCTTCTCCTTTTTTAGAAGACATCTTATGTCATCGAAATATATTTCAAATTTTGGACTTATATCTTGCATGTTTTCCTTTACCAAGTTTAAGTTTGGCTCTTGTAAGCATCCACTTGCAAAATACTTCTCAAACCTTCTCTAATACCAACTTGATTTGAAAAATACTTAGATTCTGATAATTTTAAATACACAGAAACATCTACTTGACCTTTGAAATAAAATGTTCACTTGATTGTTTTACAAATTACAAGTGAAGAAATTATCTAACCAAATCCACTTTAATGATAAATGACTTGGAAATAATTCAACTTGAAATGAACAACAATAATATAATAACATACACAAGTTGGAAAAAGTGGAGTTAACCCAATTTGGGCTACCTCTACGGGTCTGTTTCCAATAGAGGATTTTTTTTTATTAATGCTCAAATTCTTGTGTTTTACTATGAACGTTTTACATGTTTCTCAAATGCAAAAACAAAGTGCATTGTTGGATTCATGGTGAAAAATCATGCAAAATTGATATAAAATACTTGAAATTTTGTCAAGGTACCTCTCCACACGCTTTACGATGTAACCTCAAAACTTGTGTACCCTCAAACATGAATTACGAGGCCACTCTGAATTAAATGTGTGTGTACAATCCTTGGTTCAATTTTCCATTAAATAGGCATGGGCCCCTAACCACTTACAAATTACATGGAATGATTTAAATATTATAAGAATGTAGTTATAACCAACTATAGTTGGTGGAAAGTTGGTTAGAAGAACTTGTTGAGGTCATTGACATAATTGGTGGGTTAGAAATTCAAGCCCCACTGACCACTGACCATTTAATATTTTGTAGTACTATGTATATAATATATATACTCAAATGGTTGGAAACCACCTGAATGTTTTGACATATAGTAATAACATAGGGTAAAATCATGAAGATGGGTAACACT
The DNA here is from genome assembly GCA_032191745.1 of Picea mariana. NCBI lineage: Eukaryota > Viridiplantae > Streptophyta > Pinopsida > Pinales > Pinaceae > Picea > Picea mariana. Next base: position 68,386 of record JASDQU010738938.1, read on the forward strand.
TTTTCTTGTTTTATGACAATTTTTGTTTAATTTTAACAGTCCGTTCAACTTTCGATAAACAAAAGTAATTTTTTTATTTAGAATTTTACTTTACTGTAAAAATAAAACTTGTGTAGAATTTTGTTAACTTTCTACTGACTATTTTTCAATTTTTTTTTATTGAGATTTGATATGTCGGTTTGGCAATTGTTTGACAATATGTTCCTTAAAAATGAAGGGAAAGATAATGAGTTATTTTTTCCCACAACAATGTATCCATTATTAAAATTTTGTTTTCGACAAATGAAATATACTGCAACAATCTACATAGACTCTATTTTGCGATGACTATAGTTTTGAATCTAACAACTAAATATTATAATTTCTAGAAGTTTTTGAAGTTGACCAAGCTGAAAAAGTTACAAATTTTAAACACATGTTTTCCTCCACCATGAATCTATCTTAATTTTTACTTTAAAGTAAAATCTAAAAATACCCTTTTGAAGAGATTAGTTTAAGGATTCTGAATATAGTTTTTCCATAATTTTCCACTCTGTATTTTTAGAGATATGGATTTTTCATTTCACCGAATCATAATCTCGCCTAAAAATATTATGCAGTGATTTTTTATAAAATTAAATAAAATTAGATAAAAACAATGAAAATGAAAACAAATTATACCCAATGAAAGTAGATTCAATTTTAAAAATGTTGGTATCAATTTTGAAACTAAATTTTGTGTATTTGTAGGAGCCTGTTACCTCCAAAGATGAAGTAAGATGGAGAGAATTTGCAGTTTCCTGCAAACAGTCCCATTTTCAGGTTTTCAGCTGAAATATTCTTTCGGCCAAAACCTAGTTTTTAACGGAATTCGTTAAAAATAAACGTTTCGACCGAAAAGTATTTCGGTCGAAATATGCTTACCGCAGGAAAATAATTCATCCAAAAAAAATTATATACGAATTTCGAGGGCACCGTTAAATTTGACATACAAATTTTCAGTAGAAAAAATTCCTAGCAACATTTTTTCGGCCAAAAAAATTCCTAGCAACATTTTTTCGGCCGAAAAATTGCCGCTAGGAATTTTGGAGACCCGATTGTCACAAAAGTGTTACCCATCTTCATGATTTTACCGCATACAATTATTCACCATAACTCCCGCACGAATTTCATTTCTAGCCTTGTGTTCTAGTCGAACAATTATATGGTATGGAAATGGAATAAGGAACAAGGGTCAATGGCTGAACCCCTTGACCCTTTAGCCACCCAAATAAACCTTTACATTAACTTATATATATTGTTTTCCACATATAGATTATGAATTGTTGCATGGATTTTTTGTATGGAAGGATTTGTTAAGTATTTGGAGGGGTTGTGGAGATCACGGGTTCGACCCCCATTGACTCCATAAGTTTTAATACATATTAACCAATATTTTCCAATGGGAGGTTTCCACGTGGCAACCTCTCATTAGCTCTCCAATGCCACATGTCATTCGATAATTTGACCACTTGTATGTCACTTGTCAACCAATGATTGATCCAATGGTGTTGTACCTTTCCCAATGAGCTACCAATTACTATGTTCCACTTGTCACCCTTGCATTAGTGACATGTTTCACCTTTTTTTCCCTTTGACCTTTGACTTTTCTTGTTTGACTAGAATTTTGATCGTTCATAACTTTTTCATACAAAATCTATTTGAGGAAAAATTTGCGTTGTTGGAAAGCTATCGATGATCTCTACACATTGATGGAATTTTTGGGATGAATTAAAGAATTTTAATTTTGAGCATTTTTTAACCATTCTAGACCTCTGTGGATGTTCTAGATCTTTGTGGACCTCTGTGAGCATTCTCATATCCTCCTCGATCATAGGTCTATTCATTTCCTCTCTGGGTCATTTCATACTTACTTGAACATTCTCTCTCTCACCTATAGTTCATACACCATCCTTCCAAGTTGTACACAACCCAAAGAGGAATTTAGTCTCTCCCTAGGTGATTTAATTGAATGTTATATTGGTCTTTACTTATTGATCGATTTACATGTTGTCTAGTTAAATCAATTCTCCCTCAGTTCAATTTCATTCATATTAGTCAATTCCTTTACTTTCCGAATGGAATTATATCCCTCAAGTCAACTCCATCTCACTTCGGTTGATTATATTACCGTTGGGTTGTTTTATATGTTCATGATAAGTTAGCTGCAAGAAACACACATTATTTGATGGAAGGCATAAGCAATCCATTTGATGGACATATTGAGCAATATATTTTAGGGATGACCAAATATACTATTTTTTCCTACTATGCATGCAATTGAGTCAACAATATTTGATACATATCACTCACCCCTATTTCTAATAAAGAAAATCTAATGAGAGGAAAATTGAAAGGGATGAGTTGTTGGTAGCCATACTCTACTAAAAACGTAAATCAAAAAGTTATTTTTCAATCTATGTTGCATATTCAAGAGTGATTAAACATTTTTTATGATAAGAAAGAAGGTCAAAGAGGACATTTGCACTTGGAGAAAGCGCCATCAAACTAAAAGTGCTCAAGGGTATCATTATATTGTTGTTATTTTAGCCTTTATAGAGATATCAATTGGTATGAGATGGAATTTTATTATGTTTTGTCGAATAATGAGTAAAATCTATGTGTGCATGTGGATGTAATGAGAATATTCCCAAGACTATTTATAAGAAGGATTATTATCCATTATGGAGGCTGAAGTTGTGCTCAACCATCACTCAGCTCTCCAAATTTCCTATTTACACTAGAGTCTAGGCCATATCTCTAATATTGAATAGAGTTGTTGGGAAGTTTACACTTAGAAAAATACCATGGAAAAACTACACAAACCTTTTAGTCATTCCGAGGATAAGAATTGGGATCCAAAGAACACAAAACACATATGATAGAAGAGGTTGCATAGAGAGAAAACTTTATCGCTATTATAAAAGAGGAGGCTATACTAAGAACAAGGAATTCACATAATGATGGTATATGGTCAGCATCTCTAAAATATTTGAAGAGGATTGTTTGTTATTGAAAAAATTTCTATTGTCTTGTTGGTTGGTTGTTGTGTGTGGTTAAAATAAGGAGAAGGATTGCAACAAGGAGAATAAGATAAATCCTTGTATAGGAAAAAATGTAGAGGCCTAGTAGCGTCCAAAAGAGAGAGAACTTTGTACAAGCCTGAGAATAAAACATAGAAGATAATTTTATAGAGATTTTGTTTTGGTGAAGCAATTGGGATATAATTCCATCATTTACAGAGCACATGTGATTGGATACAATGTAGATCGATCTTAACTCTCAATGTATCAATTATTGAGATGGATGAAATCTATCAATATGCAAAGCTTCCTCAAGTTTTCCTCACTAAAATAACTTTGCACCTATACATATTTGATCCTTATCAATGATTGATAGATTCAAAGTAAATTTTTATCTAGTTGGTATCACAAAGTTTACAAATATGCTCATCTTAAGGTGTTTTCAGGATACTCAAATGACATGTTTCAATATCCACGGCATGAGAATTATTGTTGATGTTTGCTATATTCATTTTGTAGTATTTCAATTTCCTCTTATTAACGATTTCAATTATATAAAGGAGTCTTCACAATATTTTGAGGTGAAATATTTTTTTAGATTAAAAAGAACTTGAAAAAAGGTTTGCACCTTGAAGGATTTCATCCCTCTCTTATGACGATAAATCTCGAGTTGAGATGAATTTACACTAGTTGTAGTTACATGCAATTTCTTAGAAAATTAGAACTAAGTTTGATAATATATCTCATTCTATAATTTTCTTTCATAATATGTTTTCATCATATATTTTCCTCTAACAATAGTTTTTTTATTATATTGCCATTCATTCTATTCACCTTTTTTAAAAATATTTTTGGGAATTTTACTTTTGTATTTTATTCCAATTCTAAACACTTTCAATTTGTTTGCATTTTTTTTGGCATTATGTTTCTTAGATTTCTATTTACTTTTTCTTTCTTGTTGTTTGATATTAATATGTAATGTAATTACCCCACCAGTGTTGAAATTTGAGATCCAAGCTTTCTTACCAAACATGAATCTCTTGATAAGGCCTGCAGGTGTGTGGGGGGGAGGATTATTTGTGATCCGAGAGGGAATATAATGATTTTTTAAACTTGAGCACTTGGTAACATCTCGAATAATATTGCAGATGCATATGATCTTTGGATAGGTCTCATAATTTCCAAGGATTTAGGGCTCACTAAGATATCCATTCTAGGGGACTCCATGATGGTGGTTAAATCCATTATTAACAAGAAAACCACTTATAATTTAGCATTATCCTTGGCATCATTTCCTTATTTATAGCTATTTTAAAATAATTCAATGACTATTCTATCCACCACATCAAGTCAAAAATAATTTCTCAAGATGATCGTTGGGAGAAATAAGACACTCTCATGAAAGAAGGGATGGAAATCATAAATGGAGAAATAAGGGTACTCCCACTCCCCTAATTATCATGAGTACAGTTGCATACTATTTGATTGGGGGAGGGGGATTTGGAACCCAACATTGAATGCAAATGTTGCCATATTCTCATGGTGTTAATAATAAATTCGATGGAATTAACTCATCTTTGTTTAATGATAAAAGTATTCGTATGGACCCCTCGTCAAATTCATGCAATACCCTACCAAGAGATTCAATGGAGAAGAGTTGGGTTTTTATCATTAGACATGGTCAATTTTCTCATATAAATTTCCTTGCTGATGTTGCAACCTCCTACAGTGGGAACACGCAAGGATTCCTACTGTCATCTCACGCCAAGATCTCTTTGTTGCCTGCTAGGTTCTCTCTTCTCAATTCTGGTCACTATATGAATAATTTCCCTTTTACCTTTCATTTAATTTCGACTATTGTTGACTCTATATTTTTTATGAAAGGGGTTTTAATTAACATTAAATATGAAAGTTATGGATACAATTAGTTAGTTTTGAAAGACAGTTATGATTCTAGTTAGTTTTATGAGTCAAAATTTTGTAGAACTTGCAATTTCGAGAGATCGGGCTTTGGTCTGGTTGCCCTCCTTTTAGGGTTTTTGAATGGTATTGAAGGTGCAAATATTTCTTGTAATTCAGATCATAATTGGAACAATCCCTATCCCCTCTCATTTTTTTTTCCTTTTTTTCGTTTTGTCTTTCTAAAAAATGATGTTTTATTTAATGACAATTCTGAAGGGTTTGGTTATAGTCATTTTGGTTTGCAAAGAAATTTTAAACCTAATCTGGTTTATGAATCATATTTTTGTAGAATTTGAAGCTTCCATAGTTTGGGAAATGGTTTGGTTGTCCTTCAATTGGGGATATTGAATGGTAAAAGGAAAGCAAGTCGTTCTTGTGAGTAGAACCCATGTACTTGTTGCAATATTGGGAATCAATACATTTCAGGTGAGTTCCTATCATTTGGGGAGGTTGTGGTAAGGCCTTCATCGTTTCCTTAGGTTTGGTCCTTCTATATTAGCAGTCCCTTGGTTTTATTTTCTTTCATAAATCTTTATATATCTCCAGAGAAAGGATTTGAAGATAGCACAGACTGTTGACCCTTCAACTTTGAGTTTACACCTGCTGACTATTTGAGAGAAGGTGATTTTGTAGAAGGTTCATTTCTTGGGGACTCCTCTCATTACTTGTTCATGGAGGTTCTATTGGGTGACCAAATTGGTAATCATGGACCCATCATGGAGTGACATCAAAATAATTATTGGAAGGTATGAGGAGATGGTGGATGAAAAGAGCTCTAGAGTTTAACAAGTATTTGGTAGATTGGGAGAATTTAAAAAACCTATTGTCACTCTTTTTTGGCACATTGAAACACTAAAGGAAGAACACAAATATTTAAGATCTTTGGTTTTTACCCAACAGTCTCAACCTGCTTCAAACAATCAGTTATCAGGAATTCCTCAACAAGGGACTTCAAGAGAGGGCTAGAGAGTTTGAGAAAAAATACTAATGGAAATTAAAGGAAACAACTCAATTCACCAGGAAATACCAAAGGTCCCAGATGATGAATCTATACATCAGTAATTTTTTTCATAGTACTCTTTTTGGTAGGTCAGTTTGTAAAGGAATTTTGTAGCAAGACTGTATGGAATCACTCTAAATTTTTTTATGTGATTTTGAGCTTATCAGTTGTAGATATTTTCTCTGATAGTGAGTCAATTTCAAAATTTCATGAAACTTGTGTCACTGATTCACTAAGGAGAAAAATAATTTCAAACAAAACTCAGTCCCGATTAAATTAAAACATGAATTTTTTGATGTTCCACTATTATTATCATTTCCCTTTAATTTATGTTCACACAAATTTATAGTCAATCAATTTTATGCATAAATTAATAGCCAATCAAAATTATAAAATCAAAGTTATAAAATGAAAATATCAAAAACACATTTTGAATATAAACACAAATAAAGAATAAAACAAAATGCAATATAAAAAAACTACTATTAAAATTTAATTATAAATAATATACTTTATATAACTAGATAAAAAATAGCCAAATAAAATAACATAACATCAATTAAAATTATTCTATTTATATTTATATTCATAATCAAAATCAATTACTTCTACTTAACCTATAACATGATAACCTTCCTCTCTCTTAATACTCCTCTTCTCAAGTGTATATGTAAACATGATGGTAATGTTATGACTTCGACAATTTGCAAGTTGGAAACAACCATGAAATGTCAATGCATATTTATAACAATAGAGTGAATTCAAAGCTATCTAAACGCACCCACTAGATCCCATGGATAGCAAGTTGAGGGGCCTTGTGAAAGATTTTGACTTTCTAAATACGTAGTAAGCTTATGTAATTTATATAGATATCTTATTATATATACAAGAGAGGGCACAAAATTACATACACTTCTATACAATAAGGGAAAATTATATGTTTCCCACTTAAAAAATCACACCATTATATTTTTTTTAAATGGTGGACTGAAAAAATATCATAGGAATAACTATACTGGATATGTCAAAGGAAAAGGAAAATATCGAAAAGTAAACATTTTCAATTTCAACATGGACATAAACATCATAAATAAATGGTGAAGTGAATTAGTATACTCATATATGTAGAGTTAAATAACTAGATCAATTAGATCTGTTAATATTTGATTTGATCCAGTCGTTGATACGCACGATGATCAAGATCATGAGGCCAAATAGGACAAGATAGAGGCCGATGACAAGATTGCAGAGCTCATGGATCGAAAAGGGGTGTCATATGCTAAAGTTTCCCTAGAGAATTCAATAGAAAAACAAGCCCTAAGGTCCCAACGATAAGTTTTAGGATCGTGGGTGCTTATCGAGAGCTTAAAAAGGGGTTGATCACGCTCAAAATCTAATTTTTAAATGTTGGTTAGCTATAAACCACTTTTCAAATGTTGGTTATATCATGAGTCCAACGCTTAAGGATAGAGCATTGGTGAATGTGTGGGGCCTTATCATCCAATGATTGAATGCAAGTCTGATCTACGATGGAAAAAATATATCACATCGGGAAAGTGCAGTGGAGTTAGCACACGCTTGTGGTGCGATGATGGTTTTAAGAGCCACATGTTGAAGGTATAATGGTGTTGCATGACATGGATACAGAAACAAAAAAACACTCCTCTAAGGTCGCGATAATGGTATTCTGATTTTGTCAAGCTTCCTATTCGCCCACTCAACACATATCTTCCCACTCGCTTAGTGCCACATGGAGCCAACACAACAGTCCACCAAGGACACTAAGGAAACTAAAGATAGCCTGACGCGCCAACAAGGAAATTTTTGAGCTTGTCAATGACAATGACCTGTACAAAGGGGCCCACTATGACTCTGGTTTCCATATCAAACTCAGTGACACAAAGGATCAGCCCAAAGACACTTCAACACTGACATGGACCAATATTAAGCTTCCACGTGTCCATGAGTCCATCATGATGTCAACATAACATCACCCAAAATTTCATGCACTGTCCTACGTTTTCAAAAGAACCAAGCCATTAGGAAAATGGCAAGTGTTTTTAACAAAGACACGAGGAGGAATATTTCAAGTGGGTGGTGGATACATTTATGGCCTCCAAAATCAATTGGAAAAGATATGATGTATAACAAGACATTTGGAATCACGTCTACATCCTTTCACCAGTCATCATATCATTTCTTGCAACTGATAGAGGACAAAATTCATTTCCTATACATGCACTCTCACGCGAGCCCCAGATCTTAGTAGATCAGGTTGGGTGTGAAGAATATCTTCATCCCATAAATTGTCTCCACCAAACACATGTCGAAATCCTATAAGATAAAACCAAAGGATCAAAAGGAACCAATTTGTGAGTAGTTTTCTTTCTAAAGGTGATTTACACGGATGCCAGGTGTCATAGACAATGACCCACTTAAGCATTCTCTCCCTTTAGGAGAAGGTAATGAGCCATCTTAGATACAGAAATTGAGAGAGTGTGTTATACATTCCACGAAGGAGAGAATGTCCTTCTCTAGTATCATTAGACAACATCTGAGAATCAAAGAACAAGTGGGAATCTACCCTATGGTACAATTTCCAATCCTATTAGTGCATTATAGAGTCTTGAAGAAGAAGATTCATAAGATTGGTCAGTCATGCCTTGTTTTAATTGGGCGATATTAGCTAAGAGGAAATGACTAACTCAGGTCTAGAGTTCTCAACATAATAATGATAATCAATCGAACCATCTAAAGATATATAGGCATAATCACAGATTAGGAAAATGGAACATCTCTCTTAACAGTACGACAAGTCAACTTTGGGAATAAAAATCATTTTTTACCTTGTAAAAAGTCGGTTATAGATCGATTAGAAAACCCAGAGCGGTATCAAGATTCTGACAAGAAGCATCTATTTTTCAAGAAGCACTATTGGTCTAAAAAAATGGTTTTCCTACAAATGAAGAGCCTATAAAGTAAGATACGGAGGTCATTTTTCGGGCCAACACTTTGGGGAATTTGAGAGTCTCTTACAACCAGGGTTGTTTGATCAAAACCCTTTAGACACAAATAGATATTTAAGGTTGCGGGATTCATGAGATTAATCCCTTGCATTATGTTTCAATTTGTATTTCTTTTTTTGCATGTGCTCTTGTAAAATCCACCATCTCATTTTTGCTTCTTGTATAGCATGTTCATTGTAATTGTGTTTTGTATGCTTATGATAGTGAAGAAATTTCCTCTTAACAATGACTACTTATTTTCATTTCTCCATATGTTTAATGATATGCAGAGGGTAATTCCGTGGATTTAAATGTCTGAAGATGTCTATTGTTGGATTTGTGTTTTAATGATCTGGTATACTTGTTAGAACTGTTGAATTCTTAATTTCTCAGCACATTACTCTTTTACATAAATTATGAGATTCACTATTTCCAGTGCCTCATATGTTTATCGTGTATTTCTTCAAATCCATCACCTTGCCCATATTTAAAATCAATTGTATGAAACACTCATGGAAAAATTCCTCTTGGTGATGAGATTTTTAATATCTGGATTGAGATTGTTTGAGGTCCGAGAATTCTATAAGTGAGAGAGAAAAACTTACCCACTTTTTTTCATAATTTCAATTACTACAAGCATGGATTTCAGGATCACCCAAATTCTTAGGCCCCAGGGTGCCTCGACATCGTTCTATTGACATCCTAGAACATCTCGAGGGATAACATCAGAAACTGCATTGTTTCCGGGGAGAAAAATATGAATATATCTTTCTCTGGGGATACGACATTGCAAGTTTTGATACTCGAAGGTGAATGAGTTTCAGGCATCTGGATGTTGATAATATCACCTCGAAACTTCAGAGAGAAAATATCTAGTGTCTAACAGAAGATACACCAGAAGCAACCCAGATCCTAAGCGTACTCTAATATACTCATATCCGGTGAAGCTCATGACCAAGAGAAATATCAAATAATGTCACGTCTCTTCATATTCAACTAACTCTAATTTTGAAACATATCCTTATATTGTTCATAGAGGTAGCATATTTGTTGATTTAATTTATATACATGTCAATTCCTATTCTGCTTCCAAGTTACCTCTCGAACCCTTAGTATGTATACATAATTCACCCATATATTTCTATGAAGAAGCGAGTTCTTCCCTTAAACCCTTCTTAAAAAACCTTGTTAATCCTCCATCCTTTGCATCCCATAACCGCATCCAATAAAATCGTATGGCCAACCTAGGAGGAGGAAGAGCTACGGGGAATCAACCCCCACCTCTTGACCACCTTTAAACCCTTGGGTTACCACTATATTTGGCCCATTGAATCTCCCCATGAACATTTACGACCTCCCTAAAAATTATTTGAATATATTTCCCAAATACAATAATGAACCAACTCATTCTGCTGAAGAACACATGGCGACCTTCTAAGACTTCACTGACTTGTTCGTAGAGCATGATGATGTCTTCATGAGGTTATTTTTTCATACCTTGGAAGAAGATATTCGAAAGTAGTATAGGAAACTTCCTATAGCCTCAATAGATGGCTAGCAGGCTCTTGAGTTTGCATTTATGAATCAATGTGGGGAAAAGAGAGAGAGCCTATATTACCTAACCAAATTTGGCTCATTCAAGAAGAGAGAAAATGAGCATGTTGTTGACATTAACATACTATCTAACAAGTTATACAACAATATCCCTAGAGACATGAATCAATTATAGAAAGCAACTAAGGTCACATATGTTGGAGCCTTTGATGTAGATTTTACCATGATATTAAGGGAATGAAGGGCTCCAACTCTGCTGGTAATGCTAGATGATGCAATATATATTGAAGGGAATATGATTCCATCAAGAAAAATGAGACAAAATCTAGATCAAGTAGAAAGAAAAAAGGCTAGAGAAGATTGTGGTCCCTTAGATCCTATCAAATAGTCCCATGAAGTCTAAATGGATAAAATGTCTAAACTAATCATAAATTTGAAAAATAATATGTCTATATTTCAGATGGAAAATGGTAATGAAAATAATGTTCCTCAAGAAGGAGGGTTAAGAAACCTAATTAGTTCAAAAGGAATCTCAATCCTCAACTCATGAGAAGAGAAAGAATGAATGAGGAATATCCCATCCAACCCCTTGTAAGAACTAATAATGAAAGAAATCTTGTGGAAGAAGTAATTGAATAAGAGTATGATGAGAATCCATAGTAAATCCACATGTTACAAGGGAATAAAAATTACATGCATCTAACCCAAGATGATTATGTATATTCCCTTGACAACAGGAAGCGAACCCCCAAAAGTAAATCAAACAAATAAGTGTTTTCCTTTGCTCAATAGAGGATTTTTGTTGGTGCACTGCATGCTAAGATGAATAAGAAATATGATCTTAGACTTAGGAACAAGGTAGCCAACCAAGATTGTCAACCCTAACGTAAGAAGCCTATCCCAAGTCTTTTTATACATAAATTCAAAGAACTAAATAATATTCCTAAGGATAAAAAGGCTAGATAACCTTCAAAGAGAGAGAAATAAGTTAAGGAACTTGAGGAACCAGTTCCACCTTTCAACATTGAAAGGGAAATGTCCAAAATCAATATTCCTATCACACTGATGGAGTTGGACAAAATTCCTTCATACCACAAATAGATTGAGAAAGTGATACAAGTGAAAGGATCAACAAGTCCTCCTGATACAATGAATCTACAAGATGAGTCTCCCACCATAGTTTTTGTCCCTCAGATAAATGACAAAAAATAATTTGTTGCACCTTTCTACATAACATTAAATATACATGACAAGATTCTTCATAATTTTATGCTTGACTTTAGAGCCTCACACAATCTTATGCCCAAAGTAGTCATGGAAAAGATGGGCTTGGAATTAACTAGGTCATATCATGATCTCTATTCTTTTGATGCCAAAAAAGTAAAATGTGATGAGATGATCAAAGATATGGTAGTCACTTTGGCTCGGCTTACTTTCAAAAGCATAATTATGGATGTAGTGGTGGATGGTGTTCCTGCAAACTATGGTATGCTTCTATCAAGAACATGGGAACAAAATCTGGGTGGTACAATGAAGATGGACATAACTTATGCTATTGTACCAGTTTTGGGAGGAGAGAATAGGAGATTATACAAATAAATAAAATGTTCTTATGTGTTTAGTGATCAGAACAATCGTATAAATCACCCTATATATGATGTTGATGAATATCTTGGCTTTTGTATCCTCACATAAAATGAATAATACAAGGAGTCTCCCACACTCACAACCCCTTTGACAAGATCTATTGAAGAAATAGGTGGTATTTTGAAACTTTATTTTGACGGGGCATATTAAAAAGGAGTAGTAGCTAGTTTGGTACTCATTTCCCCCAGCAAGAAAGAGATTCATTTTTCCTACAAGCTGGATTTTGAGGAAACTAACAATGTATTTGAATATGAGGCTCTGATTCTAGGCCTAGAGGTAGCAATAAAATTGCAAATCATCGAGTTGATGGTATTTAGAGATTCATATCTAGTGGTGCAACAAATCAAAGGTTGATATCAGACAAGGAATCCAAAGACGAGGGCATACAAAAATCAATTATGGGATTTACTCGATAATTTTTATAAGGATTTTAATATTACTGCTATCACTATAGAATTTATCCAGTAGGATGGTACCTTAGTATTAGTAGCTAGTACCTTTAAAATCCATATTGTCCCTAAAATGAGGTATGAAATTGAGATGAGGCATAGACCATCCATCCATGATAACATCAAGTAATTGAAAGTTTTTTATAATGACCAAGAGATCAAAAAGTTCATGGAATTCATAAAGGAGTTTGCCAATATCCATGTGGACTTAGATGATGAAGAATATGGTGACCCCATGACTCAAAAGGGAAATTCAAATCACTTTTTAATTTAGTGAATACACAGCTAGACATAAATTCCTTCAACTCAAAAATAATTTTATCCCCAAAGGAATAGTTCCCCTAGAGCATATCTTTGATAGAAATTGCATTCCTATAAAGCCAACAAGCCTTCCTAAAAATGAAAACACTGATGAATGGAACACTGGGAGAGACAAAGAGGCCAAACTCATAAACTTGTATAAAGATATTCCTCCTAAGTACAATGAATAATATCTACAATTGTTTAAGGAGTACATGGATGTTTTTTCCCTGATATATGAAGACCTAAAGACTTATGATACCAACATCATAAAACATAGAATACCACTTAAGATTGGTACTAATCCCTTTAGGTAGAAACTAAGGTAGGTAAAATTGCTCTTACTACCTACCATTGAGAAAGAGGTGAGGAAACTACTTGATTCCCAAATCATTATTCCCCTTAGATATTCCGAATGGGTGGAAAATCAGGTTCTAGATAGGAAGAAGGGTGGAGAGATAAGACTTTGTGTATATTTAGAAATATAAAAAAATGCTCACTAAAGGATAATTACACTCTGCCAAAGATGGATCATATACTTCAAAAAGTAGTGGGAGAAAGTAGTATCTCCATGATGGATGGCTTCTTAGTATATAACCAGGTGGAAATGGATCCTAAAGAAAAGGAAAAGAAAACCTTCACAACCCCACGGGGAACTTTCATGTATAGAAAAATTCCTTTTGGTTTGATAAATGCAAGAGTCACATTCCAATGATTTATGGACATGGCCTTTGTGGGAGAGGATAGATTCATTGTCACATACCTTGATGACATGACTGTCTTCTCTAAGACAAATTAATATCACATCAAGCATTTGAGGAAAACCCTTGTGAAGTGCAAAAAATTTGGTTTTTCATTGAACCCAAAATTGTATTATTTTGCAATGACAGAGGGGAATCTCCTAGGAAATAATGTATCAAAGGAAGTGTTGAATATAGATCCAGAAAGAGTGGAGGAAATTAAACAAATTTCTCTTCTTATAAACATAAAAGAGATACGATCCTTCCTAGGTAGGATTAACTTCCTAAGAATACTTATTCCAACTTTTGTTGAGATGGTAAGGAATGTCACTAACATGTTGAAGAAGGATCGAGAACTAAAATGGAAAACTAAAGCTAAAGAGTCTTTCCAGTGAATCAAATGGGCATTGAGAGAATCACCAATGCTAGTTATCCAAAACTATGATAAAGAGTTCCTTGTCTTCCTTTTTTCTTTAGAACATACTATAGTTGTTATAATGTTATAAAAACAAATTCAATACCATACCATAGACTTCTTCAACATAGCTTTAATGGATAATGAAATGAAATATATCAACCTAGATAAACAAGATTATACCCTGGTCAAGCAATTGAAAGCATACAGATATTACATACTACATTCAAAAGTATTTTCCTTCGTACCTGCTAGTGCAATAAAGGATATTATTTCTTAGCCTGATGTGAAGGATGAAGGGGTAAGTGGATTTACAAACTCCAAGAATATGATTTGGAAATCAAAACCACTAAGTTGATAAAGGGACCAAGACTGGCTAAACTACTAGTTGATTCAAATTGCAGAGATCTTGATATAGATTCTATATCAATAAACATCATGACAGTAGAACTAGAAGAAGATGAAATAAATGACCCATCTTCTAAGGTATGTCCTAAATTTTAAAAATTTGATTGGTATAAAGATGCAATTTTCTACCTATAAAATTTAAGTTGTCCACCAGTATGGGACAAAGCTAAGTCTAGATATATCAAAGTCAAGCCTATGAAATACTATATTTTGGAAGAGAATTTGTTTTGGAAGGATAAGAGGTATATTATTGAATTTCCTTATCGAAGAAAAAAGTGAGGGCATTATCATTGAGTTTCACAAAGGGACATGTGGAGGATAACATGCTTGGAGAGCCACTACATACAAGATCCACATAATTTATTATTACTCTCCCTCATTAATATCTGATGTAAAATGCATGGTTAGAGCATGTGTTGAATGTCAAATGTTTATAGGAAAGCAGAAGTTGCATCCTCTTCCACTCAGACCTATCAAAGAAATGACACATTTCCAACAATGGGGATTGGATTTCATTGGTGAAATAAATCCAAATTCAAGTGGGAAACACAAATGTCTTCACATCCACGTATTACTTCGCCAAGTGGGTGGAGGCTATTCCTACCCAAGAAGCGACTAACATAGTCGTTATCAAGTTCCTTGAAGAGAACATTTTAGCAAGGTTTGGATGTCCTAAAAGGATCATAACTGACAATTCCCAAGCCTTCAAATATTTTAAGGTTATGGAATTTTTTCAAGATTACAATATAGAGCTTGGGAACTTCACTGCCTATTAACAACATAGAAATGGATTGGCTGAGCCATCCAACAAGAATCTCATCCATATCATCAAGAAGATGTTGTCCCAAAACAAGAAAGCATGGGATTCACATTCAAAATATGCAGTGTGGATAGATAGAGTAAGAATCAAGGTGTCCATTGAAACTTCTCCTTTTCATCTAGTGTATGGATTAGAGGTCATTTTTCATATCCAACTCAACCTTCCTATGATGAAGCTGCTACAAGATGAAGAAGAAAAGTCAAATGATATGCAGAGAAGAATCAATCAACTGATTGAAGTCCATTGGGTAATAGATTGGGTGCAAATGAAGTCCCAAGTTCATCAAGAAAGAATGATTTTTTTTTTTGCCAAGAAGACCAAGGAAAGAAGCTTCAATGTAAGAGACCTAGTCTTAAAGTGGGATGCCATAAGAGAAGCAAAGAGAAAACATGGGAAATTATACAATCTTTGGCTTGGACCCTTCCGGATCATTGCAACATAAGACAACAACACATATGAATTAGGAAAATTGGATGGAGAGTTGTTTGGGGGTCCTATAAATGGGAGGTTCCTCAAACACTTCTTTCCATACTGAATGTTGCAAAATTTCTTACCTTGTACATAAATAAATATTTTTCCATTCATGTTTATGCATTTTGAATTTTACTTCATTCACCATTTGTTACACAACTGAATAGTTAGGGTTCTAATGCTATAAATTGTTGACAAATTTTGTTTCACATATCAGATCAGTTTTCAAGTGTGCAAGGGACATTTTTACTTTAACACAGACTCCATAAACCAACAGGAGAAGGAACTTGTTCTACATTTCTCAGAAGACCATAGGGGTATGTTGTCTCCGCTAGAGATGATGTTAGCACTAGATTTGGTCATGTCACTGATACGCACAATGATTGAGATCATGAGGCTGAATTGGATAAAACAAAGGCCAAATGTGAGCTTGTAGATATCATGGATAAAAAAGAGGTGGCATATGCTTAATTTTCCCTAGAGAATTCAACAAAAAAGCAAGCCCTAAGGGCCCAAGGCTAAGTTTCATAAGCCTGGGTGCTTATCGAGAGATTAAAAAGGCACTAGTGAGGCTCCAAATAAGCGTAAACCCCTATTAAAATGTGGGTTATATCATGAGACCAATGCTTAAGGATCGAGCGTTGGTGAATGTGCGGGGCCCAATCATCCAATAGTTGCAAGCGAGCTTGATCTATGGTGGAAAGCATGTGTTGCATCGAGAAAGTGCACAAGATTTAGCACGTGTTTGGGGTGCGACAATGGTTTTATGATAAACATGTTGAAGGTGGAGCAATGTTGCATGATAGGGATACTGAAATCAAAACCACTCCCTTAGGTTCACGACAATGGTATTCCAATTTTTTCAAGCTACCTATCCACCAACTCAGCGCATATATTCCCACCCACTCAACACCATATTGAGCCAATAGAACAGTCCACTAGGGACACTAAGGAAACTATAGACATCCTAATGTGCCAACAAGGCACTTTTTGAGCCAATCAAAGACAACCACATGTACAAAGGGGCCCATGGGGACTCTGGTCGCCATATCAAACTCAACTATGGATAGGATAATCCTAGAGACACTTCAATACTGACATGGACCAATATTAAGTTGCCACATGTCTATGGGTCCATGATGATGTCCTCATAACCTCACCCAAAAATTTTCTTGCTCTCCTAAGTTTTCAAAAGCGCCAATCCAATGGGAAAATGAATCATGTTTTAAACAAAGACATGAGAAGGAATATTTCAAGCAGGTGATGGATACACTTATGGCCTACCAAATCAGTTGGAAAAGATATGATGCATGAAAAGACATTTGGAATCATGTCTACATCCTTTCACCCATCATCATATCGCTTCCTACAAGAGATAGAGGGAAAAAATCATTGACTAGACATTCACTCTCACACGAGCCCCAGATCTCAGCAAATCAGGTCAGTTGTGATGAATCACTTCATACAATCAGTTGTCTCCACCAAACATGTGTTTAAATCCTATAAGTGACAATAAAAGGATCAAAAGGGACCAATATGTGAGTAGTTTTCTTTCTAGAGGTGAGTTACCTAGATTCCAGGTGTCACGGAGAATTTCCCACCTGAGCATTCTCTCCCTTCAAGAGAAGGTAGTCAACAATATGGGATATAAGCATCGAGGGAGTGTGTTCTGATTTCCACGAAGGATAAAATGTCCTTCCCTAGTATCATTATCCAATATCTGAGAACCCAAGAACATGTGGGAATCTATCCTAAGACGCAATTGTCAATCCTATCAACGCACTAGAGAATTTTAACAAAGAAGATTGATGGAATTGGTCAATCGTGCCTTGTTTTAATTGGGCAACATTAACTGAGAGAAAATTACGGACCCTTCTCCTCCTTAACCCAAGTCCAGAGCTCTCAGCACAATAATGTGAATCAATTGAATCACCTAGATAGATCTAGGTAGAAGTAAAAATCAGGCAAATGGAACATCTCTCTTAACAACATGATGGGTTATCTTTGGGAATAATAATCATTTTTTCTTGCAAAAAAACAATTGTAAATCAGTTAGAAAACCCATAGCGGTAACAAGTTTCTGACAAGCAATATTCATTTTTCAAGTAGTATTGGTCTAAGAAAATGGTTTTCCTACAAATGAAGAGCATATAAAGTAAGATAAAGAGCTCATTTTTTGGGTCAACACTTTGGAGAATTTATGAGTTTATTACAACCAGAGTTGTTTGATCAAAACCCCTAAGGTATAGACAGATATTTAAGGATGCAATTTTCATGAGATTCATCCCTCTTTTTATGTTTTAGTTTGTCTTTCTTTTTGTGCATCTTCTCTTATTAAATCTACCATCTCATTTTGGCTTCTTATATTAGATCCCCATTAACAAAATCTCCAGAAGCATCATGTTTAATGTAATTGTGTGTTGTATGCTTATGATAGTGAAGTGATTTCCTCTTAACAATAACCACTTCTTTTCATTTCTCCATCTATTTAATGACATGCAAAGGGTAAATCCATGGATTTAAATGTCTAAATATGTCTACTATTGTTTGATGTGTGTTTTAATGATCTGGTAT
>JASDQU010738938.1:118344-132473 GCA_032191745.1 Picea mariana
CAGCCATAACGTTTTGCTCAAGACTCAGAATTGAGCATGGGAGTAGGCATTGGAAAGGTATTGAATAGTGAAATATAAATATCCACCCAGAAAATTGATCAAGGAATTCAAATTTCCAGGAAATCAGAAGAAAGAATTCTGATATGTATTATTGCACCAGAATGGTTCATATTTTCATAAAATTGTTGTGTCAGTTAACCTGACAAAGTTTAGTTAAAATTAAGTAGAGGTACTCAAGGAAAGAGTGCTATGAAAAAATATTTCAGAAGATGATCATAAGACAAGACTACAAAAGGTTAAGGTATGAATATTGGCACAGCCATAAAGTCTTTGGAAGCCACTATAGGAAGTCCTCTAATGTTAGTCAAGTATTCAATGGAATCTGGGCAGAGGAATAGATCATGTAGTGAATGAATTAGTGAACACTCCCAAAGAAATCAATATACAAGTTAAGAAATGAATTGGTGTTAGATCTATTATAAAAGGAATTTACTATCAGAATGATAGTAATCAGATAAAGAAAGAGGCTTAATGCATATATGGATAAAGAGTGCATCGTATCCATGGTTAGTTATGAAATTATAGAGTAATTATTTCCTTATGTTTATCAGAGTGTGCAGTGGAAGCATGGGATGGAGGGTATCATTATGGCATGATAGACGTGGATTGTGCAAGGCAGGTTAAAATTAGATTGGTCAGGACAAGGAAACGTAATAGTCAGCAAGCAAATCCAAGTGCTGATATGATAAGATAAGGAAAGGGTAAATCAAGTACCTCAAGAAGGAAGTTGATGTTAACTGTCCAAGGTTACTCAAAAAACATGACTGGAAATATAATTGGATTATGTAGGATTTGGATCATGGGGATCCGAAGAATAGTGGGATGCTGAAAATTAATATCAACATAATATGTAATTGCAAGTCCATGAACATCCTAGAATAATGGAAGAGCAATTCATGGGGTAGATATCAAGCAAATGGGAATGCATGAAAACACTCCGAGAGGGAAAGCAATAAGAGTAGTAGAGATTATTGATGCATTCCAAAAGTATTGAAAATATTTCCACAATAACATGAAGATGTCAAAGCCAAGAAAGACTTAGAGGTGAAATGAATCTCTATAGAGAGTCAGTAAAGAACCATGAATAAGAAAATGGTTCTATGCATGGTTTTGAATGAAAAAGAGATGGTGCCTGAGAAGAATCCATCTCAAATGGCATGGAACCATGAGTGACATTTCCAGGGGGTGGAAGTACCACTTGAAATTATGTTAGTAAATTAAAAGAGGCATTAAGTGCTTTTACTTAATTCTATGTAGCTAGGGAAGGAGGCAGTTGTGCAATCCTTAGAGCATGCTAAGAGAATTGGCTATGCAATCCAAGTTTGAGGCTAGTTGGCAAGGAGTAGAGAAGAATGCAAGAAAACTCAAATATTAAATTGTTCATTCAAGGAAGAGCTAAAGTAGTTCAGCCTAAAAAATAAATGGATGTTGAATATCCAAAGTGTATAAGACAACATGATGGGAATTATAATTCATCCAAGTATGAGTTGGGATAGATGGATCTAGGAAGTAAATAAAAGATGAAGTTTAATATCAGTTTAGTATTTGGATGGAAAAGAAAAGGAAGCCAAGAGTGTTTTGGCTAGAAAGTGCTCAGATCATAAATATTCATGCACGGTAATTACAGTGAAGAGCACTTGAAGGTTTTGGAATCCAGAAGAATGGAATACTTCTGGGATAAACAAGGAAACATGATACATGAAGAAAGAAGTTGTTTCAATTACTGTAGCAACATGTATTTTATGGCTGGTTGGGACAGCCATAAAGTGAGAGTGCTTGCATGTTTGCAAGTGTTGTTGATAATTTTGTTACACATGGAAGGAAACAACATAAAGTTGGAATGTTGAATTACAAGGTTGATAAAGAGGCATAAGAGATTCTATTGTCATCAACTAATCAAGTAGCATTAAAAAAATTTAATGCCAGCCATGCATGTAAGTATTTATTTTTCAAGTTATATTGCATAGTTGCTGAAGGGAAATTCAGGTAAGGATTTCCCCAAATTGAAGTTTATAATACACTGTATGGTATTGTTTAAGTGCATTGATAGGATTAAGGTACTAGTAAGTGTGGTAAAGGCTAGAGGCCTGTTATATTTATCAAATATTTTATCTTTTGAATGCACACACTGACATAGTAGCATGTCATGTTAATTTGGTTTTGAGGCAATAACTAGAGAAAATAAAAGATAATAACTTGTTATAGGAATGATGCTAAGAAAGCTAGTCATGTATGAGACCAGGACATGGTTGGATATGGCAAGGTATGGTTATAGAAAGGTTATGTGCCACACAAATTCCCAATGAGCTTCCTACCTTTAAATAAAACTTAGACTGCAACCTTTTTGCTAACACTAATAAACACTACAAAATTGTATTCTTGGTGTAGTGTTTAGGTCGAAAAGGAAGGCATCCAAGTAATTATGAAGACAATGGAAAGTGTGTGCAGATGTGTCAAGACATTGGCCAGATTTCCAATTTATGGATGGTGAGATGCATGAATTAGATAAAGCTCATTCTGAAAATCAATGCAAAGGTGCATTGTATAAATAAGCATTGAGAGTTGCACTCATTCCTGGTAAGTGGCAGAGTTGCACTCATACATAATGGAATTGTATACTTAAATGCATTTTGCTTAATGCATTTTGTGAGTGCATGTATATATGTTTTTACATGGAAATAATTATACTAATGGTTGAAATGTTGCTAACTCATGAAGTTGAGAACATTTCAGGAACTGATAAACATTACAACAGGAAAGTTGCAAGTGAGGTGGTAACAGGAATAGTGACTACAGAAAATTTCTATTCAGAAAATTGAAGAAATGAACTTACTGTTATTAATTATGAATATGCATATGAATGGAATTATGAGTCATTCTATTTGGTTGAATTGTTTGGTAATTGTGATTGAATTGCTAGGTGTAGGCAATTCTAAGAAGATTGCATAAGGTGATGTACATGTTGAATTATGATGTACAGAAAATATTGACAATTTGTTATTTGTATGCAATATATAATCATTGCAGGAAAAATGGTATTTAGCATGGTGCTTGCTGAAATCCATAAGATGAGATGATATTGATTAAAGTTGGAACTCCTGGAGCCACAGTGCTCTGATACTTCCTATTTGGCCTGTACTGGAGCCCTGGAAGGGAAGTTGAGCAGCTGATGGACTGTTGGACAGTGAAGGTGCATACTACCTTGGGTTGTACAGGCATGTGGGGAAGAGAGACCATTGGTTGGAGTGTTGTTGAGGGATGATATGCTATTGAAAGTTTATCAACAGTGAGATATAAGGCTAGGTGGAACGCCATGGATCTACAACCAGTTGTTGCTTCAATGAAGTATAAGTGAAGCATGTAATAAGGAATAATTAGCTGAATTATTTCCTGAACTAGCTCTATGGAATAGAGAAATTGACTTCAAGTTGTAGTATAAGTACTTGAAATGGTGCTGGAAAGTAGAGCACGAGATGGGTAACAAGCTTTCAATAGCTAAAGTTTGGAGATTTTAAAGAATTTGAATGGTACATGGTATATAATGCACTGAGGAGTTTTGGAAATTTTATTGTATGTGGATACATGATGCACTGAGGACAATGCATAAATAAGGGGAGGGGATTGTAATATCCCCAGGTAGAATCCCAATTGTAAATGTAACAATGTACTTAAGCTGGTGAGTTGTTTGATATATTTTTGGCTTGCATTTTCCATGGTGTAGTGCACGTATGTACTGTGTAGTAAAATGATGCACATCCCAGGATACCATGCGTAACAACTTGAGTGTGCACGATTGTGAGGCCAGCAAGCCTTTGTGTATATGCTATGTTTTATAGGTTGGTGAGCCAGTGGTTATAAGCTATGATGCTTATATTTTGATTAGGCCAGAGAGCCTAGATGTTAAAGGCCAATGCGCTTGTTTTTGTACATGTCTCATAATTAATATAGATGCATCGCTATGCGCAGACTGACCACGATAAAAGGGACAGGAGACTAAAATCCACTAGTTAGGGAAAGGGACGGCCAAAATTTAGGAAAAGGGGCTAATCTAGGGAGCTTGAACCAAAAAGGAATATTATATTAATATTTCCTAAAGTATAAAAGTATGGATAATTATTTTATCCTAAGTTTCAAAGTTGGGGACAAGTGGGCCAAAGTAGCTCCCAACATGACAAGTGTCACATTGGGGACATGCATACATATTGTTGTGACTTAGTTCTTTTGGAGACACTCTTCCATCATTTTTTTCCTTAATTCAGACCATTGATTCCTTCGATCATTCAACCATGATTCCATGACCATTTTTCACTCACACAGTCAGTTATCCTCCATAATTTCTGTCACTGTACCTGAACCTATTTCCATAGCCATTTTTCCTATTGGTGCACCTGGTTAACTTTGGAGAGGGATTGAAGAAGCGGGTTGTCAGGCCCATGGGATATTGAAGTGGCGGTTTGTCAGGCCCATGAGAAATTCTTTGAGTGAGAGAATTGTTGGGGATCGATTTCCTGAAGATGCTAAACTGCAACTACAGTGCTTTGAGACTTCTAGTTCGGCTTGTTGTTGAAGCCCTAGAAGGGAAGTGGGGCATTCGAAGGATTGTTGAGTAAAGAAGAGGCAAAATTCCTTGGGTGGGACAGGCATGTGGGGAATAAGAGGTTGTACGTTGTTAGTTGAGTGAGCACTTGAGACGGAGTCTTTCCTATTTTCCGTGAGCCATTAGCCTGGTTAGGAACCCTTTACCCAGGTGGAGTTTAGTCCCAGCTCGGGGGTGACTCACTATTGAGAGTGATGAACAATATATTCTAAGGCTGGGAGGTTCGTGGAAGGTCTGAACGCAGTTGGTGACATTCTTACCAAGATAAGTGCCAATGGTGTGAAAAATTTACATGTTGCATTGTTATTTTATGGATTTATCCTATGTATGATTTATAATTGTGTTTATATTTATGGGTATTTCCTATATATGTTGTATGTATGTGTTTACTGTTATTCAATATGAATCTGTGCATTTACATATGTATTTGACTGTTTACGTTATATATAAACGCTTCCACAAGAATTTTGTATGTATATATTGTTATTGCATGCAGATAGAAAATTGTATGTGGCATAGCTCAGTTGGATATTGGGTATGTTACATTATGTTCTGCAGAGGGAACAGAAGAGTTATCTGGCGTAGTGTGGCCCGACATGGAATTTCGGGAACATTACAAAATGGTTTTCAGAGATAATTTAAGTGGTCTAAGTAGTGGCATTGCCCAGCCTATTGGTGGTCGGGGACATTACAGCTCATAATCTCTAAAAAACTAGGTCCCATCTCTTTCTATCTACACAATTTGGAGGGGCGGCCAGACACTTTTCCGGTGAATGGCCAAGCTATCAAAAGGTATTTTTCTTGATGAATCTAGATCCACCTCTGTACATATTTTTTTTTTGAAATTTCTTTTCTGTTTTTGGATTTTGGTTCTTTTCATTTTGCTTATTTTTGTTTTGTTGGATGAATAAATTTATGTCTGTGTCACCATTTAGTTCATGAAAGGAAACCATAATGTCTCATCATGAAGCAACATTCAAGGTCATTTCAAGGCATCAGTGCTGGAAGTTGTTGAAACTCAGACTAGAAAAAGAAACTTCTTGTTTAGAATAATCTCCCTGGTTTCACTTTATAATCATGAGAAGATACAATCATCATTAAAACTCTTTACGTTGTCCCTGTTTTTAAAGAAAACAACTCGAGTATGCCTTCCTGTCCTTGAAAAGTTAATCTTATCAAAAAACTAATTTCAGATCATGATGAAGGTCATCAAGCAAAAAAATAAAGTTTGAAAATATCAGGTGTTTTGGATCTAAAATTTTCTGCATCACCCCTCTTTTCTGAAGATCATAAAACTTATGTCAAACTATAAATAACTTCTAGAGAGATGTGGGAAGTGTCTGTAAACCCACCGAGATACTGAACAGGTTTGCAGGCAGCAGGTAAATGCATGCATGATGCCAAGATAACTTCATCAGGGTACTGAACATGCATGCTAGCAACGAAGCAATGCCGGGTTCAAAGAAAATTATCAGGTATAAATTTTGATATTAATCGTTTCCTTCATCTTGAGTTGATAATTCTTGGACATGGTAGAGGAATCAGAGTGGGTTAATTGACACCCATGCCAAGGCTATGGATGCCTGCTGGCAGCAACAAACCTACCAATAGTATTAGAGTCATTGGCTTAAATATTGTCTCTCTCATAATTAAAACTTGTCACCAGATTGCATTTGGATAGAAAGACATCTGATGCTAGACTGCGTGATTTTTTTTAAGTTTGATTGGGATGCTTGACTTACTTTCGACTGTTCTTTAATTTTTAATCATTATGATTAGTCCTAACATGAACTCTTTGGTGATGCAGATATAATTTCTTCTCCCAGTAAGTTGCCATTGTTGGCACTCCTACACGATTTCATTGTTTAAACGAGAAATTATACTTTCTATAGTTGCCTTCACCTTGTCTTGTAAAAATTATCTTTTTAGATGATTACTAGATTAGTATAGTTATTCATTAATCGATTAAATATTTGCGTGTTTGTTTTATTCCATGTTTGATTCATGACTGAAAGCATGAATCAAACATGGAAACTTAGTTTCATATTATATCCCTATTCAAAACATCTTTTTAAAGGGTCATTGTACTTGTATCTACTCCATATTTAACACTTGAGTGACTTTACTTTGATTATTTTGAATGTTGATATGATACTTATGTTGTTTTGCATTTGAATCATAAACATGCTTATATATTTTTTAAACCCTTTTCAAATCAACTATAGTCATTACTATACGTGGGAGTTAATACACAAGTATCGTATCCTGTATTTGATCTTTTGCTGGAAGAGTGAATTAATGAGTTTTCATTAAGAGTTGAGGTTTTTTGTCATGCCCTTTACCCGAAGTTTTTATTACCAGGAGTGCTCAAACTTCATGACCAAAACCTTGATGTTTATACTATGACTACGCAAGGGTTGTGCTTGGTCTGTTTTCGTTTTACCCACTCAGTTTCGTTCCTTTTACTCTTGCCATCTAAACTCATTGCTATCTTGAGTCATCCCCGTTGAAGTCCATACATAGTTTTAATGGCTCCTATTTTTCAAATAGAGCTGAATGGATCTCAAGCGTTGTTGTCTCATGATGATGCAGTCGAGGATTTGAAAGGCCAGGGCTGGGATACTCTCATTAATAGGTTCAAAGGGTATAACCTTTGCGTGGTTAAGGAATTCGCACAAACATTTGATGGGTATAGGGAGAAAGTTGGAGATATTCAGTTGGAGGTGATTGAGGAGTTTATGAGTGAAGCCACAGGGCTTCCATCCACCAGTTAGAAGTGATTCAAGAACTCAAAAATCAAATAAGTGCCCTGGACCTCTTCATGACCTCCAGGAAAATAAGTTGCTACGATAAAGTTATCCTTGTTTGTCTTCTTAAAGTTAGATGGAATGGTCTCATGTCAGTCCTTAAATAGTTTGTGACTTGTGAGGGTCGTTATGGTATCATTTTTATTTATCATATACGGTTGCTAATGCACTTCATAGGCTTTCATTTGAATGTGTCGTTTTATTTGCAGAGGAGTCTGTATAGGATGTCTAAAAGGTACAAGAGATAGGGCCTTGACTCTAGTCTCTTTCACCATGGCTTAATTAAAATGATGTTGGTTCATCGTTTGACAACCCTGGGTGATGAATGGGATGGGTTCTTAAACCATTATGGCTTTGCAACAGTCATTCTTATAGAAACCCATGTTTCGGGTGGACCACTGATAGGGAAACGGTTTGATTGTTCAAGTAATGGGCCATAATCTCTGAAGAAAAACCCTCATGACGAGGCAATACCTAGTCATATTTTATGTGGGAAACATGATGTTGGTTTCGAGTTGAATGAAAACCCTATGCAGAAATTATTTCTTGACCATAAAACCATTGCAAAATCCGATAGAAAAAACCCTTGCAAATAGTCAAAACAAAAGCACACAGCATTAGGGTTCCGAAATAAAAGAGTTGGTTGGCTCATTTCAAGAAGTCTAAGGAATCGATCTAAACCTCATTTGATATCGATCAACCTGATCGTGGTCAATGAGGTCTCAGATCCCAAAATTGAAAATTTCCTCACATAAGAACATCAATATTGTCATAAATCGGATCCTACTCAGCCATACGGCTTTGTTAATAATCGTCCACTGTGTCTCGAGGGTAGTGATGGGTTTAATGGTATTAAGCTTGGTAAAGGGTCCGCAAAAGGTAGTATTGATATATCCAGACCCAACTATACGTTCCATCGATAGATCGCTTCTACTGTGCATTACAAGGTTTGCCTGCATTGGATTGAACAATACTATACTGATATCCCCATTCTCCAAGAATGAGTTAAAGCACTCGCAGCTCGCAATGAATTATTGACTAAATAAAATCAGGACCTCAGAGAAAAAAAAGAGAGAGAAACTAAACGGCTTAAGAAGAAAGGAAATATTGTGATTAAAAATGCAGACAATGTTAATTCCATAATCAATTATGAGCTATCTTGATCCATGGTTAGTCATTACTAGAAATGGTAAAATTGTCTTTCCTTTTTATTACGTTCATGTTATCTCTTTGAATCAAATTTGTTTAAAAATTGGATTTATTTTGCTAATATAAGATTGTCTACAAAATCTTCTGATTCTATAGCCAAGTCATTTTTATATGAAATTTAGTAATTAGTTGTTAATAAATTATCTAACTTGTTCCTATTTCGTTTTCAGGACATGGTAGATCTTGATGCTAGTTTTATGAGATGGAATATGTTCGATTTAGATTATTAGTATTTCTTTCTTGTTTATCCTGTAAATAAGAAAAACTTTTATTAATTTTTGAAGATACAATTTGGTTATGAGTGGTTGTAGGCCCTCCACTTTTGTAAGATTATGATCTCATGGGATCTGATCCTATCCTAGGAGATAGGAAGTTGAGATTTCAAAAACTCTTTAAATACTCTCTATTTTGTAAATGAAAGGCATCTTGGCCTAGAACCAAAGATGGATGAATGACTCGCAAGATTTAATGGAACAACGTACAATATTTTGGCTTTAGTATTTTGTGAATGGTGTTTCATTAATGTTCTGTTTTATTTAATCTTGATATATTAATATGTCGTGTAGATTTAGACTCATTGATATGTTATGTTTCAGGATATCCATTTTATAAATATCATTCATGACTTGTTGTTCCAGACATTGAGACTGTGATCATCTTTTCAATTTGAATATCAAAATTTCTCTTTGATGTTTAGTTGAACCATGAGATGAATGTATTACATATATATTTCTTTGGATGTAATAATTTGCGATCATAAGATCATAGAATTAACATCTATTCCTTATTCTGTTTCTAAATCCTGGCTGCTAATACATTCTATGAATTTATTCAGAAAAGTTTTATAATAAGTCTATTGCGGATTTATCTCGTAGGCATGGCAGATGGATGCTATGGATTGATACAGAGGCACAGACACATTTAGTGAACTAATATCAGGTTATCTTTTGTGTTTCTAATTTCTGTCATTTTATGTATTAGTGAAACCAAAAAGTTTAGATCAGCTTTGACTATCTATACATATGTGTTTCATAATTTAGTTAATTCAAGTTTTGTTAGATTTATAATTAGAAAATAGAAAATATTCAAATGTGCTTTCTTTATCTGCTTCTCAAAAACAATTACTTTTACATTGATTTCGTAAGTTTCTAGTTAAACTTGCAACTTGTAAATTATGTTCATAAGTTGATATATTTTTTTTATGCTTTCTTTCTCTGCTTAAATACATTTACAATAGTTATATTAGAGTGTGTGTATATATTATAGTTTTAATATTAATTAGTTTATTCCCTTTTCTTTATTTTGGGACTTTAGATTGGATAACAGATCCATTAAACCCATCATAACGGGTTACACCAAACGGCTTGGGTTACTTGGACAACCCCGGACCAGATCTGTTCTTCTAGTTAACAGCTTGTCAATTTTTCCCATCAACACTATCTTAGTTAAAAGGATGTGGAAAAACAAAATCTGATGATGAGTGCATTTTCCTGATTGTATCCAAATTGAAAGGTCGTTATCATGTATTTTCTTCTACATTTTATTTTATGATCGATGCACTAGGAGATGAATTTAAAATTCCTTCTTTTGAGCTATTTTGTGATCTAATAAAAGAACAATCCAAGATTCACTAGCTAGATGCACTTTATAGCTCTACAAACTAATCTGTTCTGGCCCTTACCTCGAAAGGTAATAAGAAAGGCTCATATAAAATGAAGAAATATTATGCACAAGGTTGCAAGAATCCATCCAAACCTCAACAAAAACCAAAATTGTCTCCATCTTCCAATTCTAGTGAGTCTTCCTCCAAGACAAAGAAGAAAAAGTAAGATGAAACTTGCAACTTTTGTGGTGGTCAAGGGCATCCAAAATCAAAATTTTCGAAGAAACTTGAGGCTTTGAATGAAGCCATGCAACAACAAATTTTTTTGTGTATCCATATCTTCTTTTCTTCTTTTACAGGTAAAGCGCATGCCTTATCTACTCGGGCCTTGTATATATCTTTAGATATATGGATATTTGATTTAGGTGCTTCTCATTGTAGAATTTCTCAGATTTCCATTGGAGACTCTACACAACTTGATGTTTTAGGATTAGGCATTGTGCAGTTAGATGAAGGGTGAAACAATAATGTTCTTTTTATTCCTAACATATCTACTAATCAACTCTCAATTTATTAGTTATGTCATTCTCGTGATGTGAAAAAAAATGTGTTCTCTCCCAATGATTTAGTCATCCAATAAATGAAAAATCTTGATAGTGTTGTTGCCTCAAGAACAGTTGATCACAAGACCAGACTATACAGGTTTGTTGGTTTTGATCATTTTTCAGCTTCCTCTTTCATTACACATGTTGATTCTTTGAGTAGGATTTGGCATGAAAGATTTGTACATCTAAACTACGTGTACTTGTAGTTGTTTAGCACACAAAAATTGGTTCATTGACTTCCTAAAGTTTCTTATACTGAAGTATTTTGTCGAGGATGTGTTCTTGGAAAACAACATGAAGATCCTTTCCCAAAATGAAAGTGTTGCGTGATACAACACCTCTCATAGTGATCTCATGATTTTTCTAGATCACTCATTTTTAGGGACTAAGTATGCACTCACTTTCATGGATGACTTCTCATGATGCTCTTGGGTGTACTTTCTTAAGTTCATGAGTGAGGTATTTTCCACCTTCAAGACCTTCAAGGCCTTTGTTCAGAAGTATTACTCTCATTCTATCAAGAATCTACGCATAGATAATAGGGGGGAATATGTTAGTCAGACGTTCAAATATTTTTGCAGAGAACATGGTATTTTGCATCAACATTATGTTCCCTACACCCCTCAACAAAATGGTGTTGTTGAAAGAAAGAATAGGAGATTGAAAGAGATGGAAAATTATATGATTCAAACCAAGGACATGGAACCTTCTTTTTGGGATGAATAAGTGAGTTGAACCAATTACATTTAGAATCATATGACTCACAAAGTAGTCTTGCATATGAATCTAGAAGAATCTTGGAGTTTTGTTAAGCCTGATGTCTCTACTTTTAGAGTATTTGGCGGTGCAGTGTGGGAATTAATTCTAAATGAAAAGCTTAAAGCTATGGAGAAGAAGTGGTAACCGATGATATTTGTTAGCTAATGCGAAGATATGAACGCACATAGGTTATTTGATCCTATTACTAATGATGTCTTGTTTCATAGGTTTGTTTGTTTTGATGAGCATTTCAAACACTCACATGACCCTAATCTCTCCATAGATTTCCGTTATAGTGAAAATCATGCTGATAGTCTTGTTTTTGAAGAAAAAGAAGATGAGGAACAACAAGCAACTGTAGATGAGGAAACTCAACCAATTGAAAATCACCCAACAACAGTTGAGTGTCCTACACAAGAAAAACATGATCAAGAACAACAATTGAGGGGGAGCCTTCGAGAGCAAAAGACACATGGTTATGATTCATCATATTTAAGCTATTTTTCTCCTACTCCTTGCAACTTCTAACTGCAAATGACATGTATCTCTCTTTTGGGTCATGCCAATTCAGATGATCCCCAACAATTCTCTAATGTTGTTGGGAAAACTAAATGGGAAGCTACCATGACAGAGGAGTATTCTTACTTAATGAAGAATCACACATGGGATATTTTTCCTCTTCCCAAGGGACGTGAACGAGTTTGTTGCAAATGGGTCTATAGAAGCAAATTTTCTACAGATGGATCTATTGACAAACATAAGGCATGACTAGTGGCAAAGGGATTTTCACAAGTTGAAGGGATTGATTATTTTGAGATTTTTTCCCCATTGCCAAGATGAATTCCATATGTCTTATGCTTTCTCTTGCTGCCTCTCAAGGTTGGACAATTTACCAAATGGATGTGAAGAGTGCTTTTTTGCATGGATATTTACAAGAAAAAATCTACATGGAGAAACCTCTTGGTATTGTATATGACTCTTCCGTAGTATGTAGGATTCAACATTCATTGTATGGTCTCAAACAAGCTCCATGAGATTGGTATGAGAAGATGGAAAGTTCTCTGATCACTTCAGGATTCCAACATTTCCAATCAGATCCTACAAATTACACTCAAAGGGAAGAAATCGATCTTCTAATATTTGTTTTGTATGTGGATACTTTGATTCTCACCGAGATTTCTTCATCCATGATTTAGAATGCACAACAAAAATTGATGGATCTGTTTGATATGATAGATCTTGGTCTTCTGCAATACTTTCTTGGTTTGCAGGTTCATCAATATTCTAAAGGGATCTCGAGCTACCAACAAAAGTATGCCCTTGATTTACTTCAACACTTTGGCATGGATAATTATAAGCCCGCGCCTACTCCTTTTCAATCAGGTGTCACTCTTTCACAGGGATGATTTTAAGGATAGAAATTTATATTAAAATGTAGAAACATGGGATAATATTAATAGTCCTTATTATGCAAAATGTAAAATGTTTGGCGATAATTTTGTAAAAATATTTAAATTTCTAAGCTTTTTATATAGTTTCTATAAAAATTTGGCATTTTGTAAGGTAAAACAAATTTATTCTATGGAATTTGGGTGAATCATTTTTAGAAAAAATGGAAATTGGCGAATCATTTTTTGGGAAAAACCATGGAAAATTATCCTATTTGCAAAATTTAGCCCCTAAAATCACCTATGCTCTGTCTACTGGCTGCTCTTCACCACAAGTCAATCCTTCGTTGTATCAACAACTAGTTGGGAGTCTATTGTATTTGACTCATGCCCGTCCTAATCCCTTCTTTGTAGTTGGAATCGTATCTCGGTTCTCTCAGGATTCTCATGAGAGTCACTGGAAGGTAGCTAAGCACATTCTCAAGTATATTTAGGGGACTACTAGATTTGGTATTCGGTATACCACTTGTACTTTTGAGCTTCTGGGTTTCACAGATTTTGACTTGGCTGGTTTCGTTGATGATCGAAAGTCCACTTTTCCTGGTCTTGTAAAAAGCAATAAGAAATTGCATTGTCATATGTAGAGGTTGTGTATCATGCTATTGTTCTTGCTAGTCAAGTAGTCATTTGGCTTCGACAACTATTGACAGAGTTTGGCATTTCACAAGATCATCCCAATACTCTTTGTGTGATAATTAAAGCACCATCCACATCTCTCGCAACCCCATTGAGCATTAAAGGACCAAACACATTGAGATTCACATGCACTTCATTTAGAAGCTCATCCAGGATGATGTTATCCTCTTGGAGTACTTTCCTATTGAAGGGAAGGTTGTTGACGTCGTCAATAAACCTTTGGCATTCCCTTATTTTCATCAGTTACAACTGATGCTTCGGGTGAAGGAAGTTGTCCTTTGGGGTCATTTTGAGTCCTCATACCTTCACTTTTTCACTTTTTTTTTTTTTTTTAACCATGGGAACAACAACCTCCCAAGAGTATATCCAACAGCCCGCAAGCCAGATATACCAATAACTTGTGAC
>JASDQU010738938.1:137878-157525 GCA_032191745.1 Picea mariana
AATGTACTTAATATGGTGAGTTGTTTGATATATTTTTGGCTTGCATTTTTGATAGTGTAGTGCACGCATGTACTGCGCAGTAAAATGATGCACATCCTAGGATACTGTGCACAACAACTTGTGTGCGCATGATTGTGAGGTCAGTGAGCCTTTGTGTATATGCTATGTTTTATATCAAATGTTAAAACTCAAATATTAAATTATTCATTCAAGGAAGAGCTGAAGTAGTTCAGTCCGAAAAATAAATGGATGTTGAATATCCAAAGTCTATAAGACAAAATGATGGGAATTATAATTTATCCAAGTATGAGTTGGGATAGATGGATCCAGAAAGTAAATAAAAGCTGAAGGTTAATATCAGTTTAGTATTTGGATGGAAAAGCAAAGGAAGCCAAGAGTGTTTTGGCTAGAAAGTGCTCAAATCAGAAATATTCATGCACAGTAATTATAGTGAAGAGCACTTGAAGGTCTAGGAATCCAGAAGAATGGAAGACTTCTGGGATAAACAAGGAAACATGATATAGGAAGAAAGAAGTTGCTGCAATTACTGTAGCAACAAGTATTTTATGGCTGGTTGGGATAGCCATAAAGTGAGAGTGCTTGCATGTTTGCAAGTGTTGCTGATAATGTTGTTGCACATGGAAGGAAACAACAGAAAGTTGGAATGTTGAATTATAAGGCTGATAAAGAGGCATAAGAGATTCTATTGTCATCAACTAATCAGGTAGCATTAAAATTGTTTAATGCTAGCCATGCAGGTAAGTATTTCTTTTTGAAGTTATATTGCATAACTGCCGAAGGGAAATTTAGGTAAGGATTTCCCCAAATTGAAGTTTATAATACATTGTATGGTATTGTTTAAGTGTATTGATAGGATTAAGTTACCAGTAAGTGTGGTAAAGGCTAGAGGCGTGTTATATTTATCAAATCTTTTATCTTTTGAATGCACACACTGACATAGTAGCATGTCATGTTAATTTGGTTTTGAGGCAATAACCAGAGAAAATAAAAGATAATAACTTGTTATAGGAATGATGCTAAGAAAGCTAGTCGTGTATGAAACCAGGACATGGTTGGATATGGCAAGGTATGGTTATAGAAAGGTTATGTGCCACACCAATACCCAATGAGCTTCCTAAATTTAAATAAAACTTGGACTGCAACCTTTTTGCTAACACTAATAAACACTACAAAATTGTATTCTTGGTGTAGTGTTCAGGTCGAAAAGGAAGGCATCCAAGTAATTGAGAAGAAAATGGGAAGTGTGTGGAGATGTGTCAAGACATTGGCTAGATTTCCAATTTATGGATGGTGAGATGCATGACTTAGATAAATCTCATTCTGAAAATCAATGCAAGGGTGCATTGAATAAATAAGCATTGAGATTTGCACTCATGCCTGGTAAGTGGCTGAGTTGCACTCATACATGATGGAATTGTATACTTAAATGCATTTTGTTGAATGCATTTTGTGAGTGCATGTATATATTTTTTTACATGGAAATAATTATACTAATGGTTGAAATGTTGCTAACTCATGAAGTTGAGAACATTTCAGGAACTGATAAACATTGCAACGAGAAATTTGCAAGTGAGGTGGTAACATGAATAGTGACTACAGAAAATTTCTGTTCAAAAAATTGAAGAAATGAACTTATTGTTATTAATTATGAATATGCATATGAATGGAATGATGAGTCATTATATTTGGTTGAATTGTTTGGTAATTGTGATTGAATTTCTAGGTGTAGGCAATTCTAAGAAGATTGCATAAGGTGATGTACATGTTGAATTATGATGTATAGAAAATACTAACAATTTGTTGTTTGTATGCAATATATAATCATTGCAGGAAAAATGTTATTTAGCATGGTGTTTGCTGAAATCCATAAGGAAAATTACATCCTATTATTGCAACAACAATGAAAAATTATGAAATGGAATTTCATATTTTGGGAAAAGTCAAAATTCATTATGAAATTAATTTGATTTCTAAAATGGAATTTTTATAATGCTCTCTCATGATAACTGCATGTGTGTGATGTAGATGAGATGATATTGATTAAAGTTGGAACTCATGGAGCCACGGTGCTCTGATACTTCCTGCCCGGCCTGTACTAGAGCCCTGGAAGGGAAGTTGAGTAGTCGATGGACTGTTGGACATTGAAGGTGCATACTACCTTGGGTTGTACAGGCATGTGGGGAAGAGAGACCATTGGTTGGATGTTTTTGAGGAATGATATTCTACTGAGAGTTTATCAACAGTGAGATATAAGGCTAGGTGGAACTCCATGGATCTACAGCCAGTTGCTATTTCAATGAAGTATAATTGAAGCATGTAATAAGGAACAATTAGCTGAATTATTTCCTGAACTAGCTCTATGGAATGGAGCAATTGACTTCAAGTTGCATTATAAGTACAAGAACTGGTGTTGGAAAGTAGAGCACCAGATGGGTAACAAGATTTCAATAGCTAAATCTTGGAGATTTTAAAGAATTTGAATGGGACATGGTATATAATGCACTGAGGATTTTTGGAAATTTTGTTGTATGTGGATACATGACGCAGTGAGGACAGTGCATAAATAAGGGGAGGGGATTGTAATATCTCCAGGTAGAATCCCAAATGTAAATGTAACAATGTACTTAAGCTAGTGAGTTGTTTGGTATATTTCTCGCTTGCATTTTCCATGGTGTAGTGCGCGCATGTACTGTGCAGTAAAATGATGCACATCCTAGGATACCGTGCACAACAACTTGAGTGTGCACGATTGTGAGGCCAACAAGCCTTTGTGTATATGCTATGTTTTATAGGCTGGTGAGCTAGTGGTTATAAGCTATGATGCTTATATTTTGATTAGGCTAGAGAGCCTAGATGTTAAAGGCCAATGCGACTGTTTTTGTACATGTCTCATAATTAATATAAATACATCGTTGCACATAGACCGACCACGATAAAAGAGATGGGGTACTAAACTCCACTAGTTAGGGAAAGGGAGGGCYAAAATTTAGGAAAAGGGGCTAAGCTAGGGAGCTTGAACCAAAAAGGAATATTATATTAATATTTCCTAAAGTATAAAAGTATGGATAATTATTTTATCCTAAGTTTCAAAGTTGGGGACAAGTGGGCCAAAGTAGCTCCCAACATGACAAGTGTCACGTTGGGGACATGCATACATATTGTTGTGACTTAGTCCTTTTAGGGACACTCTTCCATCATCTTTTCCTTCATTCAGACCATTGATTCCTTCAATCATTCATCCATGATGCCATGACCATTTTTCACTCACGCAGTCAATTATCCTCCATATTTTCTGTCATTGTACCTGAACCTATTTCCATAGCCATTTTTCCTGTTGGTACACCTGGTTAGCTTTGGAGCGGGATTGAAGAAGCGGATTGTCAAGCCCGTGGGATATTGAAGAGGCAGGTTGTCAGGCCCGTGAGAAATTCTCTGAGTGAGATAATTGTTGGGGATCTATTTCCTGAAGGTGCTAAACTACAGCTACAGTTCTCTGAGACTTCCTGTCTGGCCTGTTGCTGAAGCCCTGGAAGGGAAGTGGGGCAGTCGAAGGAATTTTGAGTAGAGAAGGGGCACACTTCCTTGGGTGGGAAAGGCATGTGGAAAATGAGAGGCTGTAGGCTGTTAGTTGAGTGAGCACCTGAGACAGAGTCTTTCCTGTTTTCCATGATCCATTAGCCTAGTTAGGAACCCTTTACCTGGGTGGAGTTTAGTCCCATCTCAGGGGTGACTCACTGTTGAGAGTGATGAACAGTGTAGTCTAAGGCTGGGAGGTTCGCGGAAGGTCTGCACATAGTTGGTGACATTCTCACCAAGATAAGTGCTAATTGTGTGATAAATTTACATGCTTCATTGTTATTTTATGGATTTATCCTGGGTATGATTTATAATTGTGTTTATATTTATGGGTATTTTCTGTATATGCTATATGTAGGCATTTATTGTTATTCAATATGAATCTGTGCATTTACAGATGTATTTGGCTGTTTATGTTATATATGAATGCATCCGCAAAAGTTCTGTATGTATATATTGTTATGGCATGCAGATAGAAAATTGTATGTGGCATAGCTCAGTTGGATATTGGGTATGTTACATTATGTTCTGCAGAAAGAACGGAAGAGTTCTTTGGCGTAGTGTGTCCCGGCATGGATAGTCAGGAACGTTACAAAATGGTTTTCAAATCTAAGTTAAATGGTCTGAGTAGTGGCATTGTCCGACCCATTGGTGGCCGGGGACATTACACATGTGTACAGGCACGACGGAGGGAAAGCGATCAGGTGGACGAGTGGTAAGACCTGTGGACACTGAGGTGGAGGTAACAGGTGACAGAGACATGAGAGTACAGGTGCCAGGAGAAAGAGGGACGAAAGAAAAGAGGACACGACACCTGAAAAGGTAGAGGATAAGTGTATGGTGGTGACCTGGTGAGGAAGGAGGATGTGATGGCAAAGGGAGAGTGAAGACGGTCGGGTAGGGAAGAGGTGGTTGGGAGTGGGAGACACATGGCAGGAGGCGAGAGGATGATGAGAGATATCGAGATGGTGATAGGTCGGGAAGACGATGAGTGGGGGACAGATGGAAGGATAAGACTTGCGGGTAGGCTTGGGAGGAAGGTGTCAGGATAACGAGGGGCCCGTGCGAGAACTGGTTAATTCTGGACCCTCCCCCCCCTACGTTAAAGCAAGAAGAGAAAGAGGGGTCTGGAATTGGACCTTAGCCATAGGTCTGGGTGCTTTAATCCCAACCATTCAAACTTCCACAACACCATATCAAATCCCTCCCCTACATTAAAGGAAGAATGATAGGGGGGTCCGGAATCGGACCTCATCCGTAGATCTGGGAGCGTGGATCACGGTCGCCCAAATCTACGCCTATTTTAAATCATACGCGCTTTCTCATGAAACTTATGACAAGTGGGTTTTCGACCCGCTTATTTTCCTTTTTTCCACCAAAGGGGGCATTCACTAGGAAAACATCCTCCTTACAACATTAGGTGATAACAAAATACATGTGTCTGTTGAGCGTACCATGATAATCCATAAGTATAGGAAAGTTTCTATCTATATTTTTTTTTGAGCTCCATCCACTTCACATTAATAACATGGCTCATAGTATGATGGTTTTTGGGGAAACCTATGGGCTAAACTAAAATCCATAACATCTACTCAACAAATCAAAGTTACTCTCGTATCACCTCGCTTCCTTCACACCCTATGTGCATATACATATATGTATCTAAAATCTAGAAGGGTAAGCATATTCTAAAATAAAAAGGAAGTTTAAAGCACTATTCATAATTTGGGAAGTACAAGTAAACTTGTCGAGGTTATGGACACCTGCTGACAGTGGGGCTATGCATGTATGGTACCAAAGAAACTTCATTGGAGCTATGGATGCTCGCTGGCATCGAAGTAATGCTGGGAAAAGAGAGATGAGGAACACACTTAGGTAGATGTTTTCTTGTTAATAAAAGTGGAAAACCATGGTTGAACCAAAGATAATCTCAAATGTGTAGCTAGTAAAAGAATTTATCTCACTGTTTGTCTCTTTGAAAATGGTGTGTTATATTACAAGTACTACAAATATTGGGTTATATCTTCTAGAATTTTGGCATCATTGTGGTACCCATGATTATTGGAAAATTGTATACAGATTTCTAAAATTATATTAAAATGCATATATGAAGTATCATCCCTAGACTTCTACTGAAAAAGATAACTAGTTCTTCCAGTGTGTCACCATTTTTTGTGGTCGCAACAACCCCCCTTTACATTTTTCTTTTACAAGCGAATGGAAAGAGGTGCCCCAACTAAACGTTTAAGCACATTTATTAATCCTCTACTACTTGAACATGATGCTATTTATTTTCCTACTTTCAAGAAGTTGAGGTTTGGTATTGAATGATGATTGATTTGATGGAGGTTTATTATCTCTTTTGTGTTGGGGATGTGTTATATTCTTTGCATGTGTGTGTGTGGGCACGCCAGATATGACAACTGTGTCTGACGATCCCTCATACTAGTGCTCTGTTTGTGCTGTGTGCACTAGGTGATTTCCTAGGAGGGTCCCAGGGGGGGGCAGGTATACACCCCCTAGTTATGCACAGTGTTCGGGGCAGCGCCCCGAAATTGTTTTTTGGGCAGTTTTTGCTATTTTTAGCGGATTTTGCTATTTTTTAGTAGTTTTGTAAATTAATCCCGGATTAAGGGATTAGGGTTTTGGTATATACAGAATACCTAAAAACATTGTATATATTGTATGGTGAATGGTGAAATTCGACATAATGAATATAAGAAAGGTTTTCCCAGTTGAGGGTTTCCAGTATAAAATCTCTGTGTACTCTGTGTATGAGCCAATGAATAAATTTTGTTTTGTTTAAGAATCTTTATGAATTGCTTTACTTCATAGGTTTAAAACTTACATTTTGATCTTATGGTTTCAAATGTCTTCATGATTCTTAGTTTAACTATGATGTTTCATTGACATTCGTATGAGTGGTTGACACATTTTATTCCTACCTTATACATTTTACCAAGTGCTTAAATATTTTGTATGGTTGTAAGGTTTGATGATCTAGTACATGTATTGAATGAGTTTGATGTAGGTTTTTAATCATTTCCATGAATGACTTATTTAAGGTTTGCTAGCATAAGGTGCTTAACATCTTCATCTTTATACTCTCATATATTAGACAAATATTAACTTGATTCATAAGATAACTAATCCTTTCTATGTGTTGGAGATTAGATGCATGCAACTATCATGATAGTTATTTAATCTGGATCATATATGATTTCGTTCAATGAACCTCTCCTTTTCATGTCCTTCAAAATATGGACTTATTCCTAAGTTTTCTTAAAGGCAAGGAAATACAATGTTTATCTTGTACCAGTGAATGTACTTTTAATCACATAACCGATTTTTCCTCTTTCTGTGGTTTCCATAATAGCTTATCATGATATCCTTTCTTCACGATTACTCTAACCTTGAGATGCATGTGGGGGAATCCTTTGATCTTCTTCCCATTTTATCCTACATTTTAGTTATCGATATTTACCTCTATTTTCTTCTATTATTTCATCTAACTAAACCTCATAGTTGGATTCTTCTCGTCGATATTTTTCCAATGACTATAACCATACTTAAATCTGAGTTCTGGATCAAAAGTTATGGCCTCCCAAATTTTCCTAAGCCAAATCTCACCATTTCCACCTCACTGCCACATGGAATCCATGTGGCCCCCTATCATTGGTTCCATATGACATGGAAATAACATGGATATTGACATGGTACATGCCACCTGGCCCTTCAGGCCCACATTCAATCTTGGAACCCTCTTCTTCATTGGAATTCATCCATTAAAAAATGCTACAGATCATGCCGATCAATTTTCCCAACGATGAACATCTCCTTTCGACCCGACCAATTTTCATCCACCCGATTGGCTCCCTTCCGATTATATCTTCTGACTTGATCATCTGCCTTTTGATCATATCTTCTGACTTGACCAACTCTCCTGAAATACCATTCAAGCAACATTTTTAAAATGGCCATATCTTGAGATATATGTGTTGGAATTGAGCTCATGATACCTCATTTGAAAGGTATCGATTAGAGGAATGCAATGTAAGAGGTATTAAGGTAAAAATCCATGACATAAAATATCAAAAATTGCAAAGAACAACATGCCACAAATTTGGGGGGGAAATGGATTGTGCAAACTTCAAACACTCATATATGGAGCTATGAGTAACGAAATTAGGCCCGAGAGGGATCAATGGAAATATGGAGGAAAGAAGAATAGGATGGAATAACAAGTGTTGGCTGATGATGAGAAAAAAGGTCTAAAAATGAAAAAAACAGAAGGAGCCCGAATTTGGATGAAGACCCTGTTATCACACAAAGTTGTCAAAGGGTCACAAGGCATCCAAATACTTGTTCATGCAGGCCGTAGCCATGGAAACACAACGTAGATTTCATAAAAGTCCATTTCAGGCTTGAAACACAAGCAACATGCAGTTTTAATCTTTCGGCGATGGGGATTCCAAGAGCAACTCAGATCAGTGGCTCACGGGCATTCAAAATTCCAAAATTGCGTGAAGTATAGTGCCAGATAAAATGGTCTGAAATACCAAGGGCCAGAGTGAGAACGAGTCATTGATCTTGAGGAGGACAGGTGGCATCGGATCTAAGTATTTAGGGAAATGAGCTTTGAGATTTTTAAAGTGACAAGTGTGTGAAATTCCCGAAGAGACGAAGCCCAGACTCCTGAAGCAATTGTGGACCATTGATCTCAAAATAAGTAGGGAGTCATTGATCTTATTGGTAGTTCCTCCAGAAGCCCAAGTTTGAGATTTGATTTTCCCGAACTTCGGAGCCACGAAGGGATCTCAACAGTTGATCTGCGAGGGCCACACATCATTAGATCGCCAGCTCCGGGTAAAAGTACTAAAGGCAGAGGAGGTGTGAGATTTGATTTCTCCGGAGTCCAAATACTCGAAAGGATCTTAACCATTGATCTATGGAAGCTACACATCATCATATCCTTAGCTTTGAAGGATTTTTTTGGAGGAAAATGAAGTTTGAAAATTGAAAACCACGAAGCCCAAATCGCGAAGAAAACCAGGACCGTTGGTTTGAAAAGGGGTTGATCCAATCTGTCGGTTTGAAAGTGCCAGAGCTGAGCCATTGATCAAAGGGCCTCATCCTAGATCGTAAGATCAGTGGCCACACTCCATTGTGGGGTTGGAAGGTGCTCAGGTGATAAGTTTATTGAGCGGTCCTGCAATTGAAACCATGGTAAGGAAAAAGTAATACGTGGTAGAAGATGGTGAATTGCGGGCCCAAAAGTAGTTTGATTCCAAACTGCCTTTGATGGCCCCGCAATCACATGCTCATACAGTGTCCTATCCAAGAGAAACATGTGGTCGCCCCCTGAGCATTAAGTCCCATTGCGATCCCAAGAGGAGAAAGTTAATGAAAATAGAGCTGGTGGTTGAAACCTTGGCTCACTCCATAAATGGAAGGCATGGAAGGCCCGACCGTGGGGATTGAACTGTCAGCCCGTGGTACCCATGTGGATAGATTTTCCTGCAGACCTATGCTGATCTGAGCTCACGTCTGACAAAGGGATACATGCACAGTCTAATAGAAGACTGCTCCAACAAAAGATTTGAATGTAGTGATCAGATCGCAATCCTGAGAGTCAGGAACTGATCTGAGTATAAAAGAGATCAATTTAGATTTTGTAAAGGGGAGGGTAATTTTTTCCCATACCAGGGGAAGCTTTGAGAGATGTTATGACTGTATTT
This sequence comes from Picea mariana, assembly GCA_032191745.1. Lineage (NCBI taxonomy): Eukaryota > Viridiplantae > Streptophyta > Pinopsida > Pinales > Pinaceae > Picea > Picea mariana. The sequence goes on from JASDQU010738938.1 coordinate 147,214, forward strand.
TTGTTGTAAGCTTGAGGGCCTGGATTGTAAATTGTTATGTTAATGAATATTCCTTTAATTTTTTATATCAGACCATCTTCTTCATTTTCATTTCCTATTTTCATTCTTCTCTGAATGTAATCTCTCTGATTTATGGATTCTTGAGGCGATGGAGGATCTTTTTCTGTCATGCCCATCTTTCATGGTTCAACATAAATTTTTGTTTCTTGTTCTTGTCTAAATGTAATATCTCTGATTTATGGATTCCTGAGGTGGTGGAGGATCTGTTGGCGTCATGCCCATATTTCATGGTTCAATAGATGTCCTATGTTTTTCTTCTTGTCTGGATCATTGTAAACCCCCTGATTTCTGGATTCCTGAGGTGGTAGAGGATCTACTGTCATCTTGCCCATTTTTTATGGTTTATCATTCAGACACTTTTTTCCTTTCTCCTTACCACCACCATTTAAATCCTTTGTCTGATAGGGATCTTAAATGCCTTCATTGAGAAGACTGTTTATGACTCCATAGCCCAATGTCCCATCACTGATCTGTAGTGATCTCCATTGTCTTTCCTTTCCTTAAAGTCTCGCTGACTCACCCACTCACACCCTTTTAATCCACAAATAGTATGATGAGTACTGGGCTTATCCTCTTGTAGTAAAAGGGTGACTCTCAGTGCTAACATTCATGGCATCGTTGTCGGGGACAAAAGTGAAGATATCTTCCATGGGAGAATGACAGTGAATAGATCTGGTTTAGATGGTGAAATGAAGCTGGACACATTGTTATGACTGCCTATATTTCACTGTGGTGACTCCACTATTTGAAAATCTATTGGCGACTCCATTGTGCAGAATCTGTTGGTGACTCCACCGAAAGGAGACAAATAAAATGGCTATGGAGGCTATCCTGGCCAAGAGGTTTTTCCCATTCAATTTCTCAACCATAGCTGGTTATCCACATCTCGTGCCTCTAGTTGATGAATGGCATGACCTACTACCAATATTTTATGAAGGCTGTGAGAATGAAGAAGATGCCTTGGATGCAGAATCAAAATTTTCTCTTCCTTGTTCATCTGCATCAAATGAAAACTGTGTATATTGTCTCAGTAAGGAAAGTGCAGAGATTGAGTCTGTTTTGGAAGATGATGTTCTTTGTAGCCCTATCTTTAAAAATCCTAGATATGAGCAACCTTCTTTTGACTCATATGATGATGATAAGATATTTCTCCATGGATTGAATCCTGAAAGGAAACCCGTGTTTAATAATGATGAGCATTTTTCTCATGTTGGGCAGAATATACCTATTGGCATGTCATTCAAGACTCCTCCTCTATTTGATCATTACGAAGACAGTGATGAATATGCTAAGGTGTTTATCAAAGAGAAAGGCATCAACATCCAACCTTCTAATGGAGGTGAAATCTTTTACCAAGAGCAACATGATAAAGATAAATACCTATCCATTGATATACATGAGGCTATTTCTTGCCAGTAGCTAGCAGATATTATCGGAGCAAACAAAAGAGAAGTGGATCAACAACCTGCATCAACCTTTCTCTCGCCTATGATTTCCACATACCTTCAGCCAGATGTGAGCAACTATAAAGAAAAGCAAGTTTTATTTTATCAACCCATAAAGTTTTATCACCTATTTTATGATCCCGTGAGGGAGTACATGGAATTTCATTTTCTCCATGTATTGAAGCCCCCAAGCATTATCTCACCTCCATAATTGGAGGGTAATCTGAAAAATGTAAATATTTCACTATCACGTTTCTATTATCCTTTGTTGATCAATGACAGAGTAAGAAAATTTTCCATCAGGAAGTTACTTGGGTGGCTATGGTGGAAGTTTGCTTTCACCTAGCACGTTGTAAAAATTAGTTAGTATAGGTTTGTACATAAATAAGCTCCTTCTGGAGCATGTGTGCTTTCTTTCTTTTGGTAACTAGAGTAGTGTACATATCTCTCTATCTTCTTCAGTGAATGTTTTGAGCTCGACTCCATAGCCCAACATCTAAGGCACTGGAATTGTACGTTCTTGGCAGCTCGCGGGGAGCATGTCATCCCCCATGGAGCCAAATGTTATCACATAAAGCTGTCAAAGGGTCGCAGGGCATCCAAAATTATTGTTCACATAAGCCACAACCATGGACACAAAGAGAATCTTTCATAATAGTCCATTTCAGGATTGAAATGCAAGCAACAAGCATTTTTAATCTTTTAGCAGCGAAGATTCCAGGAGCAGCGAAGATCAGTGGCTCATGGGCATTCAGAATTCCAAAATTGCGTGAAGTATAGCGCCAGAGAAAATGGTCTGAAGTCCTAAGGCCCGGAGCGAGCATGAGTCGTTGATATTGAGAGGGATAGGTGGCATCCAATCCAAGTTTTTGGGGAAATGAGCTTCGAGAGTTTTGAAGTGACAAGTGTGTGAAATTCTCGAAGAGCCGAAGCCTGGACTCACAAAGCAATAGTGGATTGTTGATCTCAAAATCAACAGGGATTCTTTGATCTTAGTGACAGTGCCTCCAAAATCCCAGGTTTGACATTTGATTTTCTCGAAGTCCGGAGCCAGGAATGGATCTCAACCGTCGATATGCGAGGGCCACGCGTCATTAGATCGCCAGCTCTGGGTAAAAGCACTTAAGGCAGAGGAGGTGTGAAATTTGATTTCTTTGGAGTTTGGAGACTGAAAGGGATCTTGACTGTTGATCTATGGAAGCCACGCGTCATCAAATCCTTAGCTTTGGAGGATTTTCTTGGAGAAAAATGAAGTTTGAAAATTGAAAACCTCGAAGCCCGAATCGTGAAGCAAATCAGGACCGTTGGTTTGAAAAGGAGTTGATCTGATCTGTCGGTTTGAAAGCACTAGAGCCAAGTCGTTGATCAAAGGGCCTCATCCCAGATTGCAAGATCAATGGCCATGCTCCATTGTGGGGTCGAAAGGTGCTCGGGCGATAATTTTCTTGAGTGGTCCCGCAATTGAAACCATGGTAAGGAAAAATTAATACATGGTAGAAGATGGTAAATTGTGGGCTCAAAAACAGTGTTATTCCAAACTGCCTTTGATGGCCCCATAATCACGTGCTCATATAGCGTCTTATCCAAGAGCAACACGTGATCGCCCCCTTAGCATTAAGTCTCATTGTGATCCCGAGAGGAGGAAGTTAATGAAAATAGAGCTAGTGGTTGAAACCTTGACTCACTCCATAAACGGAAGGCATGGAAGGCCCTACCATGGGGACTGAACCATCAGCCCGTGGTACCCCTGCGAACACATTTTCCTACAGACCCATGCTGATCTGAGCTCACGTCTGATAGAGGGATACATGCACAGTCTGACATAAGACTGCTCCAAGAAAATCTTTGAATGTAGTGATCAGATAGCACTCATGAGAGTTAGGCACTGATCTCAGTATAAAAGAGATCAATTTAGATTTTGTAAAGGGGGGGTAGTTTTGGCCCAGACCGGGGGTGGGGCACTTTGAGAGTTGTTATGAATGTATTTTTGTTGTAAGCTTGAGGGCATCGATTGTAAATTGTTATGTTAATGAAGATTCCTTTAAGTTTTTATATCATACCGTCTTCTTAGTTTTCATTTCCCATTTTCATTCTTGTCTGAATGTAATCTCTCTAATTTATGGATTCTTGAGGTGATGAAGGATGTGTTGCCTTCATGCCCATCTTTAATGGTTTAGAAAACATCCTATGTTTTTCTTATTTTCTAGATCTTTGTAAACCCCCTGATTTCTGGATTCCTGAAGCAGTAGAGGATCTACTATCATCTTGTCCATTTTTTTATGGTTTATCATTCAGAAACTTTCTGCCTTTCTCCTTCCCACCACCATTTAAATCCTTTGTCTGATAGGGAGATTAAATGCTTTCATTGAGCAAACTGTTTATGACTCCATAGCCCAATGGCCCATCACTAGTCTGTAGTGATCTCCGTTGTATTTCCTTTCCTTAAAGTCTCGCTGACTCACCCACTCACACCCTTTTAATCCAAAAATATTTTGAAGGGTACTGGTCTTATCCTCTTGCAGTCGGAGGGTGACTCTCAGTGCTAACAAAACCCACTATGAAAACTTCAAACAATTATATCTCAAGCTACAGGAAAGGAAATCAAGCGATAAATAGATCAATGGAAAGATGGGACAGAGAAGAATAATCCAGAATGATTTCTATTAGCGACAAAAAATGCACTGGTATTTTTGGAGTGTTTTCTCAAATTTTATTTAACACGCTCATTTCTAAAATTTTATGGCCAGTGTTTTATCTCAAAATCCCCATTAAGTTCCCATTGATTATGATTAGTCTATACCCTTGTGACACTGTCATTGACCTGCATTCCAAAACTTGGTTAGTATTGCTTAGACACCCTAGTTTCTACCTTTTTAGATGTGTAATTATAAACTCTTGCCAAATAAAAAAAGGTATGTGCTTAAGTAATCTTAGTCTATCTTATCGACTAGGTCATTAAATATATGCCAAACTCCATGTCTATAAACCAAGTCATACTATAAGCCAAGCCATGAGTTATTTCACATGCCCAAGCCACGAGTCAAACTCAAATGAAAGACCAAGCGCAACACAATACCTAGCATTTTACCATATCGATTTTACATTGAATGCTTTGGCATATGTAAAATTGGAAACCCTTATACTCCCAAGGGTTATGGGATTTTTCTTCTGCATTATTTTTAATATTTACAAGATTCTAGATGCCACATGGAAGAGAAAGTGTTAAAAAGTTTCAGAATGCCAGCTAAGATCCAAGAGTCAAAACTTGCAGAAACCATTTTGGATATCCACCGTTGCATAGTTTGAGGTAAATTGTGTCAAGATCGTTATCGACACTAAGTCATGCTTCTAGAAGAAGATTTTGACATTATTTTTGCAAAGATTGGGATGTCTCACACTGATATGTAAGATATCCACTGTCAATTACCTGAATCAAAGCATCAATGTGTTAGCAGTCGAGCACAGGTAAAGACTGCCATGATATCAAATACAGAAGAGCAACAAATCCTCTGTCAATTATATGGAGCATTGATGCACATGTTTATTATTGAAATAGCTATAAATACATGTTATGGGGACAAATGCTCATGTGCTCGACTTAATGGAGTTTATATGAAGCTGAGAGACAGTGTGAGTTGCATTCAATGGGAGGCATGGCTACACAAATGCCCATCAAATATGACCCGTAAGTTGTAGGATTGTTTGAGATCTTGAACAATATCCTGGACCTTGATCACTATCACCAAGATCAATTCATAGACACAATCTGGCATAGGTTTTGGTTAAATGGATCTATAACTATTGTTTCTTATCTTATATTTGGATCCTTGGCACTAATCACATATGCCTTATCCTTCTGAAAGAATGATGACAGGTTTAGCAAATTCATTACAACAAGTGCAACATCTTTGGGTTGTATCATATTACTTGCACTGGGGAAGCCTTGAATTAGTAGAAAGCCTCACATTCAAATTCTTATTCTCTATATTGCCATTGGATTTTGGAGTGTTGTTGCTGGTTTCTTTGTTGAGGAACATATTAGAAAAATGTTAGAAAAGTGGAGCTTTAAGACAGATTAAGGATCACAAGTAGCCAGCCCCATACTTTGAGGGAAAACCTAACAGGTACAGAGTGTGTATTCAACATGCAAAGCTTCTCTATGGTTATGAGCCTCCTCACAGAGATAAACTCCATATATCATCTATTCTGGACTTGAAAAGAAAGTTAGATGAAGATTTGAAGAAGTCTACAAAAGTTTTCCTTTTCGGTGGCTATTTAAATTTTCACAGTTGTCCTTAGCCACCGAAAGCAGAGCTTTCGGTGCCTTACAGGTTAGAATTTTAGCTCACAATCCACCAAAATCACAAAGACAGGAAGAATGATGGTATTTTCGCTCAGATCAAATGTTTTCGCTACCAAATCATTTGAGGAAGATTCTAAATGAATGATAAAACTAAAATGGATAGAGATTGCTCTCTGTTTTAAGTTTTTGAAGTTTATGCAAAGGATATAAAGGTCGAACAACCTTTCTATTTTTAGTCAAGATACTGTCAAGCTGTCAAAAGAAGATTTTAAGTGCCTTGTCATCACCTTGAAGGTTGTTGAACATGTCAAAGATTGTTGCAGCTATCGAGGAATGCTGAAGATCACAAATTATGATTAGGATTTTATTCCTTTGAGTTAGGATCTAATCCTATGACTTGAAAATTGTTTTTACCTTGTTCTATTATTAGTATTTTAGATCCATTTTAATAGGATCTTAAACTTTGATGTAAAGACTATAAAGTCTATTGTTTTGAACAACCTAATGGGGGGGGGTTCGATTTTGAGTTCTAAACTATATTGCTATTGTGATAGAGACTCTTTCTATAATATATTCAGCATGCAATTTTCTTTCATTGTTATTGTCAGATCTTCTATTTCCTTTCTGTTATATGCTTATGAGTTGAATTCTGTTCTTTGTCTATGTTTACATTGTCCATTGGTGACTGTCATCTCACTATCTGATTAGTAAGCAAAGGATCATAAGTATTTATTGTTGGTCTGTTGGCCCATCATATGTATTGTTTTATATATGTATGTTCTGGTTAATTGATTAGTCTCTTTATCCATTTGATTCACGTATCTGATAATAGCTATTAAAGGCCTTGCATTGTTTGAATATCCTTAGACAGTCTTGTGATACAATCTAGTGAGTTATATATTCATCTCAATCCATTCACATACCCATCATTGAGTAAATCATTGAGAGAAACATATTTTAAGTTACCAGGCTTCTTCTACCTACAACTTGAGAAGGATTCCTGGAGAGATAACAAATTGGCGTCGTTGCCAGGGAAAGAAGATTGAAGCTCAACTTCCTTGGGAGATGACAAGATCCATCTTTGATGATAGACAAAGTCTGTACATATTTTTGATTGTAATCATCTATCTGGCGACTCCATGAAGGATGGATTCAGTGGAGACTCCATTGTTCTGAGGTCTGTTGGCGACTCCACTGATATGAGATGAATAAGATCTTTGTGAAAAGGTATGAATTTTGCAATTTCTCAAATATTTCTGGCTACCCTCACCCAGTACGTAGTAGAGATGAATGGGAAAAAATTCTTTCCATATGTCGAGGAGAAGAGTGGAAAGTGTCAGCTGAACATTTGTTGGATTTTCATGATTTCATTCATCGGTTGCAAATTGTGCATGAGGGTGTTCAGATCAAACTCTTTGGTTTTTCATTAGAGGGAATTGCTCGTGATTAGTACCGGTCTCTTCCTATTGCCAGTATCATCTCTTTGGCAAATTTTCATGCTTCCTTTCATTTGTTTTGAAAAGGCACATTTTCATTTGACCTTTTATATCCCAAATGTTGTCATGATTTCAATTTATTGAACAAAGATCCAAATATTCATGAAGACTTTGTTGCAGCAGAAGATATCTCTCATCATGATCGAGAGATTGGTGATCCACATTATGATAAATGTAGTGATACTTTTGACATTATTCCAAATTCATCTATTGTTTTTCATGAAGATCAGACTTTCCCCTCTGAAAAATTTAAATATGATGAGCAGATTGACAGACCAACAGGTGAAAGTTTCAGATCTGCAGCAGATACTAAAGGAAGCCCTCAGTTTTATGATTTGTAGACACATGAAAATTGCCGCAGATACAAAGAGGAAGACGATGAGATGAAAACTCCAGATCAGCAGTTCATCATGCATTCTTCTCAAACCGAGATCAAGCAGTCTACATTCAACAATGAGATCAGTGAAAGCAGTCAGCAACACCACCACCAACAACAACATTTCAGTTCTTAGTTACAACAGCAAGAGTACTATCTTTCTCCTCATGAACATGTTGTTTCAAATTATGATGACGACCAAGGTGATATTTTTCCAAACCTTTTTCAAGATCCCATTGCTAATAATTCTATGCATGAATCTTCATCTCGATCATTAGAATTGGATCATGATGTTCCCATTTTTGACAAATATAGTGATGTAGAAGATCCAAAACATACTTATTATTTTTTTCCAAAAATTGTTAGTTGTAATACGCCACTACATCAGAGTGATGAATCTAAGTCATGGGGATATGGTGAAGGAGAGAATTTTTTTTTAGATCAACATTTAATCATACAGGATTTTCTGTCAGAGGGAGAACAGTTCACATTCAACATCGATATCAGTGAGAGCACCCAACATCACTTCAATTTTCAGTTGAAACAACAACACAGAGAGGCATTCCTTTATGGTTTTAATGACCCTATTGAAAACTATTTGGAATCTATGAGTAGCATATGTGTTAAATTATATTTGTCAGATGAAAGTTGGTTTTATCATCTGTTCAAAGCACTTTTCTATTGGCTATGAATTCCATTATTTTTTGGGTCAAGATCAAGAACAGGTTCAGTAAATCAATTTTTGACATGGCTTCATTGGAAGCATGAGTTTAATTGATTAAGCATAAGTACAATGGTTAGAGTAGGAATAGAATAAAATAATCTTGCTCTATGAGCAAGTAGACTTTTTCAATTATTGGTTGTTGAATAAGCAGAGCAACTTACAGGCAGGTTACAGGTTTGCAGAGATCATTTGTATAGGCCAGATGAATCCATGCCCAATGCTAAAAGCATCTAGAACTACTAGGTTCTTGGAAACCTCGCAGGGAGGTCTCCATCCCAGTTGGAACTAGATGTTAGCGACCAAAAATGCACTAGTATTTTTGAAGTGTTTTCTCAACTTTTATTTAACACGCTCATTTCTAAAATTTTATGGCTAGTGTTTTATCTCAAAATCCCCATTAAGTTCCCATTGATTATGATTACTCCAAACCCTTGTGACATTGTCATTGACCTACATTCTAAAACTTGGTTAGTATTGCTTAGACACCCTAGTTTCTACCTTTTTAGATGTGTAATTATAAACTCTTGCCAAATAAAAAAGGGTATGTGTTTAAGTAAGCTTAGTCTATCTTATCGACTAGGTCATTCAATATATGCCAAACTCCATGTCTATAAACCAATTCATACTATAATACAAGCCATGAGTTAATTGACATGCCCAAGCCATGAGTCAAACTCAAATCAAAGACTAAGCGCAGCCTAGCACCTAGCATTTTACCATATCGATTTTACATTGAATGCTTTGGCATATGTAAAGCTAGAAACCCTTATACTCCTGAGGGTTATGGGATTTTTCTTCTGCATTATTTTTAATATTTATAAGATTCTAGATGCCACGTGGAAGAGCAGGTGTTAAAAATTTTTAGAATGCTAGCTAAGAGCCGAAAGTCAAAACTTGCAGAAGCCATTTTGGATATCCAGCATTACATAGTTTGAGGTAAATCTTTTCGAGATCATTATTGACACTAGGTCATGCTTCCAGAAGAATATTTTGAAATTTGTTTTATAGAGATTGGGATGTCTCACGCTGAGATGTAAGATATCCACTATCAATTGCCTGAATCAAAGCATCAATGTGTTAGCAGCCAAGTGCAGGTAAATACTGCCACAATATCAAATACAGACGAGCAACAAACCCTCTGTCAATTATATGGAGCATTGATGCACAGGTCTATTATTGAAATAGCTGTAAATACATGTTATGGGGACAGATGCTCATGTGCCCGACTTAATGGAGTTTATATGAAGCTGAGAGACAACGTGGGTTGCATTCAATGGGAAGCATGGATACACAAATACCCATCAAAGATGATCCTTAAGTTGCGGGATTGTTTGAGATCTTGAACAATATCCTGGACCTTCATCAATATCACAAAGATCAGTTCATAGACACAGGCTAGCATAGGTTCTAGTTAAATGGATCTATAACTATTGTTTCTTATCTTATATTTGGATCCTTGGCACTAATCATGTATGCCTTATCCTTCTGACAAGTTTCACAAATTCATTACAACAAGTGCATCGTCTTTGGGTTGTATCATATTACTTTCATTGGGGAAGGCTCAAATTAGTAGAAAGCCTCACATTCAAATTCTTATTTTCTATATTGCCATTGGATTTTGGAGTGTTGTTGTTGGTTTTGTTGTTGGGGAACATATTAGAAAACTATTAGAAAAGTGGAGCTTTAAGACAGATTAAGGATCACAAGCATCCAACCCCATACTTTGAGGGAAAACCTAACATGTACAAAGTGTGTATTCAACATGCAAATCTTCTCTATGGTTATGAGCCTCCTCACAGAGATACGCTCCATATATCAGTTGTGCTAGACCTGAAAAGAAAGTTAGATGAATATTTGAAGAAGACTGCAAAAGCTTGCCTTTTCGGTGGTGATTTTATTTTGCACAAC
>JASDQU010738938.1:167372-179913 GCA_032191745.1 Picea mariana
GTACAACATTCGCGTAGTATATGGCAACAGGCATGCCAAACCCGCTACCACAAGGAGGATTATGGTGTGAAATATGCAAGAAACTGGGTCATGACCCTTATCACTGGACGATGATGCAGAAGTACCAGATAGTTCCAAAGAATTCTTATTTCACCTTTTGTAATTCAGTGGGCCATGTCGACAAAGATTGCAGAACTATGGAGTTGATGTGGGAAATAACATCAAACACATACAAGGTACAGGTTGAAATGATGACTGGGCAAGTAGTGCCACAGTTCAATCAAGCCCCAACTCCATACAAAACTATGCAACAACCATACAATAACGCACAACTGCAGTACAACCCGGCACAAGCCTAGTATAATATCACACAGTATAATTAGGCACCACAGTACAACATGTCGAGAGGGGACTGAGTAGGTTATTGAGGAGGAGGATGAGCCAAAGGAGGTATCAGACATGGCAGAGGACCAGTCACATGTCACAACTGTCAGCAATTGGGACATTATGCATGGGAATTCTCATTGTTTCCAATGACTTGTATGTATTGTCACACATTGGATCATGAGACATAGGAATGTCTGACACTATTAGTAAAGATCTAGGAAAAGAGGAACCAGAACAACCATAATGTTCAATGGATTTCAGCCGAAGCAAGGAAGGATGTATGGAACATCAATATAGTCACCCGTGGAGGAATGAAGAAAGGAAACGATGCAGTATGACATGAACCCGCACAGAACCAATGGGTAAAGAAGAACACCGAACCAAGAAAGAAGTTCGACGCACCCAAAGAAAAGGATACTTTTAAGGAAGTCAGAAAAGAATTTCAGAAGGTGGACACATCATTGAATTCCACTGCTCAACCAGTCCATGAAGCCCCAGAATACAAAATGTCGCCATCATTGGATCATACCAACAGAACTCCACCCAAGGGACAAGTAAGTACTATCAAAGAATTTTTTCAATCATGCATARAAAATTTAAGTGATCCTTCATCTGTGAAAATATTTCAAAACATCCTAGAGATATGTAGCAATGACAGGGAACAAAATCTAGAACCAAAAACTGTCAATCATCTACACACAAGAAGAAGAACAAGTAGGGAATTTAGACTGAATGCTAACAATAGGGATTTCAATATGGGAGACATCATACTGGACCTAGGATCCTAAGTGAATGTGCTATCCAAGAAAACCTGGCAATGCATGGGAGATACAACATTGGGATACTCAAATGTCTAATTAAAAATAGCAAACCAACATAGGGTCCTACCAATAGGGAGACTGAAAGGAGTAACAATAGATCTTTATGGAGTGTGCACTAAAGAAGACTTTGAAGTCATCGAAATAGCAGATGGCACGACATTGTATCCGACACTACTCGGTCTGGATTGGGCATTTGACAGCCAAACCATAATTAACTTGAAGACAAGGAAAATGACATTTGAATCTGGATATTACAAGGTCATAGCAACACTAGATCCATCAAAAGGGGAAAGGTTCATAGAACCCACTTTCCTAGACTTGGAGGAGATTGGCTAGTTGTATAGAAAAACTGTATGCGATGAGGACTACGCAAACCCAACTACAGACGAGGTACTTAATTGGTAGAGCATTACATCATGCACAACATATTTAGACACCGAGTTAGAAAAATAGCAGCAGAGACTACACAAAGTATCCACAAGAAGATGTACAAGAATAGACCATGCTGTATGGTGGATAGACATAGAAATCAAAGAACCACCCAGTTTCCACAGACTAACTAATTTGGAAACATTCTTGAAACAATACGAAGATGAAGTATTAGAGAACTAGAGGCTACTAGCACTGGGTTTAGCACTCAAGACCACACCCGCAAGATGGTGGGGTGCACACAAGGAGATTATCACAAACTTGTACCAATGTAAGTGGTTACTGCGCATAAGGTTCAGCGTAGAACAAAAAAACAAAAAACAACAGAGATATGAAGGACTAGGGACACCAGCGAAACACTTGGAGGAGTGCAAAATGCTGTGGAAAATGACACCACTAGAGGAATGGCCTCACCACTTCATTCACACTTTAGAGGGCATACCAGCGAACTAGTATACAGATCAGGAATTGTGCAAAGGAACTACAACATGGATGACATTGCAAAAAAACTTTACCATCACTTTCTCATTCAAGCATGAGAACCCCAACATAGATGCAGCCCTAAAACATATCAAAGGGATCATATTCATTGAAGAATGAAAAATAGAACTTATTACCGAAGAGCAACAGCGAAATAAGAAAACAATCAAGGAACTACTGTCATGTTACCACATATAGGAGGAAGCACCAAACGAAGATGACCCACGCAACATTCAAATTAAAGAAGTAGAAGGAAAAAGAGATGTGAAGGGACCACCCATAGAATCCAAAGTTACTTCCACACCAATCAAGGTAAAGAAAGTTAACATCAAAACAACTGAACATCCCAAAATTGCCAGCATTGGAGACTACTGGGATGAGCCAACAGTAGAAAGCATCACATATTTGTTGCATGAATATAGCGACTTGTTTCCTACAACATTTACAGAGATGAAGGGTATAGCAGGAGAACTGGGAGAGATGAAGATACCTCTCAGACCTGAAGCGAGACAGATTAGAAAATGACCATATAGACTGAACCCCATATATAAACAAAAAGTGAAAGAGGAGATCGAATGGATGCTCGAAGCTGGCATAATAGAAGCAGTCGAGGAATCAGAATGGATAAGCTCGATGGTCGTACAGGAAAAGAAACAAGGAAGAGGGATTAGAATATGCGTTGACTTGAGGAAGTTGAATGATGCATGCCTACATGACCCATTCGCTACACCATTCATAGATGAAGTGTTAGAGAATGTGGGGGGACATGAAGCTTACTCATTCACTGATGGATTCTCAGGCTACCATCAGATTAAGATAGCATAGGAGGACAAATACAAGATCACGTTCATGATGGAATGGGGATCTTACCAATATACAGTCATGCCATTTGGACTAAACAATCCACCAACAATATTCTCCAGAGTGATTATCACAGCATTTAAAGAATTCATCCATCAGTTTCTTGAAGCATACCTGGATGACTGGACAATCTACAATCTATTGAAAAACCATGTGAAAGTTTTAAGCTTGATGCTAGAACGATGCAGACAGTGTCAGATATCACTAAACATAAAGAAATTTATATTTGGAACATCGTTTGGGATACTATTGGCCCATATATTATGCAAACAAGGGCTATTGGTTAATTTGGCAAAGATCACAGTTATCGTCAATTTACCGGCACCAAAAAAAGTCCGTCAGTGACGAGCGACGTTAGGACACACATTATACTATAGGAAATTCATCAAAGGATATGCACAGATCACAACACCGATGGAAAAACTATTAAGGAAGGATACAAAGTACCAATGGAACGATGAGTGTCAACGCGGTCTAGATACTCTGAAGGAAAAGATGGTCACTGCAATGATATTAGTATTTCCAGACTGGGGAAAGACATCCCATGTACATGTAGATGCATCAACGATATCACTTGGAGCTATCTTAGCACAGCTAGGAGCAGGAGACTTGGATCACCCGATAGCGTTTGCAAGCACAAAAATATCAGACTCAGAATAGAATTATAACACGACGGAAAGTGAAGGCCTAGCTATGGTTTACGTACTGCAGAAGTTCAAACACTACCTACTGGGAAAACATTTTAATATGTTTATAGATCACTCGGCCCCAAAATACCTAGTCAACAAGCTAGTGTTGGGGGGGAGAATCTGTCGATGGCTACTGTTATTTCAAGAATTTGACTTTGAAGTAATAGTCAAACCAGAAAAACTGAATGCAGGACCTGACCACCTATCATGGGTCACAAATGAAGAAGAACCCATGAACTTAGAAAACAACTTTATGGATGCATGGTTATTCTCAGTACAGATTGTTGATGACTACTTCGTAGAGATCATATGGTACTTGAGCACAGGTACCATGCCACAAGAATATACCCCCACACAAAAGAAGAACCTGGTATTTTTCACAGTTGATTATCAACTGATCACGAGACATCTATATAAAATGGGTGCAGATAGCATTTTACGGAGGTACGTGTTAGAGCAAGAACGACCAAGAATTTTAGCAGAATCCCACGAGGGATTGGTAGGAGGACACTATGCAGGAAAAGATACCGTGCAGAAGGTACTCCACAGATAATTATGGTGGCCAACAATTCACAGGGACTCGAAAGAGTACTTTCAAATATGTGATGTCTGTCAAAGGGTAGGCAAACCCAGCAGAAGGGACAAGATATCGTTACGATCGAAAGTGACATTAAAGGCATATGATAAATGGGAAATAGAATTTGTGGGACTAGTTAACCCACTAGACAAAATAACAGGGGCAAGATACATCATCACCATGATGGAATACCTAACAAGGTGGGCGGAAGCTTCACCAGTAAAAGATTGCAGCGCAGAGACAACTGCACACTTCTTATTTGAACAAGTAATTACTAGTTTTGGGTGCCCAAGAATTTTGATGAGCGAAAAATTCACCCACTTCATAAATAGCACCATTACCACGATGCTTGAAGAGTTTGAAGTTCACCACCATAAAAGTACACTATACCATCCACAGGCGAATGGCACAGTAGAAGCCTTCAACAAAATTCTAGAGAATGCACTGACGAAGATATGTAACGTCAATAGAGACGACTGGGACCTCAAAGTACCAATAGTATTATGGGCGTATAGGATGACATGCAAAATTTTGGGCACATACCATTCAAACTAGTCTACGACCAAGAAGTAGTAGTGCCATTAGAATTTTTAGTACCCATCTTATGCGTAGCAACTATCACACAAATGACAGAACGTGATGCAATATAGGAAATAATGAATCAATTGATAACAATGGAGGAAGACTGAATCCTAGAAGGATTCCATCAAAAAGTGCAAAAGGACAAAGACAAACAATGGCACGATCGACACATTAAGAAGAAGACTTTCAAGGAAGGATATCTACTATTGCTCTATGACAACAAATTATTTTAGCACCCAGGAAAGATGTGAATGCATTAGTTAGGACCATACGAGGTAAAATATGTAATAGGCAATGGATATGTATAGTTAAGAGATTTAGCAGGTGCAAAACGCAGAGGAATGATCAACGGGAGCCAATAGAATATGTATAAGGATAGTCAATCACCCACCACATAGTAAAATTAAAAAAAAAAAAACTGAAAAGTGCGAAGCACGCTAGAGATAAAAAATACACAGGATTCTCAAAACATGAATGCAACAAAGGAAAGGACAACGGTTACACGACAAACAAAAATGAGTGGGAAACAGAAAGTCGGAAAAAGCAGGATGACAGGACAACACTAAAGGGAATTAAGGCACGACAAGGACTGATGGAATGTCACATTAAACACGCCAACTGGAAATGAAAAAGCAAGTTTAATGGAAAGTACAAAACTGTCACAGATGCATTGAACCCATAGTTATGGTTCATTGATCGTATCATGGAGGAAGCATCCTCGATAAGTTTCATGACAAGCCCATACAACACGCGATCACGAAAGCAACTATTCTATTCGTGAAAGGAGAACAGAGAGAGAGCAACAACAACCTGAATGGACAAAGAGAGACCACATAGCTCACCAGAGTCCTTCAAACTCAGCAAGCATTAGACACTCACCACTATGGCACCACCGAAGTTCGTCGAACTAGGCCAGAAAACCAGACTGACTAGGGTTCAAACTAGTTCATGAGGACTACTGGAAGAAAACGAGCAGCGACAGCAGGAGATCGTCGATATCGATGAGATCTCATCCCCAGAGATAACACCGATGAACTCTACACTGATACTGGAAGAGATTCAGTAGCTGCAAGCAGAGTCCATGAAAGAGGACACACCAGCAGCGATGCAGGAACCTCAGAACGAGAAAGCGGAAACCCAACAGGAAGTGAAACTAGAAAGCACTGAACTAGCTACAGAAGTTAACAGAGCAACACAAAATTGAGGATCAGAAGGGAAACCAAACGAGTCGCAGGTACCTAGCCTAGATCAACCAACAAAAGAGACCATGGGAACTACCTCATCTTGGCTAGAATGGCTTACAGGGGAGAAACCAAGAGTTGTTGGAACTTCGTACCAACCACCACAACAGGATGACAAAGTTCTGATACCGAGCTCACCTCGCAAGAAACCGACAACATAAATTGTGCTACCATGCATACCAGAGGGAGTACAGGTAGATCCGCAGCTACTAGATCACGTTGGGAAGCTCAAGTATTCCGACCATGACATATAAGACGAAACCAAGTACCTGAAACTTGTGCCGAGAGTTTTTATGCAGAACATAGTGGTAAACCAACTTGGAGAAATGATCAGCCAACCACATCAGTGGGCAGTTGGACTAGATAGAACAAGCATTTTAGGGTTGCTAAAAATTCCACATTTTGGTAGAGGCTAGTACGCGACAACATGCATTAAGAAACTGTTAGCAATCACACACGGAGGGGATATATGGCTGGCCAAACCCATCCCCATTATTGTTGATCTTATCATGCAGATAACAGGACTACATAGCTAGGGTATGGATACCGCACTGACTCTGGATGATAAATCCAAGGAGAAAGTGCTAGCAGAGGAAATGAAGAAGAAATATGGTACCGCCAAGGGGACAAGAGGCATTATAATCAAAGAGATCAACAATGTAGCAACACAATTGGGTGCAAATATCTTATCATGTAAACTATTAATAAAATGCCGCAAAGACGAAGTACCAGTGGGAGTCATCACAGTTGCAGCTTAGTGTATAGAAGGTACCTTCTTGAGTTGGGTGCCTTATCTATTAAACTTGTTCCAAGTGGACTGCAAGAATTTGCAGGACCTTGATACAGAATTCCATTACTCATGGCTGCTCACCCTCATAACCTTCATGGGATGGTGGGAACCAGAGGATGTAATTTTTTGTACTAGACCGCAGCTAGTGGGAGCACAATATCTATTACTAAGATCTGGGTCGCACGCCAGGCATAAGAGGGAAAATGGAGTCTTATTTGAAGCATACCTACAGGACATATAGGAAGCTATCAATCGATCATGGAGAATAATACCAGAGGATGTTGCATGATATGGGGACATCGCTAACTTCTGGGCTACACGTGAAGCCATGTGGATACAACCAAGGCAGGATCCAAAGAAGCAGTGGCTACCGATGTGCTACTACATCACATAAGGTGATATAGATATGGTCATCAACGAATGGCCTGATGCATGGAGGATCCCATCCATTCCCTGGGAAGTACCGGAAGGACCCACAAAAGGAGAAGCAACGCAGGTGGAAACACAGCCTCCACAAATCCTTGTGCCCAAGAAACCAAGGACGGGCCAAAATAAGCCGACTCAGGGAAAAAAAGGGTCAAAGAATATAGGAACCTAGAAGGAGCATAAAGAGACCAACGAACCACCAAAACAAGCTAAGGGAACATAGGAGACCGCCCCAAATCTCATCACATAGGAACTAGGGGGAACTAAGAGACCGACTATATAGGAATCATGTGCATGCAAGAAGTAAAAGGCACAATGAGCCTCACCACACTATACGATCACAGAGGAATATGGAGAAATGATCGCCAAAATGGTCCAAGATTTCCTAGCAGAAGACTTCGATCACGCAACACATCAAAGGGATAAACTGTAAAAAGAGATGGAAAAAATGGGACAGCTCCTTAAGACACTCAGGGAGGCCCATAGAGAAAGTAGCAACTGAGGCATATAGCCATAGATAACTTAGACCAATGAATGAGTGGAGGTAGAAGAATGAGACCCAATCCTCCCAATGCCACACACACATGCAACGATCTACATAAAACAGAGCATGCTACGAATGGATGAAATCGTGGGACAGACACCACTGAAGGATTTGGACCACATCCAATTTTTCTTGAAACATATGCCATCAATGGCACTCTACAAATTGCAGGTTAGTGTTGACCACGAGATGCAGTCTTGGGCACATAAAAACTTATTCAAGATACAAAAATCAACAAAGAAGCGGGAAGTGCTGGAAAAAGATTGTAAGTAGGCAAAATCTGAAACTTAGGAGGAGACATAACACAGGAACAAATTGGAATGAAGAGTGGGAGAAGTTTTTTGGAAACTTCCAAGCACTACGCAAGGAAACGAACTCCTAGCCACAAAACAGATCGACCAGATTGCACAGGAAATTGCTCGATACCAAAAGGAGATCGAGGATCTTCAAGAACAACTCACACCAACAACTCCACCGGTAGTAAAGGAGCAAAGAAGGCAGGCAACAACAATGCAAGTACAAGAGATGGATAAACTGGTCAACATGGCAGTTGACTTGCTCGATAAAGCAACGCAACTTTGGATAAAACTCGAGGAGGATCCACAAGTTCAATCCTAGGACAAGGAAGAGGAAAGGATTAATGCAGTGATCCAAGAACTCAAACAAAGGCAAAATACCATACCAATCCTAGAATGCGTCAAGGGGATGCAAGAGATGAAAAATTTGTAGGTAGAACTTATCACTGCACAAACAAAGAAACATGAGCATTAGGATCAAATAGAACCATTACAGGAATGGGTAGTATAAGTACTTGCACAGGCAGAAGTAGCTAGAACAAAAATGGCATAGACACAGGCAGAATGTGTAGGATTACTGAGCGATGAAGTGGCAGTTTAGGTAGTGGATACCATTAAGGAGAAGACCACGCAGGCACTAGTAAAAGCAATGGAGTTGAGGGAAAAGTTCCAGATGATCGTCAAGGAGATCGAAGTAGCTCAGAAATATTAGGTGACTCGGGACGAGTCACTTGTTAGTGTTGGGGGCCTGTTGGTAGCAGACTGAAGTGGGAAAGAAAGTGTGCATAAAGAAAAATGACTACTGGAAGAGAAATCATGGGAAAGAAAGCGTGCAAGAGGAAAGAGACAACTGGTAAGAATCACAACACATGCGCATGCAAGAAGGAGGAGACAACTGGAAGAAAGAAAAGCATGCATGCAAAGAAGGAAGACCTAGCGACAGTAGGCTTAGGGTTTTTGTAAGGTTTTGTGTAAATGGTTGAAGATCTCGATAGATATAAATATAGATACGTAGGTATCATAGAGAGGTTCGGTTCGCTACTTTTAGAGTTTGATATGGTATGTGATATTGACTGTTATGTACCATTTTTGTAAAGTTGTTGAGTTGAAAAGGAGGATATAAGGTAGATCTTGAGGATTACATCGCATGCCAAGGAGCCTAGTGTGATCTAGTTCACTTCATATATATCTTACCGATCTAATGAGACTTGTAAGTGCGCGGCGCGAGAATTGTAGAACTACCATCATAAGAGAGCCAAGAGACAAATCTTTTTGGGTGTAGCCCAGGAGGGGGTGAACCACGGTAATACCTGTGTAATGTGATGAATGCATGCATATCTTTGTCATACTTTTAGTAGTTAAATGCTATGTGTCATGAATGAATGAGTTATTATATTGCTTGGTTAATTGCAGTTGGGATATTAAGAAAAGATGCCACGGATATTAAAATATAAAAGAGAATAATAGTAGTTTGTAACAAAAGTTATAATAAATGGTTCAGAATATAGATTCCATATCTCTTGCTCAATCCTAGGCTATAAACACCCGAGTCTTATAGCCACCCATTTAAATCTATCTCGAGTGAGACTACGCAGTGCATCCTATGTACTGTGTTGTATTCTGGTTTACCAGAAGGGCTGATAGTTTTAGGCTTTGTTGGTACCCTGAAAGATATGAACCCTGGGTCAAAAATGCAGGTAGTAGGGAAGAACCATTCATTTAAACCAACATAGCCTCACCTCTAAAACTAATTACTAGTAAATCACTCAGAGCTAATTAATCTCACAATGAACAATAGAAAATATGAGTGAAACCAAAATGAATAACTTGATATTATGAGAAGGATTTCTAGGTCTTTATATAGAATTAAAAAATGGACCATCGGACAAAGTAAAAAAAAGATCAATAAATGAGTCTCTATTATTAGTATAATAGATATAACTACCTAGCTAACTGAGTAGTGGAAAATAAATCCTCATACAATAATGGAAAGATCTCATTAAATGAGTCTCTATTATTATAATAATATATATAACTATCTTTTGGCCCTTAATTATGGAAGGTTCAGAGGAGTAAGGAAAGAAGCTTGAAGTGCGAACTACGTGGAAGAAAAGTTGACTAAGATTGGGTCAAAGTGGCCAAAAGAGAAGAAAATAAGGAGCGAAGTAAGAGAAATAAAGTTTTTAGATAGAGAGATTGAGGAAGATAGATCATCAAGGAAGATGGATCGTGGAAAAATCAGCAAGCAGAAAAAGCCACTAATGGATGATTTTTAGTACTTCACAGGAAAGAAGGAAAGATGGGCTAGAGAAGCCCTGAAAATGCGGGTCAATTTGACCTAGGGTTTTAGACATCTATGGTTTTGGTATTTAAGGTTTTGACACCTATATTTTGTCCTAAGGTTGTCTGAGAGTCATTGTAATGTATAAATAAAGGTCAAGAGGACCTGGGATGGGTTCAATTATGTTATGATGAGAGATTGTTGTTATTATTGAGAGAGAAGTATTGTGTGGTGAGAGAAGTCTATGTTGTAAGATATCCAGCTGTGTGCGAAGATCAACCTTGCAGTTGGGTTTGTAGGGAGGGGAGATAAGAAGAGAAAGAAAGACAGATCTGCAAGCTAAGAGTGTAGATAGAACTATATGCTTTCATCTAATATATTATAAAGCACAGTTATGTGGATGTAGCCCTAGGGAGAGGGTGAACCACGTATATCTTGTTGTTTTGTGTGATTGATGTTTCTTTCTTTTGATCTTTGATATATTGTCAATGCAATATTGTGTTAGATCAAAGATATAGTTCACACAGTAGGCTTAAGGAAGATAAAGAATAACTATATCTAGGTGTATGTGTTTCCCTGGATCCACTTTTCATTTCCTCTGGTTGTATAGATCTGTGTCCTACAACCCCCTATCGCTACTTCGTGTGAGACTTCATATTCTTCGTAGGTGTTGCCTAAAGGGCCAGTAGTTAGGACTTCTTGGTGAGCTATTAGAGTTGAAACCTGGGTATGCCCCTGTGCCAACAAATGGTTCTGTTGTCGGGACCAGGATCTTCTTGAGGGAATGTCAAGGTGGTTTCCATCGAAGACAAATATTTAGAAGTGGATAGAAGAATAAGAGAAGGAATTCACTGAAGCTCAGGATAAGAACCCTAATATTAGCACAAAGGATTGGTTGGGAAGGTATATCTTTACTGATATACAAGAGATTTTCTTTGGAGGAATTCATCAGAAGCTATACAAGTGGCTAGCCAGATTAACAGATACCCAGTTTGAGATTAGACTCAGACCACCTGTGGTTTGGATGTCGACACTGATCAAGAAGGTCAAGAGAATTTATAACACCGTGTCAAGAGAAGTAGACCATTGGTTTGTGTTAGCGATATTTCCTGTAGAGGGGATTAGATAGAAAAAGAAGGGGTTAAAAACCCATTTATCCTAAGTTTTGGGCGATAATGCGCCCATGGTAAGCAACGAGCAAGTGCGAGCGGTCCAGATTTGCGTGCCCGGATCAATGGTGTGCGTTGGATTCCGGACCCCCCTCGCCTTTCTACCCTTAAGCCGGGGGGGTTCCTTCGGAATCGGAGGTGCATCTCTCCAGCGACTCAGATCAGTGCGCCCGGATCAACGGCGATGAAGACCATTCTAGACCCCCCCCTGCCTTTCTACCTTTAAGCGGAAGGGGGGGGGGTACGGAATCCCATATGCAGCTTCTCGACGACCACGATCGAGATGCCCAGATCAACGACGCTCGTGTAGTCACGCCCTTCTCAGTTGCCCTGTATTTAGCCAGGAGTGGGCCCATTTTCCCTCATGTAGTCCCCCTTTCCGCCTTTCCTGTGCTGCCATGTGTCCTCCATCCGCCTCCCCTCCTCGGTTCACATGGTTCTCTCTCCTCTCATAATCCACTCACTGTTGGCCACGTGTCCCATTATTTTACACATCATCCACTCACCCGAAGGCGAATTCATTTCTCCCGTCTTCCTCTCCTTCCACCTAATGTCTTTCTCCATGAATCGTCCTCCGTCATCCTTCTCTCATCTCGTCACTCTTTCCACGTCCTTACAACCCGGCACCACCATTCCACCACCATTCTTGTCGTGTGCTCTTCCTCCGCGCTAGTCTCCATGCCAATCTCTCGGGCTATTCAGTTATTCCAGGTGGCAGCGCGAGAGAAGTGTTTCAGGATAAATTCATGAGTGCGGACACAGACCAATCTCCCCAGATCCACCTAGATCTGGAACAAAACGTGACAGAATACTACTCTTTCCCTAGATATAGACTATTGAATGAACTAAGAGAAATGGATGGTGGACATACCTTATGAACACTCTCCTTTAATCTCTATTTTTCCTCGCTCCACTTCGATGCTCTTGTGCCTTCCAATCACAACAGTACAAACCAATCGAAGTACAAG
>JASDQU010738939.1:15376-37444 GCA_032191745.1 Picea mariana
ATGTTATAAAATGTTGTATTGTTGAATAATTAATATGTGGATGATTTACATTGTTACAAATAACATAGGTGTAATTCATTGGATAACACATTAATGCAATCATTATATCAAAATTCAATAAAAAAAATATAAAACAATATTATTATAAAAAATATTTGATTTTGAAATAATTAATTGAAAATTTATTTTAAAAATAATTAATTAAAATATATACTTATCAATGCATTGTATTCTTATGAACTCACTAAATGATGCATGCCATAATATAGAAAGTAATACATTTTGAGGAGTCATACACACTAGTGCACATTCTTTATAATAACACACTGATATGGACTATTGAGAAAAAACATTGTTCCATAAATGACATAACGTACAATAATATTTATCGTTTCAAAATTTTACGGTGCTCATGTTTAAAATATACCTCGAGGCACTAAATATAATATACGCATTGGTACATTAATTTTCTTATATGTAATGGGGATATAAATATAATGTATCCATCATTGTTGTTAGTATAATATACATGATGAAGCTTAGTAAAAATAATGGCGCCGACATCTCACCTTGAATATTCGAAATTTCACTACCCTTTGGTGCTCATGGTAATACACACACCAAAATATACTAATTATACAAGCACCGGGGTGCACACTATATTAAATGTGCCAAGGATCGAGATATCTTAAACAAACAGGGGCGCAATATAACTTAATTTCACCCGGGCATACAAAAACTAAAAAGAATAGACGCTTCACATGCAAATAATGTGAAAACAATGTGTATAAATTGTAAGAGCATCGATGCTCTACATACAATTAAAATAGACAAACTAATGCATAATAATTATATATTCACTGATGCATTTTTTGTTATACTAACACACTGCGGTGGGTTGGTTAAGAGCGCATCGTTGCATTTTGATAATAAAATCACCAAAAAAAACCTCTGCTACAACCTCTACCGACCCAAAGTTTTCTAGTTATATCGAACATCTATTAAAACCTCCCCTAAACCCTTCACAATCAATAAAGGAGGTTGTAGCAAAGGTTTATTTGAAAAATTTGCCAAATTTTGTAATACTAAAAACCTAAGAAAAACATCCACTAGAAGGTGTTCTCCTTCCAATGTTACAAGTATTTAATGTTGTTGTCTAATTATTTGAGGTAATCTTAGACAATCAATCTCGGTGTCAATTGAAAAAAGGGTATATAGATCTTTGTAAAATCCTTCTTAAAGATTTCTATCACTCAATAGGTAGAGAGCCGATATTTTGTGGTTAATGTTCAAGTTAAAATATAATATAAAGGGGAAACCTTGGTTTCCCATTAGAGGTTGATATTCTCTCGTTGTCAACTAGAAGACAAGCACATCCTAGTTGATATGGCATTCATAACATTTCCATCCTATTATTTGTTCTACATATTCATGGATGCACTTGACCTCTTCCTTAGGGCCTTATTCCTGAAAAGAAGAAGTTCAAAATAAATCCTTGGGGCCTTATTCTTGAAAAGAAGAAGTTCAAAATAAATTCTTTGTCTCCTTCAGATCCTTGAATTCTCAATTGAATAATTTTATTATGGAGAGATACTATAGAGTTGAAGGTGGAGTCATTGGTGCTTATTCAAATAATGAACTACTACTTAAGATAATTTAAACTACAAATTTGAAACTATTTTTTGAGATAAGTGAGAATTCAATCGTTTCAATCAATCATCAAAATAACCAAGATTGTAGAGTACATTATAAAGAGTGAAGGATGGTGGTTGACTGCATTATATGAAAGGACTAAAGTCAATGTCATTTTAGGAGGAAGAAAATTGCATCTAAATATATTGATAGTATGGATCAAACAACTCTATAACTAACACATTGTCCTAAGGACGAACTTTGTCTTGGGTTCGAAATGTTGACCAATCAAAAATGTCTACTATGGATTTTCAAATAAATTATGTTTCTCACTTACTACTAACTAGTACAAATAATTGATAAGAAACTCTTACCCCAATAAGTTTTTTCATTGTCATTTTTAATGATATGAAGAACATAGACTAATGAGAGAAAAGGACTATGGTTTTAGGGCAACACTTTTCTTAATATAACTATATTTTTAGGAGTTTAACCTACATATAATGTATGGCACTAGTATGGCACTAGAACTTGCTTTGGTGAAGCTACCAAATCTCTATATCTACATGTGGCGAGTAGAAATATAAAAAGAGATAATAAAAAAATTCTCACAAAATTTATTAAAAATGACAGATTGAGATCGAGACTGTCACCTCTATAATATTATGTATAGAGATCGACTTACATGAAGGTTTACATAGTCATCTCATGAGACAATATGAAGATTACCTATAGTTTTAGGTCCTAGATTTTAATAACATGACTTTTCAATGTATGATTGGTCAACATACATTTCATTTGACCTATTCTTGTTAGACAACCCTAGTCCCTTGAATGAAAAATGTTAAAGATAATAAGCCCAAAGGCTTGAATGAAAAATGTTAAAGATATTAAACCTAGAGGATGGTAATTGATGGAAAAAAACCGCTCCCATACAACTCTAAAAGAACATGGTGAGAGATTGATCCCTATAGCACTTATTAAGGTGCCAAAACATCTCTATAAGGTTTGTGATGTCATTTTAGACTCGTTGTCTTCCCCTTATCTGCCTGTAACCGAAGGTCAAACTCCCTCGCGTGGAATGAAGAGGTATCATATTTTACGGAATTCAAATTTGAAAAGGGTATAAATATTTCGAACGTGTTTAGAGCATTCAAACTCTTTAAACTCGACATAACATCTATGAAAAGATAAATGGAAAAAAATAAAACTATATATTATCTTTATAAAAATAGCTAATCAAGTTAAAAGCCCAATCCATACTTTTAAATTATAAAAGTAAATAAAAACTAACAATCACTATGTAAATTATGTAATTGTAAATTTTGACCATATAAAAAACTATCAAAAATAAATAAAAAAACTAATTATATATATATATATATATATATATATATATATATATATATAAATTTAATACTGAAAAAACTTAGCTTTAAATTTGGATTTCATCCTCTCTCAAAATAACACTCAACATCTCTCAAAATGATACTCGGTATCCTTGTGATTGGTTTGTTGATCAAATTTTACATTAATTGCCACATGAAGAATACATTCCTTCGAGTCTTCTACATGAAATTAGAATTAAAACTTCAAATCGTGTATCCACATTCTTCAGCTGCTCGAATTTAATTACTTAGCTAATCTTTTTAAGTTAAATGAAACTAAAAAGGTTAGAGAGTATAAGGAGAATCATCCACATCTTTGAAGATAAAATTACACCGTTAAGTCTAATAAAAAGGATGAATAATATTTTAAAAATGGAACAATTTTTTTAATGTGGCTTTCTTTCTATATTAAGAAATGGAAATATCTATTTAAAAATTAATTTATATAAAAAAGAGGTTGTCTATGATAATGATGATGATAATGGTTAACATTCACTGAGGTCAAACTTGGTATATCGGACCTTAAGAAAAGTAAGAGATTACTTGGATTTCTTTAAAATGTTAATTTGATACTTGAAAAGCATTAAGAGAAGTGTTCCAAGATCACTAAAGTTTTGATGACTTAGAATGTTAGGAAGGTTAGTATTGTGACAAATATTTTGAAATTGGGACTTAATTTGGGTATACCCTCTTGAGAGATTCTTTCTTTCCATGGTGTTTTGGTGATTTCCCAATGCCCATTTTCATTATGCACCTTAAGAGAATTAGTTCTTATTTTAGCAATATTGATTCTCTTCTTTACGCTAGTAAAAACAAAGGGATACTTTTGATCTTCAAGGTTAGGGTTAATCACCTGATAATATATTTAATTTTTTTTATCCTCTAATTCTTTATCACACCATATATTCTACTAAAATTTAGCTTGTACAATATTTTTAATATCATTTTTATTCTACAAAATAACTTCATCTTTTATTGATTTAGCCAAGACTTGGCATTATTATACCATCCCCGCTTAAGTTGTTGGTGATTTTGGCTAGAGTCTGAAGAAATTTTGGGGAACCTTTTGTTATCCATGTTGTTTATATTGTTATTTTACATTAACTAACTAATCATAGTTGTGCTCTCAATGGGGGAAATGATTAATTGGATGAGGAAGGTAGGATAGGGTGTGTTTCCCTTAATTTTGAGATTATAAATTCTAAACTTCTTTTGGATCTACTCTATATTTCTTCAGTATTCTCGAGAGATATTGCATACCCAAACATGACATCCATATAAGATAACAAGAGTTACAAGAATCTTAAAGAGGATCTTTTTCTTATCCCATGGCGAAAGTTTTGCTAATTTACAATTATTTTCAAACCCGATATAAGTTTTCCACCCTCCATTTATCATTTTCTCAACGCTATAGTTCCAATTGAACTTGTGATAAATATCAATTTCAAGATACTTATACAAAGGCACTTCCTCCAAAATATTATTGTCATATACAAAATTATCATAAGTAATGTTGTATATAATTACTTAAAAAAATCTAAATTAGTAAAAGATAAATCTACATCATTTAAGAAAATAAAATAAAAATAATACTTAATATAAATTTAAATGATTTCAAACCTTAATATTAATAAAATAAGTAGAAAAAACAATTCACAGGTTAAATAAATCTACACCAAAGTCAAAAGTGAAAAATTAATCCATAGGTAAAAAAATAGTTTCTTAAGATAACAAAGGATGAAAAAAGAGGTTCAAGCTTGAAGTGGTAGATTCAATTATGAAAAGATCTTTCATGTTGATTGTTTTGAATTTTCAAAATTATATGTTGTTTCAATTCTTATTCTTATAATAGGATGAAGGAAAATTTGAGAAAATGCTTTTAGTAATATTTATTTTATTTTATTTTATTTTATTGTTTTATGTAATTAAATGAATGTTATATCAATTTAAATTGAAAAGATAAGTGTAAATGAAATATTTAATAACATTTCTAATAATTAATTAATTTAATTTTTAAAATTTTAATGAAATATTTAATAACATTTCTAATAATTAATTAAACTAATTTTTTTAGATTTTATTATATATATATATATGAATTCAGATTTTTATAATTAAATATTTTGTTATATTTAATAAAAAATATTGAATAAAAAATAAACCATGTTTTATTCAACTTTAATACAATTTCATGATACTAATTTTTCAAATTGTTATTATTTTTATAATGTATATCCATGTATCCCTCGATAAGGCCTATTCATCGTATCTAATAATAAAATTGCAACGAGGTATTAAAATTGTTTTGTAATTTTAATGGGAGTTAAGTAAGTTTCTATCACTTTTAGTTAAATTTTGGATGATTTAGGTTGATTCAAAATTGGTTATAATTCATAAAGGCATAGTGTTATTATGCATAGAATTTAAATCATGATTAAATTAGTTTAATCATGTTTAAATTTTTTGTTGAATTAGATTTTTGATCAATCAAAAAATCATTTTACTATAATTTTAGCTTTGAAACATGTCTTAAATAAATATGGTTTTATACACTTTTCACAAGGTTAATTCCTAATGGCTAGCATAAGTGTACATTTATAGACTACACTAGTGTTTTAATACACAATGTTACTTATAAAATAAAATATGCATACATAACTTATTCTACATAGGTATGACTAAACATAAAAACAAAAATAAAAAAAATTCATCATTTTAGATATCAAAAGTGGAACATAATTGTTTAAATTCAAATCAACCCAACAAGCTCTCATCGACATTTTAGATATCAAAAGTGGAACACAATTGCTTAAATTCAAGTCATTCCAACAAGCTCTCCATATTAAAGGTGAAACACATTTGTTTAGATTCAAATGAGATCTTGAAAATACATTGCAAAGAGTCTTTGCACTCTTAATTTCTATGATCTATGAACAACTAAATTTTATGGTCCTAAATATTTACATCCATTCCATCCACTTTCCCTCATTTTTTAGGTACTTAAATATGATATAATTAATAACGATGAATGCATTAATAAACTTTTAATATGCATCTCAAATATGATATATTTAATTATGATAAGTGTGTTACTAAATTCTTAATATGGATGTTAATATATATGATCAATAATGAGGATTTTCCACCCATTTCCTTGTCCATGGCTCTAATAATTTTTATAAAAATACATCATTGATTCATTTCCTTGAAGTTTCAAGTATTTTCCATTGAATAGTGCAAAGTTGTTTCTTACTAACTCCTATGAATCATATCTAGGTGTGAACTAACCTATGTGATCATTTGTGTCCATTTTTGAATATATAGATCTAATTCACATCTTTGAATATATAGGTCCAATTCAAATAGTAGCTAAGTGTTTAGTTTATTTTTCTCTACTAATATTTCAACATTCTCTCAAATTTATCAACTCTACAACTATGCAACTCCATCTACAAGCTCCTTGTAGTTTTTACCAACATTAATGATGCCATTATCTTTCTATGATTATTAGACTCTTTCTCTTCTATATTAATATTCAAGGCTCTAAGTTCTTCTTCATGGATGTGAGGTCTTTGTCCATCTTCCAAGTCTCCTCTTCAATTATATTTTTTACTTTTCCATAATGTAGCTCTAACTATGCAAGAAGCGTGCATGCCAATAAAATTGTTAGATACATATCAGTTCCAAATTTGTAGCATTTTATTTCAAATGCTAGTAATTATGCAGTACATCACTTTTATCAAATCAACGCCATTTCCCTTTTTATTCTCAAGTTCTAAAGAGTTCTAAAGATTTTGTCTAATATATGGGCCATCAAAATTATTCCCCGTTTAATTAACCTTCCAAAAAATATTCCCATACAAAATATTACCTTTTAATATAGAAGTCTTTATACAATCCTTTCTCAACATGTTCAGTTTGTCAAATAGTTAGCCTATAAACTGCATTTTTTCCAAATTTTCCATGGGTTTAAACTCTACAATATAGGAATTACACTATTTTTTCCTCTATATGCTCTACCATGAATGTAATTTTTGAATTATTTTCATCATTCAAAAATTTTTCCTCTTCAGGAATACTTCCCAAATTATTCTCCCTAAGGTAATTTTCCAAACACTTGAAAAAAAAACTACAATTTCTCTATACACAATTGAATTCTAGCTCATGTATAACCTCAATGTTGTAACTGATAGCTCTAATACTTTATTGTAATGTAGTCAATACCCTCTTCTCTATTGAGGATATGGGGTACTTTTTAAACCACCCAAATTCACACTATTTTATTTTCTCTAATACCATATTGTAATGTATGTAATACCTTATGTTCTATGTTAAGTATACAAAGTAGTATTTACATGACGCAAAGTTACATTGAATTTCTCTCTAGCATCATATTTCATTGTTCTATTATTAACTAATTAAGGTATGTAGGAATGATAGCACATATTTATGGAACACAATGTAAGCATCAAGTTATCCATAAGTGATGGAAATATCATGTTGTAATTGATGTCAACATGAAGACAAGAAGTACCATACTGGAGTTTGACATGTAACTACAGTAAAATCTACATGAATACTGAGTTACATGAACGTAGTGGACTACAAGAATATAGAGGATCGTGTGGTTGAATGCTTTGAAAGAATAAAAGAATGAGACAATTTTGATTATTGCATTGGTCAAGTCGAGTTGTCTTGGTGACTACATATTTTATTGATATAAGATTGTGGTGAACAGAAAGAATACTAGTGATTCCCCCTCTTGAATACTTTCTTGTGCACTATCATTTCAGAGTGTTATCGAAGGGAAATTTGTCGATGCAACATCGAGAACCCTAGAGTCTATCAGATCAACATGGTAGTCAATATTTCATATCAATTTTGGGTCATCATTCTTTCCAAGCCGATGTTGGATGACCCTTCAAACCCAAACAATTTGCAGCAACCATGAATGGTTAGATCCACTCAGGAAGTAAATTGTTGAATAAATTTTCATTAATGTCAAAGGTTAGTAAGTGATGAAATATATGTCAAAGGTTATTAAGTGATTTAATATAAATGTGACCTTGGTATCACTTTAATAAATACCAAAGTGAAAAAGTTAAGTGGAAATAGAGTTTACACATGAGTGGAAATGAAAGTGGATTAAATATAAATATGACCTTAATAAATAAAAAAAGTTGAAAAGTTAAGTGGAAGTGAAGTTTACTTAAAAGAGGAGTAAATATGAAAGTGGGATAAAGAAAAAGGTAAAAGTGAAATTGGATTAAAGAAAAAGGTAAAAGTGAAAGAGCACAGGGTATTTGCAAATGGTATTTTCAAACCATTGTGGTATTTAACTATGGTAAGGTAAAAAGGGAATTAAATCACCATAGTCAAAATCTATTAGCCCAATTGAAAATGTGACTAAACAATCTAAAAGGCACAATGGTTCATTCAAATTGTATTAATTAAAATAGCATGATTAATATATCATTTTGAAAAGGAACATAATTATAATGAAGAGATGCATTCCTATATTGAAGAGGTACATTGGTTCATTATTATTTAGAAAGAGACACAATGGATCAATGTCATACACATGTTGGATGACTATATAAAGAAAAAATTATGTTGAAAGAAGGTGTGACTCGATGATTTAATAAGAAGATCTAAACAAATGAAGAGTCCAAAGGAATAAATTGAAGTTTGAAGATTGAAAAATGCAGTGAGGGTGGAAGGGTGGAGAAAGGGAGCATTAAAGTCCTCTACAGGTTGGACCCTTAACAACAGGGAGTTGCAACTTCCTCAAGTTGGTGCTTAAAAAAAAAGGGATTGTTGTATTCTTAAGTTGGTGCTCAAAACAGGGGATTGTTCTCTCCTTGAGTTGCTGCTCAAAAGAGGAGATTGGTATCTCCTACAAATTTTATATTGTAAATGAAAAGTAAAATTTATATAATTATAACCTCTTGGCACACTACGCTGCATGAACGAATGAGCTGTCATGCAATAAACCACCTACTACGATCTGGCACAGACTGTCCCTGGGTATGATCCATCAGAATGAATCCGGAAGAGGGGGGGAAACCCCCCTTGTACAACAATGTTACGACCAATGATAGATCGGGAACAAGAGCAAAACACCGATCATTTGAGCCACCACTATAGCTCTGTGATCAATTCCTTGCCAAAGAACAAGGAATCAGGAAGGAAATGAATGTGCAAGCTAGAACATCCCATCCAAAAGCACCTCGCGGGTGGGAGCCTGGAAAATGCATGCCACAAACGGACAAACCACTGAGATATCTCATAAGTTCAATGATACTGGGTGAACACACGCAGTTCATGAGAGAGCACGCCCTCATCGGTAAGTTTTTGGGGCTGTGGTCATCTGAACGTGACCTAAACCGATGGATAAAACATTGGTGGAACCCTAAAGGAGACTACGAGGTTCAACTCATCTCTAAGGGTTTTTTCACAATCATTTTGTACAAACCAGAAGACAAGAATCGAATCTTTGAGAGCGGGACATACTTCTACAACTCGACAAGGTTATTCTTGCGCTTCTGGATAGAGTGATTCATCCTAGACAAGGAGGAATTCACAATGGCTCCAGTCTGGATCTGACTATACTCCTTGACGCAAGAATTCTGGCTAGAGGAAGCTCTTATGGAAATAGGGAACACAGTGGGTCACTACATCAAAACTTCAGAAGCAACAAAGCAAAGGAAATACACTTTGTATGCCTGAATATGTGTATACATGAATATCTCTAAGGCTCTAACTGGTTTTGGTAACTCTGGAATATCAGGATGAGGACTGGAAACAAAAATTGGACTACGAACATATCCCTTTCCACTACAGAAAATGCCATGAACACGGCCACCTCTTCAGAGATTTCCCTTTGAATACCCAAGCTACCAAAGTCAGTGATATCACACAGAAAGATGGCTTCACCACTGTCATAGGAAAGAAAAAAAACCATCCAAGAAAGAAGAATCCTGACCCCAAACCCAAGATGTCAACCAAAAACTCCTATGAGATTCTGAATCAACTATCGGAAGACGAAAAAATCCAAGATCCACACAAAGAGCAGAAACAGGGTAAAGGAAAGAACCAAACCCCTTCCTCCTCCGACCTAAACCGTGAAATCAACCTAAAAGAGAGGGGAGGTGTAGATGGAGACACCTTAATGTAGTTGAATGATCAAGATCTCACAGGCATTGACCTAGAAAAACTTGAGGAAGCTCTTAATCAAAAGGATCTGCATGCCCTTCTTGAAGAGAAACTCTGAAAGATACATAAGGTTTTTTTTGACTCCTCCATGGGATCCACAACACGCCTAGGTATATTCACAAATCCAAGCTCAGACTCAAAGAGGATACCAAGAGAGAACAAAAGAAGGGGACAAAAATCATCACATCAACTCATCAAGGAGGCAGGCAATCTTATGCTCAACTCAGGGAAGATTCAAAAGCTCTCGGAGGGATACCTCCACCCAACACCTCCCTCATTATGATGAATATCATCACCTAGAACATTAGAGGACTCAATGGTCGATCCAAAAAAAAGATCCTCCGAGACTGCATCAAAGCAGAAAATCCAGATATCCTAATGCTACAAGAAACAGAATGTGTTGGGGCAGAAGATGAAACCATATTCCAACACATTTGGAGGGGATGTGATTTTGTTCTTACAGATTCCACAAGGGATTCAAGGGGTCTATCCATACTATGGAACCCATGCAACATCACTCTAAGCAGACCTTTTTCCACAATAGGCACAATAACGGCCCACTTTGAGGTCACAGGTTCGACCCAGGAGGGGGCTATCACAAACGTCTATGGACACAAAAGCCAGCAGGAAAAAGACAAACTCTTGAAGTGGATAACCCACATCAAAACACTGTTGACCATGCCCAACTGGATCTCAAGTGGTGACTTCAATATGATCCTGTCATCGGAAGAAAAAACAAGAGGGAGCAAAAGGCTTGAGCAGGATAGTGGTAAGTTCAAAACCCTCATTGATTAACTAAAGCTAGTAGACATTGAAAATATCAATGGCACCTTCACCTGGTCCAACCGTAGGTCAGGAAACCAACACGTTGCCTACCATCTAGACCAATTCCTTGTGGCTGAAGAACTAATTGAAGTAGCCCCAAGTATGGAAAGTCTTATTCTCCCAAAAGCTGGGTCGGACCATTGGCCAGTTTCCTTCTTCTTATAAATAGGGGAAACACCCAAATAAAAATCGTTTCGGTTCCAGAAATTCTGGCTCTCACACACTGACTTTCATTAGCTTGTAAAATCCTGGTGGGCTCAGGCAAAAATAGATCATGGTACATGCATGTACAAATTCCAGCAGTGCCTCAAAAACTTCAAGTAATCGTTGAAGCACTGGAACAAGCACACCTTTGGAAATATATTCCAAAGCATGAAGGGCATAGAGAACAAACTGGCGAAGATACAAAAAAATTTCATTTTAGGAACCCAAACTACTAAACTAATGAAAGAGGAGGAGAAGCTTCAAGCACAGCTAGAGGAAAGGAGAAAGCAAGAGGAAATTTTGTGGAGATAGAAATCTAGGGTACAATGGCTTAAAGAGGGGGAAAAGAACACAAAGTTCGTCCATAGAGATATGGTTCATCGTCGACACATGAACAAAATTACTCATTTGGAGGATGGAAAAGGTAATCCAATAAGATAACATACCCAAATAGAATCAAAGCTTAACAACTACTACCGAAACCTACTAACGGAAACTAGGGAGGATAGAACTGCAACAATCAGACGAGTAACCAGTCACATACCCTCTCAGGTGACTCCTGAACAGAATGAATCCCTGATGCAACCTATCACCCAAGAATATGTGGACCAAGAAGTAAAATATATTCCCTCAGGGAAGGCCCCAGACCTGAATGGATTTACCACTGAATTCTTCCATCATTTTCGGGACCTAATTAGGGAAGAGGTTTGGTAGGTAGTAGAGGAATCTAGAACTTTAGGCCAAGTACTCCCTACCCTCAATGCTACCTTTCTCCCCCTAATTTCGAAAGAGGAGAGGGTCACAAATCCCAAACAGTTCAAACCAATCGCTCTCTGCAATGTTATATACAAAATCATAACAAAGGTGGTTGCAGAATGCCTCAAGCCAATTCTACCCTTTGTCATATCCAAGGAACAAGTAGGGTACGTAGAAGGTAGAAAAATTATGAACAGCGTCATACTGGCCCACAAGATCATCCACTCTCTCAAGTCGACAAAAACTCCAGGTATTCTCATCAAACTAGATCTTTCAAAAGATTTTGACAGAGTCAGCTGGCAGTACCTCCGCTCCATTCTAGAATCCTTCGACTTCGATCAACAATGTGTAAATTGGATCTTAAAACTTACCTCCTCAACCTTCTTATCCATACTAGTCAATGGGGTCCCGTCCCAACCATTCTCACCATCTAGAGGTATCAGACAAGGTGACCCCCTATCGCCTTTTCTATTTGTGCTCATGGCGGAAGGCCTGGGACGTTATATCAATTCAGCGGTCCTGGAAGGATATCTCAAAGGCTTGCCTCTGCACAATACCCAATCAACACCCTCACATAGTCAATTTGTTGATGACACCCTCCTCATGAACACCCCAACCGCAAGAGAGGCAAACAATCTTAACTCCATCCTCTTTGATTTTACAGAGGTGTCAGGTATGACTCTCAACCTAGACAAATCCAAACTCTACTTCTTCAACACTCTGGCAATGATCCAAACTCATATCTCCAGACTCCTAGGAATACCCAAGAGCTCCCTTCCATCCTACTATTTAGGCATTCCTCTAACTAGGGCAGCAACAAGATCCATTTCCTAGGACAACCTTCTTCTTCCCATCTCCAACGGGCTGAACAACTGGACCTTCAAACCCCTCAACATTGTAGCCAGGCTGGTCCTGCTCAAATCTGTCCTACAAACCCTACCTACCTATCTTTTCACAACCTTAGCAGCCCCCAAGCAGGTCATCAGAGAAATAAGGAACCTCCAACGAAACTTCCTTTGGCACAGACACCAACCAAACAAGAAGTGGGTGCTGGTAGGATGGGACAAGATCTGTACACCAAAAAGTGTGGGAGTGTTGGGACTCTGTGATCCAAGGAAGCTAAACCAAGTAATGGGATCCAAAATGTGGTGGAGGTGGTTAAATACGCCAACAACTTTGTGGGCACAAATTTGGAAGCAGAAGTACGCTCCTCTCACACAAAAAAACCAACTCATTAAACACAATGTCTGCATACAGGGATCTAACATTTGGAACACAACCTGGAAAAAAAAAGACCTGGTGCAAGAACATGCCCTTTGGGAGGTATGAAATGGAGAAAGAACTATGTTCTAGAAGGACTCGTGGCAACAACTCAAACCTTTAAGTGACCTGGAAGAACTTAACCCCCTCAGACAAGCTCTAAACGAGCACATATTTCTAAGGGTGAAAGATTTTTGGAAACCTGTCAATCAAAGACTGCAATGGCGTCACTAGAAAACCTCTAATCAGTAGTTAATGGTCCTAGAGGACTTAGCCCTGTAGGCCTGGAAACACTATGCAAGTCACCAGAAAATCCCCAATCGAGAAGGCCCATATATTCTAAGAAGGGAGCACTCCACCACTGGCAACTTATCCGTCAAAGAAAAATACTTCCTATAGGGAAATTATGAGCATCATGATATTGATAACCTATGGAACAAGGTTTGGAATCCTATACTCTGGCCCAAGGTGTCCACCTTTCTCTGGCTTATTACGCACAACCGGGTCCTAACCTGGGACAACCTCAGGAAAAGGGGCTTCATCGGACCCCCAACATGTGTCTTATGTCATCAACATGAGGAAACCAAGAAACATTTATTCAACAGGTGTCCCTTCAGTCAGTGGATTTGGGATCAAGGAGCTCAAACAATGCCCCGATCCAATCGCAACGGGAGCAGAATTAGCTATACGCTTGAAAACTGGGACTTGATCACCTACAACAATCCTCTGCTGGCATACATTTGGCAACTTCTCCCAGGATTCATTCTTTTGAAAATTTGGAAAAAAATAAACAAAAGAATATTTCACTCCAAAACCTCCACACCAAGCCTAACTTGGGAGAAAATTGTCACGCTCATCAAGGAAACAATTAGAAGAAAACCCTGGAAACGAGAGGAATTAAATTGCAACCTGGAGGATCAATTCATACTCCAAAGCTGGCAGCCTCACCTGAATAATCAAATGGTGATAAATGCACCTAAGCGTCAACATAGCAACCCAACCACCTGGTCCCCTCCTCCAACAAATTTCATAATGATCAACTTCGATGGGGCCTCTAAAGGGAACCCGAGACCAGCGAGATATGGGGCCACACTCAGAAACTCCAATGAAGAGATCCTCTGTATGGTAGCAGGATACTTGGGAGAAACCATAAACAATGCGACAGAGCTAATGGGCCTTTTGAAAGGTCTCCAAGCAATAATTTCTAAACATTGTCACAAGCTCATCCTAGAGGGGGAGTCACAAATTGTCATCCAGCTAATCACCAAGATCCTCCATGGGGAAAACCTGTTGAAAATATCACCCAGCTGGCAACTCTTAAGGCTACTAGAGGAATTCAAATCCCTCCTTAGAACTAACCTCAGCATTATACCCTCTCATGTGAAAATAGACACAAACAGGGTAGACGACTCCCTGGAAAACAAAGGGGTAGCAAAGGAGACATAACACATCTATTGGGAAGCACACATCTCTGGAAACTCAGATATCTTAGATCGGTGTCATTCTCTTGCCAAAAAGGATCTCCAATCCCTGGATGGGGTGCCACGTAGAATAGGGAGGACACGCGGGGACAAGCTGGGAAGGTCCATAAATACTAGCCACCAACTCCCATCTCCTCATCATTAATATGGGAGTGAGACCAAGAAGCAAAAACCAGAGGAGGAGGCCTCTCACATGAGTGAAGAGGACGGAGGACCAACGCACTAAGGGCATAGCCTTAATGGCCAAGGTTGTCACAGTCCCCTTCATCCTTATCAANTCTGATGGTTATGTAATGCATTTGGGAGTTGAGTGACCGAAGGCTAAACCTTCAGAGTGCTGGTGCAAATACACTTACCCTTTTGGAATTTTGGTTATATCTCTTCTCCTCTACATGCCAAGAGCAAGAGGACGACCTCACAGAGGCACTGCGTGGTATGTATTTGACTCCCGGAAAAAGAGGCAGAAGAAGTTTGAAAGAGCATTGGCTATGGAGTGCACTCAGAGAACCAGGAAGCCTTGGACGTTTCCCACGGCTTGTGTGGAGGAGATTGTTCTAAAGGGTAGCGACATACAAAAGCCAATTCCCCTCTCCTTCGCTCAGGGATAATGGAAGGACCAATCTCCACTCCTCCACCCGGAGCACGTGGAACTGATCTTTGAAATGCGCAGCATGGTGGATGACCAAATCTACAGGGCCCTCCAAGTCAGCCAATGCCTCGACATGATGTATGATGCATACTCCAACACATCTCCAAGCTGACAATGCCCTACATGTGCACAGTCCTTCGCGCTTCCATCCATATGGGGAAATAATGATGAAGTCGATGAAGACACTGGGTAACTGGTTCAGTGAATGTTCATAGTTAGAAATTTTCTTTTTTTTTTTTAACTAGAGCTCTAGCTCAGTTAGACTATCATTATGCTATCAGTAGTAAGCTATAGAATAGTCTGAAACTAATGGCAGCCATACGTATTGGTTTCCTTTGGGTAGGACAGATGGAAGCCTGGTTCTTTTTGGGTGAAAATAAGTGGCATGGGAAAGTCATTTGTCCTGGTTTCCTTTTTAGGCGGGACAACTAGCACTCCAAAAGACTCTGTAAGCCTACACTTTTAATATAACAGGATCCTCCCCCTTTTTACTAAAATAACATTTATGGTGTTTCATGTTAAAAATTTGTGTATTGTTCTTGTTTGTTTATGATTTGTTGTGTTTAATAAGATAAATGATTAAGTGGTGTTAAATATTGGAAAAAGAAAGAGTATTGAATCATCCCCACTGTTAGTATTGAAAAATATTTCGACAATTGGTATCAGAGAGGGTTCCTTCATCACAATATAATCACTGGAAGGGAGAATATATGAAATCACAATGGATCAACAAGAAGGGATGTGCTCAAACAGGGCTACATTATTCAAGGGAGATAACTATGCCAGAGAAAACCACATAATGTTTTTTCTTATATGTCTTGAAGAATTACATTCATTGGAAGCACCAACTTCCTTTGTTTTCTAACTGCAATTGGAAGGAGGCTCCAACCCCCTAGTTTCTCAGGATATAACCTGAGGGAAGATCCAACTCCCCAATTCTCTAGCTACAACCAGAAGGAGGATACAACCCCCTAAGTTCTTCGGCTACAACCGGAAGGTGGATACAACCACCTATCCTTGCCCCGTCCAACCGTCCAGGAATATAAATGCGAAATGTAGACAACCTGTCACTGTCACTGCATCAACCACTGCCATTGTCAACATGTCACTATCAACCTATACCAATAACCTGTAACAACCTATACCAATCAACCTCAACGAAACAACCTATACTAATAACCTGAACCAACATGTACCATGCATCAACCATGCATCAACCTTGACTCATCAAGATGTACCATCATCATCAACTATACACCTCATGTATGTGGTAACTCATCAAATATACACCTTGTGTATGTGCTCACTCATCTACTACTTGTCTGAACCATGTACCCAACATGTACCTCAACCATATACCAAACAGATACACCAATATAACCATCAAAATTTATCTAATAATTCATCACTCTATCAATAAACAAAATACCATAAACCCTTACATCAAAGCATGTGCCACAACCTCACTATTATGTATCCTCAAGCTAAACCAACAACTTCAACAACACATCACAACTGAAAGACCAATACCCATATGTCAAATACCAACAAAAAAATACCAATTGTATCCCTTAACAAATCTGATATATGCAGGAATAATGAACATCCAATACCATCTCAAGAGTTAAACCCTATTTCAAAAAACATACCTCAAACAAGATGTGCCATATCCCTCATAAATAAACCCCAACCATGTTGTTGCCGCGATTTTTCTCTCGCACTTTTCTACCGCGATTTTTCTGTCACACTTTTTCTTCTGCACTTTTTCTGCCGTGATTTTTCTGCCATGATTTTTTTTCCGTACTTTTTTGTACACTTTTTTTGTCGCACTTTTTCTGCCACGATTTTTCTGTCACACTTTTTCTACTGTGATTTTTCTGCAGTGATTTTTCTACCACGATTTTCTGTTGCACTTTTTCTGCCGTACTTTTTCTGCCGCGCTTTTCCTACCACACTTTTTCTACCACATTTTTCTTGACGCACATTATCTGTCGCACTTTTTCAGCCATGATTTTTCTACCGCGATTTTTCTATCACACGTTTTCTACCACACTTTTTCTGCCACAGTTTTCCTACCACACTTTTTCTGGTGCACTTTTACTTCCGCACTTTTTTCTGTAGCACTTTTCCTACCGCACTTTTCTCTATCAATAATACTTACCCAAATAACCTTTCAAAAAATAGATATTCAATGATATTCAATCGGTTCAAGTGTAATTAAGTGAGAGAGCCTTGCCTCTTATTTATACTTTCATGTAGCATCCCACTTTCCTTATTTTAGGGATTTCTCCATTAACTTTACTATTTAAATAATTTATTTTGCAAACACTTTGACTACTTTGACCTTTTGGGGGTTCTAGATGACTCATGAGGTTTCTCCAACTTCACATGGTCATAACTCTCTAACCATGAGGAGTTATGTGGCGTTCCACATTCCACCGAAAATGGCATGACATGTATTATCCATATAGAATAGTCTTACCTAAAAATATATCAAATCTTATACCATTATTCATCAAAAAAACTTGGGTCCATTACCCAAACCTTTGTGCTACTGGAATTCACTACCAGACTTTATTCAAGGGTTGACATCAATGACAACCAACCCAATTAATTAATAGTTGAAACAAGAAGAAAACTAACACATGAATCATAAAAAGAATTTCTCTCCCTAATAGAACCCAAAACATTTGCAGTGGATAGGAAATATGAATACTGGATCAAAGCCACAAATGAAGAGCTTTATCAAATAGAGAAAAATCTGACTAGGAACTTGTCCCAAGACAAAAAAACAAAAAAATTGTTGGGACCAAGTGGATTTTTAAAAACAAATTTAATGAATATGTTCAAGTTATAAGGAATGAAGAAAGATTAGTGTGCAAAGGATATGCATAATTAGAAGGGATTGACTTTCAAAAAACCTTTGCTCTAGTTGCAAGAATGAAATCCATCAGATTATTTATAGCATACTTATGCTTTAAGAATTTTAAATTCTATCATATGGATGTAAAATATTCATTTCTAAATGGAGACATAAAAGAGAAAGTGTAAACAAAACAACAAAAAGGATTTGAACAACTAGGAAAGAAGAACAAATGTATAGATTGAAGAAGACACTTTATGGCCTTAAAAAAGAACCCAGAGCATGGTATGCAAGATTGTATAAGTACCTTCTACAACAAGGGTTCAAAAGAGGCATGTCTAATAGCAATATCTAACTTAGAATTAGAAAAAATAGTTTTTATTCACAGTGGTATTTGTGGATGACATCATATCTAGTTGTAACAATGATGAATCAAGTTATAAATTTTCTCAAGAAATGTCAAAAGAGTTTGAAATGTCTATGATTAGAGAGATAAATTTCTTTCTTGGACTTCAAATCACTCAGTGACTGAAAGGAATGTTTATTACTCTATCCAAGTACTTGAAAGAGATACTTAAAAGGTTTGGAATGGATGAAAGTGCACATGTTAGCACTCCAATGACAACTAGTTGCAAGCTTACAAAGGAAGATGAGTCACCATCTATAAATTCAAATATTTACATATCTATAGTTGGGGTCCTACTATATTTGATTACATCTAGACTTGATATCATGCAGGCAGTAGGAATGGTGGAAATATTTCAATCATTTCCTAAGGAATCACATGTGATGGATGTCAAGAGAATATTTAGATATATTAAGGGCACATCAGATTTTGTCTTATGGTATCCAAGGGATAAAGGATTTGAACTAATTGCCTACATAGATGTTTATTAGGCTAGTAGTGTGGATAAAAAAAAGAGAAGTAGTGAAAATGCATTTTTCTTAAGGGAATGTCTAGTCTCATGGTCTGTTGGCATGTTTTATAGGCAACGTATTCTTGTCATTGATGGAAAGTACAACAATGACGATGGCTTAAGTATAGGAAGAATGTGCTAGGCAAGCACCAGAAGTATTTTGGGAAGACGTAGCAGAACAAGCTCGATAAGATCAGAAGAGATAGTGTATAGTATGTGTGTTTGTCATTGATGACAAAGATCACGACCAACAACGCAGGGATAATGGCATGGCAATGGAAAGTTCAACAAGTGATCGTTGGATTCCATTCAGAAGCGTAAACTCCAGGAGTCAATGAAGCAACTCACAACAGAAAATCGTGAAATGCGAAACCATGACTTAATATCCATTTCAAAGTTTCGGATACCGGGAGTTGGAGGTGTCAAGGAAACTCATGACAAGAATGATGAAATTGAAAAATGCAAAACCACGACGTTTCAAAGTTTCAGATACCGGGAGTTGGAGGAGTCAAGGAAGCAACTCACAACAAGATCTCGCGATATGCGAAATCATGAAAAGATCTAGACTATCAAATCATCAAGATTGTGGACCGTTGATCTGACTCCATTTCGGAGTTTCAGATACCGAGAGTTGGAGGAGTCAAGAGTCGAGACTCTTCATCATAGGAGTCCCTAAGTTGTGAAATGCAAAACGTCAAAATCCTGAAACAGGCACATCAACAAAGACTCCATTTCGGAGTTTTACAAACCGAGAAATCAAACATCAAAGGAACTTTAACCTTTGAAGTAGCGAACCCCAAAATCCTGAAACAGACACATCAACAAAGACTCCATTTCGGAGTTTCGCAGACTGGGAAATCAAAGATCAAAGGAACTTTAACCTTTGAAGTAATGAACCCCGAAATCCTGAAATAGGCATATCAACAAACCACGTCAGCAAACCACATCAGCTAAGGACACGTGGCACAATCAGGTAATGACAAGTATCAAGCTAATTCAACATTTCAGGCACATGTAAGTCACAAATCAGAGTGACATGTGGCATCTATTCGGCACATGTTAATCCACGTGTGACGTCAGCAAGTTTACGTCACATTGAAACTTGCTATTTCGGGGTTTTACATAGCAAGCATAAACTCCACCATCATGAAGTCTCGAACTCCAAAATGTCGAAAGGGACTATTGTGGGTCTCGAAAACCCGAAAGGCAAAACTCTGAAATCCCATCAACTGTCCATCTCAGTGGGTTATGTAAACCGTCCGAACTCTTCGGAGATTTTGTGATCATGAATTTTATAATGTTGGAGTCACGATGACTCGAAGGGAAAAACGTCGAAATCCTGTCAGTCATTTGATTAAAAAAATAAGGGATCAGATTATGAAGTCTTGTGGACCATTGATTTGGCTCCATTTCGGGGATTGCGACTTGGAGTGTTGAGACACTTCTTCACAAGAATGCCGAAATTCCAAAATGTCAAAATGCAAAATGGCATAATCAACGCGAGACCCTGTGCTTATAATCCAACAGTGTTGGATACTTGGAAATCTAATCGAAGTGATATTGTTTCTCTTCACAGTAAATCAATCAATTACAATCTAGTTAGCAGAACTGAATCATGACTCTTGGACAGTTGGCGATTCAGTTGCTGATGCCTTTTCTTTGAGGTTCACAGTCTAACTGCTAGAAACGACTTATGGTTTCTACCAGAGGACTCGAAGAGACTTCAGGGTGATCGCCAGAGAAGATGAAGATTCTTGAGGCATCTTCCAGTGGCATGAAGACTGTTCATAGAGGCTATTGATAGATGTAAGACTGTTGGAGCCTGCAACTGCAATAGAGGGAATGAGCTCGACTGCTGGAAAGGCTAAGGAATATCGACATAACACCCAATGATGATGTACGCATGGGTTTAACTGCCAGAGAAGCTGAAGCATTGTTGTTCTAGGGTTTTGAGGGGTAACTGAAGTGGTTGTAGTGTATAAAAGAAACACGCAGTGACTGTGTGTGGTTGGCTATTCTGAATGAAAAATGAGTTGAACTGTAAAGAAGGAAAAATTACAGTATGCGCAGTGTGAGACCAACAGTATGCACAG
This sequence comes from Picea mariana, assembly GCA_032191745.1. NCBI lineage: Eukaryota > Viridiplantae > Streptophyta > Pinopsida > Pinales > Pinaceae > Picea > Picea mariana. Next base: position 36,660 of record JASDQU010738939.1, read on the forward strand.
TGTGAGATAAAAATCAGAGATGAGTAACAGATGAGGAATAGACAGAAGTGAGATGCAGTTTTCTTTTTGAGGCTTGAGCGAGTGAAGCAGAGAAAAAGTGGAGTGGCAGTTAACAACCCAATGAGCAGAACCGTGGCACGATGAAGAGCATGCAGAGGAACTATGCATGGAGGACGAAGAACATGCACAAATAGTATAAATACACAGAATAGAGAAGAGATGGAGATTGTTGTTGAGAGTGATTCAGGTGTGTAGAAGGAGGCAATGTGCAGCAGCTGAAATACACAGAAGAGGAATGGTGCATTGAATGGACATGGCGCACAGAGCATAAAAGAAAGAAGAACATAAAGCATAAGGAAGGGGGTGCAGGAAGACACTGATGCAGGTATAGCAGAGCAGTGTTGCAGAACAGTGATGAGACTGGTAAGCCATTGATAAATATTGTATCACTATGATAGATTTATATATAGCAAAATTTATATTTCAGGGTGATAGGGAGGTGCTAGGGAGGACTTTTGTCCTTAGAGGTTCAAATGGGTGCTTGAACACAGGGAGTTGTAGCTTCCAACTAGTTGCAGCCAGAGAAACCAAGGTGGCAGGGTGGTGGAAGGAAGAACTATTGTTCTCTGTTTTACACGTTGGTGCATGTGTGACTGGAAGTTGGTGATTTCATCCGGCTGGTGCTGGAACACTTAGGGAGTTGTTTCTTCCTTCTAGTTGGTGCTAGAGAAACCAGGTAGTTGGTGCTTCCTTCTAGTGGGTTCTAGAGAAACCAAGGAGTTGGT
>JASDQU010738939.1:38090-73389 GCA_032191745.1 Picea mariana
GGGGGGGGGTCAGGGAGAATGATTAAACAATTACTTATTGTTAGGGAAACATTTTGTTTTATGATGTGTTAACATCAATGCTAAAGGGGGAGATTGATGGAAATTTGATGTTGGCATTGATGTAAACATGAAGACAAGAAGTACCATAGTGGAGTATGACATGGAACTACAATAAAAGATACAAGAATATTGAGTTATAAGAATGCATTGGACTATTGAAATACATGGGATCGCCTGGTCGAGTGCTTTGAAAGAGTGAAAGAATTAAAGAATTTCAATTACTACACTGGTTGAGTCAAGTTATCCTGGTCATTGTATATTCTATTGAGACAAGATCGTGATGAACAGAATGAATGTTGGCAAGTACCTCACTTATTTTCTCGTGCACTATAATTTCATAGTGTATTCAAAGGGAAATGTGTGGATGCAACACTAAGAATCCTTGAGTCTATTAGATCAACATGGTAGTTGATATTTCATAGAAAGTTTTGGTCATCATTCTTTCCAAGCCAAAGTTGGATGACCCTTCAAACCCAAACAATTTCCTGCAACCACCAATGGTTAGATCCACTCAGCAAGTAAATTTTTGAATAAATCGTCATTAATGTCAAAGGTTAGTAAGTGATCAAATATATGTATGTTAGTAAGTGATTAAATATAAATGTGACCTTGGTATCACTTTAGTAAATACAAAAGTGGATAATTTAAGTGAAAACAAAGTTTATGCAAAAGTGGAAATGAAAGTGGATTAAATATAAATATGACTTTAATAAATAACAAAAGTTGAAAAGTTAAGTGGAAGTGAAATTTAAGTAAGAGAGGAGTAAATATGAAAGTGGAATAAAGAAAAAAGGTAAAAGTTAAATTGGATCAAAGAAAAATGTAAAAGTGAAATTGAATTAAAGAAAAAGGTAAAAGTGAAAGTGGAGTTAAAGAAAAGGGTAAAAGTGAAAAAGTACATGTTATTTGCAAATCATGTTGGTATTTACCTATGGTAAGGTAAAAAGTGAATTAAATCATGATAGTCAAAATCTATTGACCCAATTGAAAATGTGACTAAACTATCCAAAAGGAACAGTGGTTCATTTACATTGTATTAATTAAAATAGTATGATTAATATCTCATATTGAAAAGGAACATTCTTATAATGACCAGATACATTCCAATATTGAAGAGGTACACTGGTTTATTGTTATTTACAAAGACACACAATGGTTAAATGTCATATACATGTTGGATGACTATATAAAGAATAAAATATGTTGAAAGATGGTGTCACTCGATGATTTAATAAGGAGATCTAAATAAAATAAGAGTTCAAAGGAATAAATTGAAGTTTGAAGATTAAAAAATTCAGTGAGGGTGGAAGGGTGGAGTAAGGGAGGATTAAAGACCTCTACAAGTTGGAGCCTGAACAACAGGGAGCTATGGTTTCCTCAAGTTGGTGCTTGAAAAATAGGGGATTGTTGTTTCCTTCAGTTGGTGTTCAAAACATGCGATTGTTGTCTTCTTGAGTTGGTGCTCAAAAGAGGATATTGGTGTCTCCTACAAGTTGTATATTGTAAATGAAAAGAAAACTTTATATAAATATATAAAAAGAACATTTATGTTGTTTCATGTTAAAAATATTTGTATTGTTCTTCTTTGTTGATCATTAATTTTCCCTAATAAAATTAATGATTAAGTGGTGCTAAATATTGGAAAAATAAGCAATATTGATTCATCCCCCCCCTCCCCCTCCCCTTCTTAGTATTGAACAATATTACAACAATAACACTATAATTTATAAACATGGTCTAACACATGAAATCAAAACTAAACAAACTACAAATTAATTTAATCCCTTATATAAGCCATGACAATTTAGCATTGATGTGGCATAATTCATAAGTACATTTATGAGCACTTATATGTCTAGAAATGTGCCACCAATTGGTTGTAGAAGAGGGAATTTCCATCTAACCATAGGATATTTACTACACCAATTCTATCTACAATAGAGGCCACCCCCAAGTTGAGAATATGAATCCACAAGGACAAAATCTTCCTATGGTTGGCTATAATTCTCTTCTCACATCCCAATCCCCTACTTCAAAGTGAATATTTATTCCTACAACAATCGCATTCCACAACCTTCTTTCCCCATCAACATGCACAACCCAAGGGATCAGATCCCCTTCTCTTCAATAGTCTCTTATGTTATCCCACGTCCCTCGAAGGATCGAGCATAGGTTAGCCAAGCAATCACATTGTTGGGATTCTGAAGATTATCAATTATAGACAATTTATGCAATGATAGTGATTATAATTTTGTGTATTCATAGTTTCTTCATAATCTGTGGATGTAGCTTGGCACAATTCGATTACAATGATCTCATGGTAATACACCTAGAAAGAGGTCTCTTATTTTCTCCCAGTCGAATGAGTTCTCTTAGAGATAAGTTACACAATTTCCCCCAACCAAATGACTAAGTGCAAGGAAAAAAGGCATAGCATAAGTTCACATGGCATGAATGGGCCACATGTATCTATGGAAACCCATGTACTTTCTTCATGAACTAGCCAAAAAGGATTAAAAAAATAAATATTATTCAGTAATAAAAGTACATAATCAAAGTTGCAAGGAATTTGGGTTAATTCATGTACTAAGGTCCTTTCCCCTTAACCTATTTAAACCCCATTGTCTTTACATTCTTGTGGAGTCATATCTCACTCTTCTATTGCCCTTGTCTTCGCACTGGTTATGCATTTTTTCTTATCTTTCAATCTACAATTCTACATATTACATCAGTATCCTTGTATCCATTTATCATATATATACTCAATATTGATCCTTATCCAAAACTAAGATTTTATAATATACTCTACTCTTGTTGGTTATTATTGTACATGTGTTATTCTACAAGGTCATTCAATGACTACAACATCAAAAAAAAAACTAGAGTATTCACTCATAATTTAAAAAAAAAAAAAAACATATGTTTGGATAACCACATTCATTCATGTCAAATCTTGATAAATATGATAGAAAACAGAAAAAGAGAAAAAAAAGAAAAAATCATAATTTACATAACAAAAAAAACATTTTAGTGATGGTAACAAAGTTGGCCTATAAAACTATTCTTAATCACAAATTGAAAATGATTCAATTGTAACAAAGGTGGCCTATAAGGTTGTTGTTAAGCATAAATGTTGATTATTAAATATAAATATACATTTAATTCTTTTTAAATCACTACGAAAATTAAAGTGGGGTATCAAAATTACCACAAGCTTCATTTATTAATTCAAAAAAATAAAATAGTTGAATTTCAAGGAAACTTTTTGTGGCTAAATTTTCTTTATGGGAAAATTTTCTAATATTCTATATATTTTTTTTCAAAAAACCATTCATTATTTTCCATTTTTTTTAAATATCATTCCATAGTCAAAACAAATTATGCAAACTTAATACAATCCTTAAAAAATTGAATGTTTTTACAAATATATAAAATTTTAAGGTTGGAATTTTAATAAATACTAAGATTTGTCAAAGTTTTTACACACTAAAGAAGTATGGATTCTTAAAATTTTCCCTATATCTCACAAGTAAAAGAAACAAATCTATTAGTCAAATGATTATTTTCTGGTGATATTTCCAGGGGACATTTATCCCAAATCCGGCCATAAATTGTTAGATACATAGATTTGAGTGATTATTTTTGTATAATCTGGCTGCCCTACGGTTTTTTTGTTAGGCAATGGAAACAAAACATAGCATAAAACATATCATAAACAAGCAAGATCAAACACACATTAAACCAAGAACAACGATCCCACAATTGACATAGTGATTTATGTGGAAACCCAATGAGGGAAAAAACATGGGAAATGATTCGGTATTCTTATTATTCAAGGGAGAATTACAATAGCCTTCATAGGCATACAATCATCCTCTCCTCACACACACTCTACTCTCTAGACAACTTGCACACACTTGCATTCACATTGTACTCTCACCTCTATAGGTATGCTCACATATATAACATCTATCACTCAGTTACACAAAATGATCATGAATAGATCACATAGTTACATGAAAAATTCATAAATAGATTGCATGCATGTGCATTAACATAGTTTCATGAATGTGCATGTGACCACATGACGAAATTTGTTGGAATGTTTCCAACAATCTCCACCTTGACAAAAAATTTCCTGATAGATCATTCCCTTAATTAATTCACCACCTTTTGTGCAAGCCAAGAGAAGCCAAACACTGTCCTAGCTTCTATAAGAAAACTGGTTTCGTAAACATGTCTGCAGAATTTACTTTTGTATGGACCTTTTCTAGAGACACTCCATCTTCATCAACAACATGTCTTAAAAATGGTACTTAACATAAATATGCTTCATTTTACTGTGATAAGATGGATTTCTATCCAAATGAATAACACTTTGACTATCGCAAAATACTTTCACCATGTCCTGCATCCTTCCAAACTCACCCAATAAACCCTGTAACCAAATTGCCTTCTTGAATGCATGTGAAGCCTCCATATACTCTTCCTCCGTAGTGGATAAAGAGACGATGTTTTGAATCTTTGACATCCAACTAATAGGTCTTCCTACAAGAGTAAACACATATCCTAAAGTGGATCTTATTTTTTCCAAGTCACCTGCAAAATCGAAATCTACATAACCACAAATTGAATCTCTGGAACCATCATAGGTATTAGAATAATTGCTTGTGCCTCTAAGATATCGAAGAACCCATTTCACTGCTTCCCAATGATCTTTTCCTGGATTTTCCATGTATCGACTGACAACACCAACTGCATGTGAAACATCTGGTCTAGTACTCACCATCGCATACATCAAACTTCCCACTGCATTAGAATATCGTACATGAGACATATAATCCTTTTCTTTGTCATTAGTAGGACATAAACCTGAAGAAAGATTGAAATGGGAAGCCAAAGGGATCTGTACAGGTTTCACATTATTCATACCAAATCTCATAAGTATTATGTCCACATACTTCTGTTGTGATAACCACAAATTACCATTTTTCTTGTCTCTATGTATCTCCATGCCTAAGATTTGTGTTGTTGTTCCTAGATTCTTCATATCAAATGACTTAGCCAACTGAGCCTTTAACCTATTGATTTCAACCATACTTTTGCTTTCCACAAGAATATCATCAACATATAACACCAAAATAATGAACATTCCATTTTCCAACTTTTTAAAGTAAACAGAATTATCATATTCACTTCTTGTAAAATTTAGGCTCACCATGAAGGAATCAATCTTCTTGTACCGTTTCCTGGGAGACTGTCTTAGGACATACAATAACTTCCCGAGTTTGCAAACAAACCTCTTATTGTGATGTGAACAAACCCTTCTGGTTTTTCCATATATATATCCCCATCTAAATCTCCATGTAGAAACATTGTCTCAACGTCTAGCTTCTCTAACTCAAGATTATGTAAAGAAACTAGTGCTAATCCAATACTAACTGAAACAAGCATCACAACTGGTGAAAATATCTCATGAAAATGAATACCTTCCTTTTGAGAATACCCTTTTTCTACCAGTCTTTCTTTATACCTTTCAACTTTGTCATCAAAACCCTTTTCCAATTTTTAGACCCACTTCCAGCTAACAACCTTCCTGTCCTTCGGAATTTCTACTAGGTCCCATGTTTTATTCATCTCTAAGGAATCCAATTCTTCTTTCATAGCTTTCTTCCATTGAGCAATTTTAGATACCTTAATTGCTTCCTGAAAATAACTAGGTTCTCCATCAATAGAAAACAAAGCCATAGATGAAACATAATCGTCATACCTTGTAGGAGGATTCTTGACCCGTGAAGATCTTGTTAGACATGGTTGAGGCATATCCTTAGTGTCTTGGATATTTTTTGCATCTTCATCTTCTTCTTCGTCTTCTGGAACTTCTTCATGCTCCTCCCTTTCTGAATATGGTTGAGTTTCCAACTGAATTTGTTGAACTTGTGGTACCTATTCTTGTCTCACTTCAACATCTACCAATTCTGATTTTAAGAGTGAGGATTGATCAAATACTACATCTCTGCTTATGATGAGTTTGTGGGAAGTAGGATCCCACAATCTATACCCCTTAACTCCATCACCATAACCAAAAAAGACATATTTCTTTGATCTGGGATCTAACTTAGAACGTTGATCTTTAGAAATAAGAGCATAGACATCACACCCAAATATTCTCAAATTTGAAAAATCACACAGATGAATTGTCCATACCTCTTATGGAATCTTACAGTTTATTGCAGCTAATGGTGATTGATTTATCAGATAGATTGTTGTAAGAACTTCTTCTACCCACAATTCCTATTGCATCTTGGCATTACTGAGCATGCTCCTTGCTCTCTCTAGAAGAGTCATTCATGTGTTCAACAACACCATTTTGTTGAGGAGTATAAACTGTGGTCTTATGTCTTTCGATCCCAGCTTCCTTGCAATAGTTCTCAAATTACATAGATGTGAACTTGCCTCCATTATCTCTCCCTAAACACTTGATTGACATGTCAGTGCGCTTTTCGGCCAAATCCCTGAATTGCTTAAACGTATTAAATACATCATCTTTTCTTTTAAGTAAATAGACCCAAACCTTCGTAGAGTAATCATCTATAAATGTCATAAAATATGACGATCCTCCAAGACAAATTGTAGGAGATGGTCCCCAAACATTTGAATGAATGTAATCAAGGATACCTTTGCTTGTATGGCTTCTTGCTTTAAACTTTTGTCTACATTGTTTTCCAAAAACACAATACTTGCAAAAATTCAAATTCAGAAACTTCAAACTTGGAAGTGACTTACAATCAACAAATACCTTAAGCCCTTTCTCGCTCATAGGACCCAAATGTGAATGCCATAAAAGAACAAACTCACTTGCATCTCCAGATGCTACCACTGCTTGATTTACTTATGTCCTTCCTCCAAGCTAATAAAGGTTCCCGATCCTCTTTGCCTTCATGACTAGTAATATGTCTTTGGGCACTTTCAATAGTCCACCTTGATTTGTACACTCATAAACAACACAATCTAGAACTCCCAAAGTTATCAAGTTCTTTCTTAGTTCGAGAACATGCCTTACATCTATTAATGTTCTTACAAAACCATCATGCATTTTAATCTAGATGCTACCAACTCCAACAATTTTACAATAAAAATCATTTCCCATAAAAAAAAAACCATCATCAATAGATTGGTAAGTTGAGAACCAATTTCTATGAAGACACATGTGGCTGGATGCACCAGAATCTCACACCCAATGTTGATGTTGATGTGAAACATCACAAGTAGACAATACCTCATCAACCTTACCTGAATTGGAACTTGAACTTGTTTCAAATACATTAGCTTCCTTTGATTTTTTTGTGGAGTCCTCCTTGGATGCATTTTGTATTTTCTAGCAATCCTTATTAAGATGCCCAGATTTACCACAGATCCAACATTTTTTATTACTCTTCTTGCCTCTTTAATTAGACCTTGATGTACCCCTCTATTTTTTCCCTCTTTCTGTAGATCGACCACTGACCACCATTGCTTCTGTTGTTGACATTTATTTACTGGACTTTTTCCTCATCTACTCAGAGAACAAATCTCCCACAACAATGTCATAATCAATGGAATTTGTTGTGTTAAACCACACAATTGTGACCAGATGATCACAAGACTCGGGAAACAAACATAGTAGTGTAACCACCTTGTCCTCATCTTCGAACTTTACTTCCATACTAGTTAATTGACAAATCATAGTATTGAAAACATTTAAGTGATCAACAATTTTAGTACCTTCTTTCATCCACAAGTTGTAGAACTACCTCTTCAAGAAGATTATATTTGACAAGTTCTTTTTCATATACAGACTCTCCAGTTTGATCCACAAACCTGATGTTGTCTTCTCTTCAGCGATGTTGAACAACACCTCATCTTCCAGACATAAACGAATAGTATTGAGGGCTCTTGCATCATGGTCCTCACAGTCCTCGTCTGTCATACTTTCCAATTTCTTTGACTTTCAATAAAAGGCCTTTTGCAATCCTTGTTGCACAAGAATATCTCGCATCTTGAGCTTCCATAGCACAAAGCTATTCTTACCACTGAACTTTTCCACCTCAAACTTGGAACTCTACACTTTCGCCATTAGCAGAAAAAACTCCAAAACCATTGATTATTAAACTAACCCAAAAAAAAAAAAAATTACCTTATACTTCAAGATCGTCGCACCCTTGATGAGGGTAGCCTGCGACTATTAGGAAGTGTCACACCTTGTCAAACTATGGCATGTGGCGATCTTGCACTTTGCACTATGTAGTGCCCACGACGATGTCGCAATGTGTGTTATGTAATGCCTACGATGATGTTGCACTGTGCACTATGTAGTGCCTGCATCGATGTTGCACTGTGCAGTAAGAAGTGTCTGCGACATTGGCCAAATTTTGATGATTTCAAAAGTGTGCCTACGACCGTCGCAGGTTACCACTGGAACAACCTCTGACAGTGTAATAAAACACGTCCTAGGTTTATCCTCTTCACTCGACTTGGCTCAGATCGGTTCACTTGCTCTTCGATCCAGCGACCAGATTCTCTTCTCCTTCGCTCTCTTCTCCTTCAACTCTAAACTCTGAGACCACTTGTTAGGCAACGAAAGAAAAACATAGCATAAAATAGAGCATAAACAAGCAAGATCAAACACGCATTAATTCTATCATAAGTGATAGACATATGATCATATGGGAGAATTACAGTAGCCTTCATAGACATACGATCATCCTCTCCTCACACACACTTTGTTCTCTACATAACTTGCACACGCTTGCACTCACATTGTACTCTCACCTCTATGGGTATGTTCACATATGTAAGATCTATCACTTAGTTACACAAATTGATCATGAATATATCACATAATTACACAAACAATTCATAAATAGATTGCATGCATGCGCATTAACATAGCTACATGCATGTGGATGTGAGCACATGAGGAAATTCGTTGGCATGTTTCCAACATTTTCATCACACTGAATCCATTTATACATTCAAAAATATATTTAAAAAAAACAAAAAATAATGATTTTATGCAAATTTATATCACCACCTAAAAATATATATTTCTTAGAATAATCTATTATCTTAAGGAAACAAAAATTAATTCTATAATAAACTAGACTACAAAATATATTAACAACTCTAAAGAAATGGCTCCATCAAAATGATTATTTTAACCAATATTACAAATAAAATAGAAAAATATAAAAACTCATAGCAATGACATATAGTTTTGTGAGTATATTTGTTCGAACTTGAACATTCAGTTAATTATGTAAAACTCTTTTTAATTTAGTATTGTCTAACTATGTAAAACATTTAGACTACGACTCTTTCGTTCATATTTTTCATTCTAAACACTATACACCCGGCCACCTCCCTTACTGGCATTCCCTCCCTGACTAACGTGACTGGCTCAACCTCCCTGACCTACCTGAATGTCTCTCTGTTATACTTCACTGGCGTAAAGAAAGGTTGATTTGAACTGTACTCATAATGCTATATTTTTCGACATCTTTGTAGGTTATGGTTGGACCCCCATCTCAAAATTTAATTAATTTGTTGGCAGGCTCTCGAAGCTTCTAGATGGTAGTTTCATAACATAGATAATATGGATAACTTCGCCGTGTTACGAGTCTGCAAACGTTAAAAAACAGCTATTGGGATTGTGCTCGTCCTTAAAGCATGGATTCGGTCTAAGCTTCTAGATGGTAATTTCATCACACACGATGAAAATATATCAAAATACCAAAGTATGCATCTAGTATCAAAGTATGTAATATTCTGTATGTTGTTCTGTTGCATATAAAAGGTGTAAATCTTCGAATCTAAAATTTACTTTAAATCCAACCGTATACAGAAGCAGAATATAAAATTTATTGATTAGATATTTGGATTGTGGTAAGTTACTTAATGTGTGGATTCGACCTAAGCTTCTAGATGGTAATTTAATCACATAATCATTCCATGATGGGCTCACTATATTATTTAAAAAGCCAACTTGTACACGTAAAAACATAAATATTCGGATTGTGCTGTTTCTTTAAAGCAATGTGTGTCCACAATTCGACTTTACGTAGCCAACCTAATGTCGTAAAAAAAAAGTGGAGGAGAACGCAAAAGGTGTTAATGTAGGCCAGCTATGCATAAAGCTCGACAATGCCAAGTGCGTTTAGTACCAAACAAAGCGCTCCGAGGGTGACCGACGTCATACGACGTGACATGGGAAGGAAGGACTTTTTGGAAAACCCTTTGTCAAAAATTATAATCAGAAATGACTTTCACAACACGTGGTAATTATCTCTCTCGCACTGGTAAAATTTGTTATTACTTAATTTTGTAAGTTAAGGATTTTACGAAGTGAAAATTTAAGTGATTATATCTGTAGAATCTAGTGTTTTGGAAGGATTATTTTTGTAAAATCAAAGTATTATGGGAGTTTTTTAACATGTTGAATCCATTTAATAGAACAGCTAGCCAACACCTTATTTAATTATCAATGGGTGACGAAGCAAATTATTATTCGTTACTCTTTGTGTGAAGCTAACTATTATTTCTTAGTATTTTTGATTGTGCACTAACTCTTACCATTACTCAATAAAAATTATACCATTTAAAATACTTAACTTGTGGTTTAGACTTTCTTTCTTATCAATATCCTTTAGTCATTAACATGATTATTTTTAAAATCCATTTTTATTATTATTTCACCTTAAATAATATTAGTAATAAAGTAAATTTATCTTATAGTCATTGCCAAACTATCTTTAATAAAATCATATATATTTTTATAACATCTAACTTTAATTCATATATAAACTAAATACTACTTCTAATTACAATCTAAAATATTAACTATAAATTATACTTATCATATCCCTTAACTTTAAACAATAAAATACATAAATGGTTATACTTATCATATCCCTTAACTTTAAACAATAAAATGCATAAATCAATATTGCTCATGTTAACCTCTACTTGTCTTGAGCGGGTAGCATCTTTTAATTTGTCTTTAACTTGAATGCATATCAATACTAACATTTTTTCATTATATAAACCTAATTACTACATATGATAATCCATGTAACAATATTTTTTTAATGAAAATTATTACTGGTTGTTATTTTAGGTTATTTATCTATTTCGTGATATATGGAATAATTGCATGGATAATAGTGAAATGTTATATTGAAAAATTTACTAACATTTTTTCATTATATAAACCTAATTACTAGATATGATAATCCATGTAACAATACTTTTTTAATGAAAATAATCCGTGGTTGTTCTTTTAGGTTATTTATCTATTTCCATTATATATAGAATAATTGCATCCCACTTGTTGAAAATAGGAGTACATCGAAATCATATAAGGTCTTACCATGAGCAGATTGTATCCACTGAGCAAATATGGGCTCGATCAATATTTGTTTTTCTGGAGTACCGAAAGCAGGCATAACATCATTATGAACATAAAGTCCCAAGGTATGGAAACCTAGTAATAAGCTAACCCAACTAAGATGAGATATTATTTCTTCCTACTGTTCCAACATTCTCGCCAATACATTATCCTTATTCTACTCCGGATTATAATCCCTAATGAGGAATATAGCTCCATGAGCAAAGGCCCTTGTCATAATGAACCCATCAATGTATTGATGATGAGTATATAATGCAACTTGGGTGGTGAAGTCTTGTGCTGTGAATGCATAAGCGGGTAAAGAATACATGTGTTGAGCTACCAAAGAAGTTATAACCCCCAAAGAAGCTAAAGAAAGACCCAATTGAAAATCAAGAGAGTTATTGATTGTGTTATAAAGACCCTTATGTCCGCGTCCAAATAGGCCTCCTAGAGGAACACGTGCCTCCAAAATATCTTCCATACTGTGACCAATACCAAAGTTAGTTCTATACATATGACCAACAATTGAAAAAACAAATGCAATAGCTAAATGATGATGAGCCATATCAGTCAACCATAAACTTTGAGTTTGTGGATGGAATCCTTCGAGAAGAGTTAGAATAGCAGTTCTCGCCCCTTGGGAGGTAGCGAATAAGTGACTACTGGAATTAGGATTTTGAGCATAAAGATTCCACTAACCTATAAAAAGCGGTCCTAAACCTTGGGGATGCGGTAATACATTCAAAAAATTATCCCATCTGACATGCTCTGCCCTTGATTCAGGAATAGCGACATGAACTAAATGCCCTGTCCAAGCTAGAGAACTGACTCCGAAGAGTCCTGACAAATAATGATTAAGACAAGATTCGACATTTTTGAACCATGAAACAATGGGTCTCCATTTAGGTTGTAGATGTAATCTACTCGCTATTAAAAAAATGGCAAAAACAAATAGCAAGAAAAGAGCTCTAGCATAAAGATCTTTGTTAGTGCATAAGTCGATTGTATACCACAACTGATAAACACCGGAATAAGCAATACTGACCGGACTGAGAGCACCCCCTCAGGTAAAGACTTCTATAGCTGGTTGACCAAAATGAGGATCCCAAATTGCATGAGCAATGGATCTTACATGTAAGGGATCACGTACCCATGCTTCTAAATTGCCTTGCCAAGCCACATGGAACAAATTACCAGAGGTCCACAGAATGATTATAGCCAACTGACCAAAGTGGGAAGCAGAAATTTTATGATAAAGGTGTTCTTCGGTAATATCATCATGACTCTTGAAGTTGTGTGTGGTCGCAATACCGAACCAAATACGATGAGTAGTTGGGTCGTGGGCCAAGCCTTTGCTGAACTTTGGAAATCTTGATGCCATAATGCTTTTCAAATCCTCCTAGCCATTATCCTACTGCAATAATTCTTGCCAGGAAGAACACCCATGTTGTGACAATTCCACCCAGAAGGTAATGAGCTACTCCTACAGCACGTCCTTGTACAATGCTCAAGGCTCTAGGCTGGATAGCAGGAGCAACCTTCAATTTGGTATGGGCCCAAATGATAGATTCAATGAGTTATTGCCAGTACCTTGAGCCATTGAATAAGAACATTAAACTAAAAGCCCAAATAAAATGAGCACCTAAAAATAAAAGACCGTATGCAGATAATGAATAACCATAAGATTGGATTACTTGAGAGGCTTGTGCCCATAGAAAGTCATGGAGCCACCCGTTACTCATGATGGAACTTTGTGCAAAGTTTCCTCCCTTAATATGAGTTACCACTCCCTGATCACTTATACTACCCAAAACATCGGACTGCATTTTCCAGCTGAAATGGAATATTACTACCGAAATTGCATTGTACATCCAGAATAAACCAAGGAAAACATGATCCCAGGCAGATACTTGACATGTTCCTACTCTCCGGGGTCCATCACAAGGAAAGAGAAAACCAAGATTTACTTTATCGGGTATTAAACGGGAGCTATGGGCAAATAGAACACCTTTAAGTAGGATTAAAATAGTCACATGGATAGTAAATGCATGAATGTGATGTACCAAAAAATCCGTGGTTCCTAATGGAATTGGTAACAAAGCCACTTTGGAACCTACTATCACCAAATCACCACCTTCCTAGGTTAAACTGGTACTCACTGTTGCACCGGGAGCTGTTCAACCAGGTGCTGAAGCATGAGTATTTTGTATCCATTGAGCAAAGATAGGTTGTAATTGTATAGCAGTATCTGAGAACATATCTTGAGGACGTCCTGGAGTGCTCATAGTATCATTATGAATATACAGACCAAAACTATGGGAGCCTAAGAATATACATACCCAGTTGAGGTGTGATATAATTGCATCACGATGTCTAAGAACGCAATCTAATAAATTGTTGTATTGAGTAGTTGGATCATAGTCTCTTACCATATAAATCACTGCATGTGTAGCAGCACCAACTATTCCCACCCAAGCTCTCTAGTTATCCCCTATCGAGTATAAGCTGCTAGCGTTAAAGTAATCCATTCCCAGTTTCATGCCTATATTATTTGGGGGGACTATGAATAATTAGTGGTTGTTCTTTTAGGTTATTTATCTATTTCCATTATATATAGAATAATTGCATAGATAATAGTGAAGTGTTGTATTGAAAAATTTAGTTTTGTAATATTTACTTGGCAATTTTAAAATAAATATAATACTTATATAAATAATAATAAAAATAATATTAGTCGAATTTAAATATAAACATAAATATATATATATATATATATATATATATATGAGAAATTAGATGTACATATAGTAAACAAATATGTAGAAATTAAAAAGAGATTAGATTTACATATAAATAGAAATATTATAAATATGATATTTACATTAAATATTGTTTTAAATTATCAAAAAATTTACATCTCAATACATATAATTTCTCTTAATATTTGATAAATCTAAAATTAAAATAAATCTATATTAATATATCAATATCCCATATAATGAAAAAAATATAATAATACTAACTCACATACAAATTCAATACAGTTTTTATTAATTCTCTCAATTTCTTTTATTATTTTTTATATAACTAATTCTCAACAATAAAAAATTCCTAAAATCAATGAATAACTTTAACCATCAATATTTTCTATAAAAATAACCAAACTCAAAAACTTATTACTTTGAGTCTAGGCCTCGTACTGTTATTGTTATTTTGAACAGGAAATTGTACAGGATACCCGAGGCAGTCCCTCCTAGTATTATTTCCTTGATATCTGCCAAGCAATGTAGGAAGGTCATCTCTCAGACTGAGAATTTTTTCTTCTTCATGATTCTCTCTCATAGTAAGTGAAAGATCGCATCCACATCCAAGGCCTCCACGACCAATCTCTCCACACAACAGAAGCAAGTGGATAAGGTCGTGGAAGAATACTCATATATCTTCTCCTCTACTACCGGGGTATCTCTGCATTGCCAGTTCAAGCATCCTATCAATCTGACCCCAGGAGCACCACTACCCAATGGGCCAATTGATCCAGAATTAGATCCAGGAGTTTGATGGCGCTTAGAAAGGCATAAAAATCAAAGTTCTCGTAATGGCTTCAAAACAAACGTGTGTGTAGGACTCATTGATACAAACCCAACATAACCTGAACGAGCTCAAACAAATGTCGTATTCTCCATATATGTCTATTTTTTCATTTTTTCAAACAGACAAAAAATGATGACCATACAATTTGCACAGTTCCACGTCGCAGCTGACTATACAGGCCATACGACCATACAACTGAAATGGAAGGAACAATTGGTGATGATGTGGTAGGGTCTGTATAGTTGACATGGCAAGCTGACTGGGCGTACAGACAAATGATGTTTCCGGCAGGTACAAGTGGACAAATCTGAGAGTGACATGTGTCACCACTGTAAGGGAGACACATGGAAAAACGTGACTAGGCAAATATGCTGACAGGGAAGACAAGTGGTGGACATGTGGGTGAATGCAGCATTGATAAGTGGCAGAGCTCTCGGCATATGGGACGGTGCCACATGGCCTAGACATGGATTTCCATGTGGCACCCTTAGACTGGTTATCGGTTGCAAAATTTTTGGAGTTCATGAGGTTTGAAATCGAGACCTCTCCACTGGGAAAGGAGTTGATAGGGTTGGGATAGCTAGCCCACCCTCATGATATTTCTTAACCGTATGTGGTTTTGAATATATAAATGATTGCATATATTGTAAGGCGGGACAGAATAGGGCTGGGGCTATTGCATAGCCCCCTGACGGACACCCACATGACCATTGTCACATGACACTAGACTCTACTCTTTAGTGCATGCAGTTATAACTCGAGAGCCCACAGTTGTACAAGTTAGCATATGACCCCAGGTTTCATTGTTGGCGCGGTTTTAAAGGGTTAGCCTCGGTCGGTCGGGCTACCCCACTGAACGGGGGCGTAACCATAGGCCAAAAGTTCGGGGCTTATGACATGTTGGGGTGTGTGTATTTTCTATACTGCAGCCATATCGCCACTACATAGAACCGAGAGTTGAAAAGTGAGGAGCCAACGCGCTAGGATGTTAGCGCCTGGCCACATGGATGCGCTTAATATGAACAAGGGTCGAGAAATAGGGGGTTGTGCCCTATATTACTATTAAATTGGGTTATGAACCTTATTATAGTGATTTTTGTTGATTTTATTCAGCATTTTTGGAGATTTTTGGCTAATATTGGGGGATATTGGGCCCTTTTTTAGGCTAGATTTTGGGGAGCAGTTGGGAGATGGTTACCGACTCCAAATATATATAAGCCATGGATTCCTGGAGCCATGGAGAATATTCATAGTAGTTTTATGCTAAATATTTTCCAAGCCAAAGTCATTTTTATGCAGGGAAACTATTGAGGAGCGCACCTTTGCGGGCCATTTCTGGGAGCTCTGGTCATCCAATTTGAGTGTCGTTTCTTTTGTTGGGTTCTAGAGATCTGGTAGAACAAGACCAAATCAGTTTTGTAACCTTTTGGCATTGTTGTGATGTACTTTCAAATATTCTAAAAGAAATAAGAAAGCCTCACCCACTAAGACAAAGTCCCGGAGGCATAGGCGAGATTGTCGAACTCTGTTATCAAATTTGTGTTATGGTTTGCTATTATTTTATGGTTATTTCTAGATATGAATATTCTTAATGGTTTTTATTCTTAATTCATATTTCTTCCTCTTTCATTTATCTTTCTAAATGGTTAATAAACACATGCATAATAATCAACCATTGTCATTTAAAAGATCTTTTTTGATCAAGTAGTATTAGAGCAAGATGACATTTGGATTTGAGTTTTGCATGTTAACTAAGGAAAAGCTACATTGTGGTGAAGGTGAGCTTCTTGAAGAGAATCCATTGATTGGATTGAGAAAGAGAAATTATCAAAGAGAGAAGATGGCATCGAAGGAGGGACTTTCTCAGGATGAGAAAGAGTTTCAAAACAATTTCTTTGCTATGTCGGAGATGATGAAGGTTTTGTATGAGGATTACTTTGAATGAAAGAGACCAATTATTCATGAATATTCAAAGGTAAAAAGTGAAGAAAGAGAGGATCCTCCTCAAATTCCTCCTTCACTTGCATATTCACCTCCTTCTTCTCATTCTTCTTCAAGTTCAAGTTCTAAATCCAATGCAAAGAAACATGCTCATAAACACAAGAATGAAATGACTTTATTAAAACTTGATGTTAAATTCGAATTACCCATGTATGATGGTCAAGTTAATGCAAAGAGAATTGACAATTGGGTAAGACAAATGGAGGATTATTTTAGTGTGCAACAAATCAAGGATGAGGCAAATCAGATCATGTTGGAATCCCTTAGACTTGCAGGCACATCACTCATCTAGTTGAAAAGCAAGTTGCAAAATGACACACAACAAGTGGGTAATGTATTTCCATCATGGAAAAGTTTTATTTATGCACTTAGAAAGCAACTCTATCCTTTGGGTTATAAATAGAAAGCATTAATTGAATGGAAAGCTCTTAAGCTACAAAAAGGAAAAATAGTGCAAGCATATACAGATTGCTTTCGTAAAATGGCATTAATGTTAGATAATACTTTACATACCCAAGAAACTATTATGAAGTATATCGGAGGTTTACCTGCACATATTCGAAATATTTTATTCATGTTTGGACCAAATAATCTTGATGAGGTTTCTGTTCAAGTGACATACATTGAAGCAGGGAAAACAAGTGTTGGTGTATCAGGGGAATCCTCTTCAAGGAAAGAGGACAAAAGGAAGTGGCATGGAAAGAATTCAAATTCAGTGGCAAGAAAGGAAGAGAAACCCTCTTGCAAGCATTGCAAGAAAGAGGGGCACGATGAGGACCGTTGTTGGCAATTGCATCTCGAGAAGACACCAAAGTGGTTCAAAGAGAAGAAAGGGAGGAAAATAGTTACAACAACAACATGACCATCAGACTTGGGATCAGATTCAGGTGATGAATCTAAAGTCTCATTAGTTGGTATGACGGGTAAAATTGGTGAAGAATTTGATTGTAGAAGTAGCTTGTTTCACATATGGGTCATCATGAGACACACTAAGGTTGACACATTGATAGATAGTGGATCTCATTCTAACTTAATTTCAGAGGAATTGGTTAAGCAATTGAGATTAAAAACACAGATGCATCATAATCCTTACACATATAAATAGATAAGAAACAATCAGATGTAACATGTGATGTGGTGTGACTAAGTGAATTTGGAATGGTCTTAGGCAGTCCATACTTCTATGATCTATAGGGAAAATAATTAATATCATTTAACCAAAGAAGGTCAAGAATATGTGGTTCATGCTCATCATCTAAAGTCAAATAAAACTCTTCAAACAATGGAACAATTAAGAAAGGGGGCTCAAGAAAGCAACACACCTATGATTGTTTCAAATCAAGTAATCGATCTTAAGTAAGAACAGGGGATGATGGTAGAATGGAAAATCAATCACACTCTGCTTCAATATAAGCTAATGTCGTGCAAATCTTACAAACATATAAGCTCATTTTTAGTCATATTTTTTATACTATCATTAGTAATGTTGTTTATATGGACGATAGTGGATTCAGTAAGATGTGACATGTTACAAATGGCTAACAATATGCTGTCAATTATCATGATTGTGTTATAGTTGATCTTGATGAGACAGGTGCACAAGACAGAGTTCAAACATAGAGAAAAATCTGGGTGGCCTATCCCGAGCTTGATGACTAGTCAATAACCTTTTGTGGGACCAAAAGGTCCTTAGTGGGGAGGTGTGATCCATAATTGGATCCAGGAGCTTGATGGGGCTCTGAAAGGCCTAAACATCAAAGTTCTCATAATAATTTCAAAACGGACATGTGCGTAGGCCTCATCGATACGAACCCAACGCAACTTGAATGGGTTCAAATGAACGTCGTATGCTCTAGATATGGTGATGTGTTCATTTTTCCAAAAGACAAAAAATGATTATTGTACAGTCCATACAGTGCCACATGGCAACTAACTATACAGGTCGAACAACCGTACAACTAACATGGAAGGAACAATTGACGATGATGTGGCAGGGTCTGTACAACTGACATGGAAGGTTGACTGGGCATACGGATGGATGACATGTTGGGAAGGTACAGGTGGACCAATCCGAAAGTGACACGTGTCACCACTGCAAAGGTGACATGTCGCATGCCCGTATGATGACATGTGGCAAACGATCACTTGGCAAGTATGCTGACAGGGAAGACAAGTGGCAGACACGTGGACTAATGAAACATTGACAAGTGGCAGAGCTCTTGGTGTATGGTACAGTGCCACTTGGCCCATACATGGGCTTCCACGTGGAACCCTTAGAATGGTTATTGGTTGAAATTTTTTTGCAATTCATGAGGTTTGAACTCGAGACCTCTCCATTGGGCAAGGACTTGGCAGGGTTGGGCTATCTAGCCTGCCCTCACAATGTTTCTTAACTGTATGTGGTTTCGAATATATAAATGTTTTCATATAGTGTAAGGCGGGGAAGAATAAGGTTGGGGCTAGGCCTCAACCACCAATGGACACCCACATGACCCTAGGCTCTAATCGTTTGTGCACGCGGTTATAACTTTCCATCCCATGATTATACCGGTTAGCATATGACTTGAGGTTTCATTGTTGGCATGGTTTTAAAGCATTATCCCAGTCAGTTGAGATAGCCCACTAACCAGGGATGTAACCACAGGAAAAAATTATGGGGCTTACTGCATGTTGGGGCACATGGAGTTTCTAGACCACGGCCATATCGCCACTACATAGAACCGAGAGTCGAGAAGTGAGGGGTCAGTGTGCTCGGATGTTAGCACTGACCACATGGATACGCTTAATATGAACAGGGGATGAGAAATAGGGGGATTCTCCCTATATTATTGTTAAAGTGGGTTATGAACTTTATTATAGTGATTTTGTTGATTTTATTCAACATTTTTGGAGATTTTTGGCTAATATTGGGGGATATTCGGCCCTTTTTGAGGCCATATTTTGGGGAGAAGTTTGGAGATGGTTACCAACTCCAGATCTATATAAACCAGGGCTTCCTAGATCTATGGAGGACATTCAAAGAAGGTTTATGCTGAAGATTTTCCAAGCCAAAGCCATTTTTGTGCAGGGAAGCTATTGAGGAGCACACCTTTACGAGCCATTTCTGGGAGCTCTAGTCATCCAATTTGAGTGTCGTTTTTTATGTTGGGTTCTAGATATCTGGTAGAACAAGACCAGATCAGTTTTATAATCTTTTGGCACTACTATGTTGTACTTTTAATGATTCAAACAGAAATAAGAAAGCCTCACACACTGAGACAAAGGCCCGGAGACATAGGCAAGATTGTCAAACTCTGTTATCACATTAGTGTTATGGCTTGTTGATGTTTTATGATTATTTTCATATCTAAATATGCTTAATGGTTGTTATGTTTAATTCATATTTCTTCCTCTTTCATCCAACTTCCTAAATGGTTAATAAATACATGCATAATAACTCAAGCATTGTTGTTTAAAAGATCTTTTCAGATCACCAGTCTACCGTCGCTATCTGTTATAAAACGAGGAGATCACAAGGAAGATACAAGAACTGCTTCACAAGGGGCACATCCATCCCATCTCATCGATGTGTGGGAGCCCAATCATGTTGTTTCAGAAGAAAGACAGGACGTGGTGACTCTGCATCGATTACAGGGCGCAGAATAAAATCAAAATCCAAAACCGGTACCCTATTGCCTGAATCGACGACCTCCTTGATTAGCTCATGTGGGCCAAATGCTTCAGTAAGATTGTTCTGAAGTATGGCTACCACCAGGTCCCAATAGGACAAACAGATGTATGGAAGACTTCCTTGAAGTCAAAAGAAGATCTTTTTGAATGTTTGGTCATGCCCTTTGGTTTGACAAATGAGCCAACAACTTTTATGAGGATGATGAATGATATCCTATGACCTTTCACCAATAATTTTGTAGTGGTGTATTTGTATGATATCCTCATCTACAAAAAGACTTGGTCGGAACACTTGCAACATATTCAGTAGGTTCTGCACAACCTACGGCAGCACAAACTATATAAAAACTTGGAAAAATACTCCTTCGGCATGGACAGGGTCCATTACTTAGGCTACATCATTGATCAACATGGTGTGCATGTGGATCTAGCCAAGATCTAGGTCATCCGTGACTGGCCAGCCACAACCACTCTCACTAAACTTCGAAGCTTCTTGGGCCTAGCCGATTTCTATCGCAGGTTCATGCTGGGATTCTCTCATATTGCATGGGCCCTCAGCCAAGTAACCAGGGGTGGTGGTAAGGAAAAATATATGTGGGGCTTGTCCCAAAAAAAAGCCTTTCATGACTTGAAGAATCATTTATGCTCATCCCTAATACTTTCATTACCAGACCTACAACATCCCTTTGAGATCAAGATAGATGCTTTAGAATATGATGTGGGTGTCATTGTCACTCAACACAGCCACCCCATGGCATATCATAGTGAGACACTATCAGATGTTGTCCGTAATTACCCTACTTACGACAAATAAATGTACTCCATTGTGCAAGCCTGTTGCCAGTGGAGACATTACATTCTTGGGAAGGAGACAATCATCCACACTTATCACAAGATAGTATTGTTCATGCAAACCCAAGGCAAATTGCAGAATTTCCGCCATCATAGGTGTTCAACATACTTACAACAATTCCACCTCAACATCAAGTATAAAACAGGAAGCACCAACCAAGTTGTTGACTGCCTCAATTGACCTCTGGTTGTGACACTCACCATGGTGCTAGGCTCTTGTGGTCACGCGACCTTCGGATGGCCCCACCTCTACGAGACAGATCTTGACTTCTCCACCACCTACCAAATGTTGGGCGCCAACTTGGTGGTTGCTAATTTCCATCATCTCCACGTTCCATCAAGCGAGCGCGCGAAGCTGATTTGGGAAGCTCACTACAGTCTGGTGGCAGGACACTTTGGCATCGAATAGAAAGTGGCAGTGCTGCAGAAACATTTCTACTAGCCGAAACTTCGACAGGATGTCGACAAGTATATCAGGACCTACACCACATGTGTTATTTCCAAACCGACCATTAAGAAATAGGGCCCGTACACCCCTGTGCCTACTCATAATAGGATGTGGCAATCCATCTCAATGGACTACATGTGTTTGTTGATCACTTTTCCAAGATGGCGATTCTGGCCGTCTGCAAGAAGAACATCACAACAGAAGACAATGCCAATATATTCTTTGAACGAGTATGGGTACATTTTGGGATCCCACAAATCATTATCTCAGACCATGATAGTCGGTTCCTCAGCTCATTCTGGTCGAGCCTCTTGTCACTGCTAGATACCAAGCTCACAAAATCCACTGCCTTCAACCCCAAGACAGATGGTGAAACTGAGGTCGTCAATCAGATGGTCGTACATATCCTGTGCATGTACAATTCAAAACACCCCTGCACATGGGATGAGAGTCTTCCCAATGTCCATCATAGCTACAACCGAGCCGTGAATAACTCAACTGGCCACAACCCATTTCACGTGGGGTTGGGATTCCAACCATTGGGCCCCATGGATGTTGCACTACCCGTAGAGACCACCTCAACCAACTCGTCCCCTCCTCCACCAGAAGCAGATAAAGCCACCTGGTTCATTGAGTGGATCCAACACATCCGCCAACATGTTCAAGATATTCTACAGAAGTCTAATGCCAAGTACAAACAATGCCATGATCAACATCGGGTGCCACATAAGTTTCAGGTGGGCGACAAATTTTGGTTGCATTTGCAGAAAGAACGCCTTACAGGGCTCCATCGGAAGCTTCACCCACTCCGTTATGGGTCATACACCATCACGAGGGATGTGGGTGACAATGATTTTGAGCTCACCATTCTCACCTTCATTGTTCTGCATACAGCCTTCAACATGGCTCTCCTTCGACCATATTTCCCACCATTATTGGACACCTCAGAGATAACAGAGCAGTTGACACCAACAGAGCTCAACCTCAACTGCATGCAACAAGAATCCAATGATCAGATTGGGGACATGTGTATCAAGGGCACTCGACAACAAAGGATCCATCTTTATCGAGTTGTTAAAGCAGGGCAACTTCTGCACCCATGCAAGTGGCTCACCCGGGGCCATATTCAACAAAAATTTTCTCATCTGATGGGGGAACTCAACGCAATGGATACCATTGCTTCCTAAGGAGAGAGGATTGATCCAAGTGGATATCGGTGGCCACCCACCTTTTCCAACTCACTCAAAACAATTTTCTAGCAATTTTGGCAATTTACTATTTTAAGCAGTTTTAACTATGATAATGTAAACAATGTAAATATTTCTATGATAATTGTAAAGATAACAATTTTATGGAAATTTTGACAATTTACTATGATAATGTACAGAATGTAAAGATTACTTATCATACCAAGAAGAAGAGGTTTTTACCCTTTATGGGTTTCCTCAAGAAATATTTGTCTCTGTATATTTCATATGTGTGACTGATGTCGAATGTTCTATTGCTTACCTCCCTGCATTATTTTGATTGTCATTATTTGCTCTTCAAAGAGTTTAAAATAATCATAATTGTTTAAGCATGGTAACAACCGATTCACCCCCCCGCTCAGTTGTCCAAAATGGTCAAGTAGAAAAAAATCATCAATTTCACTATCTACAACATAGGTCGAATATATTGCAGTTGTTAAATGTTGCACTCAGATATTATTGGTGATACAAACATTGGAGGATATTAAAATTGAATGTAATCAATTGATACCTATCTATTGTTAAAATACAAGTGCCATCAACATCTCCAAGAATCCATTCATGCAAGCAAAGACCAAACATATACCCATCAAGTATCATTTCTTAAGAGAGAAAGTTAGTGACAAAATGGTTATATTGGAGTATGTTAGTTCAAAGGATTAGATAACATAAATATTCTCTAAACCCATGCCTAAAGAGGAATTTGAACATCTAAGGAAAAATATGGGAGTAATCTCCCTACAATTAAAAAAAAAAAAATCATGATGACAGGGGGAGAAATGTTGAGAGGGGGAGCAAGAAAAAAATGACAAGTATTGTCACTAAAAACAAAAGAAGGTTGAGTGATAGACAATTGGCGATGAACCTCATTCTGGTATCAGAGGCCTTGCCATTGATTTCAAAGGGGGTGGGGGGAGAATGATTAAACAATTACTCATTGTTAGGGAAACATTTTGTTTTATGATGTGTTAACATCAATGCTAAAGGGGGAGATTTATGGAAATATCATGTTGGCATTGATGTAAACATGAATACATGAAGTACCATAGTGGAGTATGACATGGAACTGCAATAAAATATACAAGAATACTAAGTTATAAGAACGCACTGGACTACCGAAATACATGGGATCGCCTGGTCGAGTGCTTTGAAAGAGTGAAAGAATGAAACAATTTCAATTACTACACTAGTTGAGTCGAGTTATCCTCGTCATTGTATATTCTATTGAGACAAGATTGTGATGAACATAATGAATGTTGGGGAGTACCTCACTTATTTTCTCGTGCACTATCATTTCATAGTGTATTTGAAGGGAAATTTGTTGATGCAACACTAAGAACCATTGAGTCTGTTAGATCAACATGGTAGTTGATATTTCATAGCAAGTTTTGGTCATCATTCTTTCCAAGCCAAAGTTGGACGACCCTTCAAACCCAAACAATTTCCCACAACCACCAATGGTTAGATCCACTTAGCAAGTAAATTTTTGAATAAACTATCATTAATGTCAAAGGTTAGTAAGTGATCAAATATATGTATGTTAGTAAGTGATTAAATATAAATGTGACCTTGGTATCACTTTAGTAAATACAAAAGTGGATAATTTAAGTGAAAAAAAAGTTTATGCAAAAGTGGAAATGAAAGTGGATTAAATATAAATATGACTTTAATAAATAACAAAAGTTGAAAAGTTAAGTGGAAGTCAAATTTAAGTAAAAGAGGAGTAAATATGAAAGTGGAATAAAGAAAAAGCTAAAAGTTAAATTGGATTAAAAAAAAGGTAAAAGTGAAATTGAATTAAAGAAAAAGGTAAAAGTGAAAGTGGAGTTAAAGAAAAGGGTAAAAGTGAAAAAGCACATGTCATTTGCAAACCATGTTGGTATTTACCTATGGTAAAGTAAAAAGTGAATTAAATCATGATAGTCAAAATCTATTGACCCAATTGAAAATGTGACTAAACTATCTAAATAGAACACTGGTTCATTTACATTGTATTAATTAAAATAGTATGATTAATATTTCATATTGAAAAGGAACATTCATACATTCCAATATTGAAGAGGTACATCGGTTTATTATTATTTACAAAGACACGCAATGGTTAAATGTCATATACCTGTTGGATGACTATATAAAGAAGAAAATATGTTGAAATATGGTGTCACTCGATGATTTAATAAGGAGATCTAAATAAAATAAGAGTTCAAAGGAATAAATTGAAGTTTGAAGATTAAAAAATTCAGTGAGGGTGGAAGGGTGGAGTAAGGGAGGATTAAAGACCTCTACAGGTTGGAGCCTGAACAAGAAGGAGCTATGGCTTCCTCAAGTTGGTGCTTGAAAAATAGGGGACTGTTGTATCCTTCAATTGGTGTTCAAAACATGGGATTGTTGTCTCCTTGAGTTGGTGCTCAAAAGAGGATATTGGTGTCTCCTACAAGTTGTATATTGTAAATGAAATGAAAACTTTATATAAATATATAAAAAGAACATTTATGTTGTTTCATGTTAAAATTATGTGTATTGATCTTATTTATTGATCATTAATTTTCCTTAATAATATTAATGACTAAGTGGTGCTAAATATTGGAAAAATAAGCAATATTGATTCATCCCCCCCCTTCTCAGTATTAAACAATATTACAACAATAACACTATAATTTATAAACACGGTCTAATACATGAAATCAAAACTAAACAAACTACAGATTAATTTAATCCCTTATATAAGCCATGGCAATTTAGCATTGATGTGGCATAATTCATAAGTACATTTATGAACACTTATATGTCTAGAAATGTGCCACCAATTGGTTGTAGAAGAGAGAATTTCCACCTAACCATAGGATATTTACTACACCAATTCTATCTACAATAGAGGCCACCCCCAAGTTTAGAATATGAATCCACAAGGACAAAATTTTCCTATGGTTGGCTATAATTTTCTTCTCAAATCCTAATCCCCTACTTCAAAGTGAATATTTATTCCTACAACAATCCCATTCCACAACCTTCTTTCTCCATCAACATGCACAACGCAAGGGATCAGATCCCCTTCACTTATCAATAGTCTCTTATGTTATCCCACATCCCTCGAAGGATCGAGCATAGGTTATCCAAGCAATCACATTGTTGGGATTCCAAAGATTATCAATTATAGACAATTTATTCAATGATAGTGATTATAATTTTGTGTATTCATAGTTCCTTCATAATCTGTGGATGTAGCTTGGCACAGTTCGATTACAATGATCTCATGGTAATGCACCTAGAAAGAGGTCTCTTATTTTCTCCCAAATCGAATGAGTTCTCTTAGAGATAAGTTACACAATTTCCCCTAACCAAATGACTAAGTGCATGGAAAAAAGGCATAGCATAAGTTCACATGGCATGAATGGGCCACATGTATCTATCGAAACCCATGTACTTCCTTCATGAAATAGCGAAAAAGGATTAAAAAAATAAATATTATTCAGTAATAAAAGTACATAATCAAAATTGCAAGGACTTTGGGTTAAGTCATATACTAAGGTCCTTTCCCCTTAACCTATTTAAGCCCCGTTGTCTTTACACTCTTGTGGAGTCATATCTCACTCTTTTATTTCCCTTGTCTTTGCACTGATTATGCATTTTTTCTTATCTTTCAATCTACAATTCTACATATTACATCATTATCCTTGTATCCATTTAACATATATATACTCAATATTGATCCTTATCCAAAACTAGGATTTTATAATATACTCTACTCTTGTTGCTTATTATTGTGCATGTGTTATTCTACAAGGTCATGCAATGACTACAACATGGAAGAAAAACAGAGTATTTACTCATAATTTAAGAAAAAAAAAATATGTTTGGATAACCACATTCACTCATGTCAAATCCTGCTAAATATGATAGAAAATAGAAGAAGAGAAAAAAAACTCATAATTTACATAACAAAAAAAAACATTTTGGTGATGGTAACCAAGTTGGCCCATAAAACTATTGTTAATCACAAATTGAAAATGATTCAATTGTAACAAAGGTGGTCTATAAGGTTGTTGTTAAGCATAAATGTTGATTATTAAATATATATACACATTTAATTCTTTTTAAATCACTACGAAAATGAAAGTGGGGTATCAAAATTACCACACGCTTCTTTTATTAATTTAAAAGAATAAAATAGTTGAATTTCAAGAAAAAATTTTGTGGCTAAATTTTCTTTGTTGGAAATTTTTTTAATTTCCTATATTTTTTTTTTTTAAAAACATTCATTATTTTCCATTTTTTTTAAAAACCATTCCATAGTCAAAACAAATTATGCAAACTTAATACAATTCTTAAAAAATTGAATGTTTTTACAAATATATAAAATTTTAAGGTTGGAATTTTAATAAATACTAAGATTTGTCAAAGTTTTTACACACTAAAGAAGTATGGATTCTTAAAATTTTCTCTATATCTCAGAAATAAAAGTAACAAATCCATTAATCAAATGATTATTTTCTACTGATATTTCCAGGGGATATTTATCCCAAATCTGGCCATAAATTGTTAGATCCATAGATTTGAGTGATTATTTTTGTATAATCTAGCTGCCCTACGGTTTTTTTGTTAGGAAATGGAAACAAAACATAGCATGAAACATATCATAAGCAAGCAAGATCAAACACACATTAAACCAAGAACAATGATCCCACAATTGACACAGTGATTTATGTGGAAACCCAATGAGGGAAAAAAACACGGGAAATGATTATCGGTATTCTTATTATTCAAGGGAGAATTACAATAGCCTTCATAGACATACAATCATCCTCTCCTCACACACACTCTACTCTCTAGACAACTTACACACACTTGCATTCACATTGTACTCTCACCTCTATAGGTATGCTCACATATATAATATCTATCACTCAGTTACACAAAATGATCATGAATAGATCACATAGTAACATGAACAATTCATAAATAGATTGCATGTAAGTGCATTAACATAGTTTCATGCATGTGCATGTGACTGCATGAGGAAATTTGTTGCAATGTTTCCAACAATCTCCACCTTGACAAAAATTTACCTGGTAGATCATTCCCTTAATTAATTGACCACCTTTTGTGCAATCCAAGAGAAGCCAAACACCATCCTAGCTTCTATAACAAAACTGGTTTCGTAAACATGTCTGCAAAATTCACTTTTGTATGGACCTTTTCTAGAGACACTCCATCTTCATCAACAACATATCTTAAAAAATGGTACTTAACATAAATATGCTTCATCTTAGTGTGATAAGATGGATTTCTATCCAAATGAATAACACTTTGACTATCGCAAAATACTTTCACCTTGTCCTGCATCCTTCCAAACTCACCCAATAAACCTTGTAACCAAATTGCCTCCTTGAATGCATGTGAAGCATCCATATACTGTTCCTCCGTAGTGGATAAAGAGACTATTTTTTGAATCTTTGACATCCAACTAATAGGTCTTCCTGGAAGAGTAAACACATATCCTAAAGTGGATCTTATTTTTTCCAAGTCACCTGCAAAATCAGAATCTACATAACCACAAACTGAATTTCTGTAACCATCATAGGTGTTAGAATAACTGCTTGTGCCTCTAAGATATCGAAGAACCCATTTCACTGCTTCCCAATGATCTTTTCCTAGATTTTCCATGTATCGACTGACAACACCAACTGCATGTGAAATATCTGGTCTAGTACTCACCATCGCATACATCAAACTTCACATTGCATTAGAATATGGTACATGAGACATATAATCCTTTTCTTTGTCATTAGTAGGACATAAACCTAAAGAAAGATTGAAATGGGAAGCCAAAGGGATCTGTATAGGTTTCATATTATTCATACCAAATCGCATAAGTATTTTGTCCACATACTTCTGTTGCGATAACCACAAATTACCATTTTTCCTGTCTCTATGTATCTCCATGCCTAAGATTTGTGTTGTTGTTCCTACATCCTTCATATCAAACGCCTTAGCCAACTGAGCCTTTAACCTATTGATTTCGACCATACTTTTTCTTTCCACAAGCATATCGTCAACATATAACACCAAAATAATGAACATTCCATTTTCCAACTTTTTAAAGTAAACACAATTATCATATTCACTTCTTGTAAAATTTAGGCTCACCATGAAGGAATCAATCTTCTTGTACCATTTCGTGGGAGACTGTCTTAGGCCATATAATAACTTCTTGAGTTTTCAAACAAACCTCTTATTGTGATGTGAACAAACCCTTTTGGTTTTTCCATATATATATACCCATCTAAATATACATGTAGAAACATTGTTTTAACGTCTAGCATCTCTAACTCGAGATTATGTAAAGAAACTAGTGCTAATCCAATACTAACTGAAACAAGCATCACAACTGGTGAAAATATCTCATGAAAATGAATACCTACCTTTTGAGAATACCCTTTTTCTACCAGTCTTTCTTTATACCTTTCAACTTTGTCTTCAAAACCCTTTTCCAGTTTGTAGACCCACTTGCAGCTAACAACCTTCGTGTCCTTCGGAATTTCTACCAAGTCCCCTGTCTTATTCCTCTCTAAGGAATCCAATTCTTCTTTCATAGCTTTCTTCCATTGAGCAATTTTAGATACCTTAATTGCTTCCTGAAAATAACTAGCTTCTCCATCAATAGAAAACAAAGCCATAGATGAAACATAATCGTCATACCTTGTAGGAGGATCCTTGACATGTGAAGATATCGTTAGACATGGTTGGGGCATATCCTTAGTGTCCTGGATATTTTCTACATCTTCATCTTCTTCTTCATCTTCTGGAACTTCTTCATGCTCCTCCCTTTCTAAATATGGTTGAGTTTCCAACTGAATTTGTTGAACTTGTGGTACCTATTCTTGTCTCACTTCAACATCTACCAATTCTAATTTTAAGAGTGAGGATTCATCAAATACTACATCTCTGCTTATGATGAGTTTGTGGGAAGTAGGATCCCACAATCTATACCCCTTAACTCCATCACCATAACCAAAAAAGACATATTTCTTTGATCTGGGATCTAACTTAGAACGTCGATCTTTAAAAATAAGAGCATAAACATCACACCCAAATATTCTCAAATTTGAAAAATCACATGGATCAACTGTCCATACCTCTTCTGGAATCTTACAGTTTATCACAGTTGACAGTGATTGATTTATCAAATAGAATGTTGTAAGAACTGCTTCTGCCCACAATTCCTATTGCATCTTGGCATTACTAAGCATGCTCCTTTCTCTCTCTAGAACAATCATTCATGTGTTCAACAACACCATTTTGTTGAGGAGTATAAACTGTGGTCTTATGTCTTTCGATCCCAGCTTCCTTGCAATAGTTCTCAAATTACATAGATGTGAACTCACCTCCATTATCTGTCCCTAAACACTTGATTGACATGTCAGTGCTCTTTTCAGCCAAATCCCTGAATTGCTTAAACGTATTAAATACATCATCTTTTCATTTAAGTAAATAGACCCAAACCTTCCTAGAGTAATCATCTATAAATGTCATAAAATATGACGATCCTCCAAGAGAAATTGTAGGAGATGGTCCCCAAACATATGAATGAATGTAATCAAGGATACCTTTGCTTGTATGCCTTCCTGCTTTAAACTTTTTTCTACATTGTTTTCAATAAACACAATACTTGCAGAAATTCAAATTCAAAAACTTCAAACTTGGAAGTGACTTACAATCAACCAATACCTTAAGCCCTTTCTCGCTCATAGGACCCAAACATTGATGCCATAAAAGAGCAAAGTCACTTGCATATTTAGATGCTACCACTGCTTGATTTACTTATGTTCTTCCTCCAAGCTAATAAAGGTTCCCAATCCTCTTTGCCTTCATGACTAGTAATATGTCTTTGGGCACTTTCAATAGTCCACCTTGATTTGTACACTCATAAACAACATAATCTAGAACTCCCAAAGATATCAAGTTCTTTCTTAGTTCGATGGCATGCCTTACATTTGTTTATGTTCTTACAAAACCATCATGCATTTTAATCTGGATGCTACCAAATCCAACAATTTTACAATAAAAATCATTTCCCATAAAAAAAAACCATCATCAATAGATTGGTAAGTTGAGAACCAATTTCTATGAAGACACATGTGGTTGGATGCACCAAAATCTAACACCCAATGTTGATGTTGATGTGAAACATCACAAGTAGACAATACCTCATCAACCTTACCTTAATTGGAACTTGAACTTGTTTCAACTACATTAGCTTCCTTTTATTTTTTTGTGGAGTCCTCCTTGGATGCACTTTGTCTTTTCTATCAATCCTTCTCAAGATGCCCAGATTTACCACATAACCAACATTTTTTATTACTCTTCTTGCCTCTTTACTTAGACCTTGATGTACCCCTCTATTTTTTCCCTCTTTCTGTAGATCGACCACTAACCACCATTGCTTTTGTTGTTGAGATTTCTTTACTAGACTTTTTCCTCATTTTCTCAAAGAACAAATCTCCCACAACAATGTCATAATCAATGGAATTTGTTGTGTTAAACCACACAATTATGACCAGATGATCCCAAGACTCAGGAAACAAACACAGTAGTGTAACCACCTTGTCCTCATCTTCGAACTTTACTTCCATACTAGTTAATTGACAAATCAGAGTATTGAAAACATTTAAGTGATCAACAATTTTAATACCTTCTTTCATCCACAAGTTGTAGAACTACCTCATCAATAAGATTATATTTTACAAGTTCTTTTTCATATACAAACTCTCCAGTTTGGTCCACAAACCTGATGTTGTCTTCTCTTTAGCGATGTTGAACAACACCTCATCTTCCAGACATAAACAAATAGTATCGAGGGCTCTTGCATCATGGTCCTCACAGTCCTCGTCTGTCATACTTTCCAGTTTCTTTGACTTTCAAGAAAAGGCCTTTCGCAATCCTTGTTGCATAAGAATATCTCGCATCTTAATCTTCCATAGAACAAATCTATTCTTACCACTGAACTTTTCCACCTAAAACTTGGAACTCTGCACTTTCACCATTAGCAGAAAAAACTCCAAAACCATTGATTATAAAACTAACCCCCCCCAAAAAAATAACCTTATACTTCAAGATTGTCGCATCTTTAGTGAGGGTAGCCTGCGACTATTAGGAAGTGTCACACCTTGTCAAACTATGGCATGTGGCGATCTCGCACTTTGCACTATGTAGTGCCCACGATCATCCTCTCCTCACACACACTTTGTTCTCTACATAACTTGCACACGCTTGCACTCACATTGTACTCTCACCTCTATGGGTATATTCACATATATAAAATCTATCACTCAGTTACACAAATTGATCATGAATATATCACATAGTTACACAAACAATTCATAAATAGATTGCATGCATGCGCATTAACATAGCTACATGCATGTGCATGTGAGCACATGAGGAAATTCGTTGGCATGATTCCAACATTTTCACCACACTGAATCCATTTATACATTCAAAAATATATTTTAAAATACAAAAAATAATGATTTATTGCAAATTTATATGACCACCTAAAAAAATATATTTCTTAGAATAGTCTATTATCTTAAGGAAACAAAAATTAATTCTATAATAAAATAGAATACAAAATATATTAATAGCTTTAAAGAAATGGCTCCATCAAAATGATTATTTTAACCAATATTATAAATGAAATAGAAAAATATAAAAACTCATAGCAATGACATATAGTTATGTGAGTATAGTTGTTCGAACTTGGACATTCAATTAATTATGTAAAACTCTTTTTGATTTAGTATTGTCTAATTATTCTACATTTTGACCCATTTTACATTCTACTTAAAACATTTAGACTACGACTCTTTCGTTCATATTTTTCATTCTAAACACTATACACCCGGCCACCTCCCTCACTGGCATTCCCTCCCTGACTAACGTGACTGGCTCAACCTCCCTGACCTACCTGAATGTCTCTCTGTTATACTTCACTAGCATAAAGAAAGGTTGATTTGAATTGTACTCATAATGCTATATTTTTGGACATCTTTGTAGGGTATGGTTGGACCCCCATGTCAAAATTTAATTAATTTGTTGGCAGGCTCTCGAAGCTTCTAGATGGTAGTTTCATAACATAGATAATATGGATAACTTCGCTGTGTTACGAGTCTGCAAACGTTAAAAAACAACTATTGGGATTGTGCTCGTCCTTAAAGCATAAATTCGGTCTAAGCTTTTAGATGGTAATTTACTTAATGTGTGGATTCGATCTAAGCCTCTAGATGGTAAGTTACTTAATGTGTGCTCGTCCTTAAAGCATGGATTCGATCTAAGCTTCTATGCGGTAAGTTACTTAATGTGTGGATTCGATCTAAGCTTCTAGATGGTAATTTAATCACATAATTATTCCATGATGGGCTCACTATATTATTTAAAAAGCCAACTTGTACACGTAAAAACATAAATATTCGGATTTTGTTGTTTCTTTAAATATTTGGATTGTGCTGTTTTGGTAATATCATCATGACTCTCGAAGTTGTGTGTGGTCGCAATACCGAACCAAATACGACGAGTAGTTGGGTCCTGGGCCAAGCCTTGGCTAAACTTTGGAAATCTTGATGCCATATTGCTTTCAAATCCTCCTATCCATTATCCTACTGCAATAATTCTTGCCAGGAAGAACGACCATGTTGTGACGATTCTACCCAGAAGGTAATGAGCTACTCCTACAGCACGTCCTTGTACAATGCTCAAGGCTCTAGGCTAGATAGCAGGAGCAACCTTCAATTTGTTATGGGCCCAAACGATAGATTCAATGAGTTTTTGCCAGTACCCGCAGTCGCTAAATAAGAACATTAAACTAAAGGCCCAAATAAAATGAGCACCTAAAAATAAAAGACCGTATGCAAATAATGAATAACCATAAGATTGGATTGCTTGAGAGGCTTGTGCCCATAGAAAGTCAAGGAGACACCCGTTAATTGTAATGGAACTTTGTGCAAAGTTTCCTCCCTGAACATGAGTTACCACTCCCTGATCACTTATACTACCCCAAACATCGGACTGCATTTTCCAGCTGAAATGGAATATTACTACCGAAATTTCATTGTACATCCAGAATAAACCAAGGAAAACATGATCCCAGGCAGATACTTGACATGTTCCTCCTCTCCGGGGTCCATCACAAGGAAAGAGAAAACCAAGATTTACTTTATCGGGTATTAAACGGGAGCTACGGGCAAATAGAACACCTTTAAGTAGGATTAAAACAGTCACATGGATAGTAAATGCATGAATATGATGTACCAAAAAATCTGCGGTTCCTAATGGAATTGGTAACAAAGCCACTTTGGAACCTACTGTCACAAAATCACCACCTCCCTAGGTTAAACTGGTACTCACTATTGCACCGGGAGTTGTTGAACCAAGGGCTAAAGAATGAGTGTTTTGTATCCATTGAGAAAAGATAGGTTGTAATTCTATAGCAATATCTGAGAACATATCTTGAGGACGTCCTAGAGCGCTCATAGTATCATTATGAATATACAGACCAAAACTATGGGAGCCTAAGAATATACATACCCAGTTGAGGTGTGATATAATTGCATCATGATGTCTAAGAATGCGATATAATAAATTGTTGTATTGAGTAGTTGGATCATAGTCTCTTACCATAGAAATCACTGCATGTGCAGCAGCACCAACTTTTTCCACCCAGGCTCTCTAGTTATCCCCTATCGAGTATAAGCTGCCAGCGTTAAAGTAATCCATTCCCAGTTTCATGCCTATATTATTTGGGGGGGCTATGAATAATTAGTGGTTGTTGTTTTAGGTTATTTATCTATTTCCATTATATATAGAATAATTGCATAGATAATAGTGAAGTGTTGTATTGAAAAATTTAGTTTTGTAATATTTACTTGGCAATTTTAAAATAAATATAATACTTATGTAAATAATAATAAATAATAATAAAAATAATATTAGTCGAATTTAAATTTA
>JASDQU010738939.1:87132-112306 GCA_032191745.1 Picea mariana
AAAGCGATCAACAACCACATGTAGTCCATTTAGATGGATTCCCACGTCCTGTTAGGAGTAGGAAGAAGGGTGTACAAGCCCTATTTCTTACTGGTCGGTTTGGAAATAGCGCATGTAGTGTAGGACCTGATATACGTGTCGACATCATGTCGAAGTTTCGGCCAGTAGAAATGTTTTTGCAGCACTGCCACTTTCTTTTCAACGCCAAAGTGTCCTGCCACCAGACTGTAGTGATCTTCCCAAATCAGCTTCACGTGCTCACTTGATGGAACGCAAAGATGGCCCAGACGACACAACAACCTCTCTTGAAGATGGAAATTAGCGATCACCGAGTTGGCGCCCAACATTTCATAGGTGGTGGAGAAGTCAGGATTTGTCTCATAGAGGTGGGGCCATCTGGAGGTCCCGTGACCACAAGAGTCTAGCACCGTGGTGAGTTTCATGACCGCAGTTCGGCTCAGGCAGTCAATAACTCCATTGGTACTTCCTATTTTATACTTGATGTTGAGGTGGAATTGTTGTAAGTATGTTGACCACTTCTGATGGCGGTCATTCTGCAGTTTTCCTTAGGTTTGCATGAACTATATTGTCTTGTGATAAGTGTGGATGATTGTCTCCTTCCCAAGAATGTAATGTCTCCACTAGAAGCAGGCTTACACAATGGAGTACATTTATTTGTCGTAAGTAGGGTACTTACCGACAACATCTGATAGTGTCTCACTATGACATGCCACGAGGTGGCCGTGTTGAGTGAGAACGACGCCCACATCATAGTTTGAAGCATTTGTCTCGATCTCAAAGGGATGTTGTAGGTCTGGTAATGAAAGTACCGAGGATGAGCACAAATGATTCTTCAAGTCATCAAAGGCTTGTTTTTGGGACAATCCCCACACATATTTTTCCTTACCACCACCCCTAGTTACTTGGTTGAGGGCCCATGCGATATGAGAGAATCCTAGCACAAACCTACGATAGAAATCAGCTAGGCCTGAGAAGCTCCGAAGTTTAGTGAGTGTGGTTGTGGCTGGGCAGTCACGGATGACCTAGATCTTGGCTAGATCCACATGCACACCATGTTGATCAATGATGTAGCCTAAGTAATGGACCCTGTCCATGCTAAAGGAGTATTTTTCCAAGTTTTCATATAGTTTTTGTTGCCGCAGGTTGTGTAGAACCTGTTGAATATGCTGCAAGTGTTCCGACCAAGTCTTGTTGTAGATGAGGATATCATACAGATACACCACTACAAAATTATTGGTGAAAGTTCCTAGGATATCATCTATCATCCTCATAAAAGTTGTTGGATCATTTTTCAAACCAAAGCGCATGAACAACCGTTCAAAAAGATCTTCTTTTGACTTGAAGGCAGTCTTCCATACACCTGTTTGTCCTATTGGGCCTTGGTGGTAGCCAGAATTCAGAACAATCTTTCTGAAGTATTTGATCCACGTGAGCTAATCAAGGAGGTCGTCGATTCAGGGAATAGGGTACCGGTTTTGGACTTTGATTTTATTCTGCGTTCGGTAATCAATGCAGAGTCGCCAGGTCCCATCTTTCTTCTGCACCAGCATGATTGGGCTCCCACAAGGCGATGAGATGGGACAGATGTGCCCCTTGTGGAGCAATTCTAGTATCTACCTCGTGATCTCCTCATTTCATAACAGATAGCAATGGTAGATTGGTGATCTGAAATGATCTTTTAAACAACAATGGTTGAGTTATTATGCATGTGTTTATTAACCATTTAGGAAGCTGGATGAAAGAGGAAGAAATATGAATTAAACATAACATCCATTAAGCATATTCAGATCTAGAAATAAGCATAAAACATTAGCAAACCATAACACCAATGTGATAACAGAGTTTGACAATCTTGCCTATGTCTCTGGGCCTTTGTCTCAGTGTGTGAGGCTTTCTTATTTATGTTTGAATCATTAAAAGGACATCATAGTAGTGCCAAAAGGTTACAAAACTGATATGGTCTTGTTCTACCAAATCTCTAGAACCCAACAAAAAAAAACGACACTCAAATCGAATGATCGGAGCTCCCAGAAATGGCTCACAAAAGTGCCCGTTTCAATAGCTTCCCTGCATAAAAATGGATTTGGCTTGGAAAATATTCAGCATAAACCTTCTCTGAATGTCCTCCATGGATCCAGGAAGCCCTGGTTTATATAGATCTGGAGTTGGTAACCATATCCCAACTTCTCCCCAAAATATGGTTTCAAAAAGGGCCCAATATCCCCCAATATTAGCCAAAAATCTCCAAAAATGCTGAATAAAATCAACAAAAATCACTATAATAAAGTTCACAACCCACTTTAACAGTAATATAGGGAGCATCCCCCTATTTCTCATCCCCTTTTCATATTAAGCGCATCCACATGGCCAGGTGCTAACATCCGGGCACACTAACCCCTCACTTCTCGGCTCTCAGTTCTATGTAGTGGCGATATGGTTGTAGTCTAGAAACTCCATGCACCCCAACATGAAATAAGCCCCATAATTTTGGCCTGTGGTTACATCCCTGGTCGGAGGGCTAGCTCGACCGACTGGGCTAACCCTTTAAAACCACGCCAACAATGAAACCTCAAGTCATATGCTAACCAGAATAACCGTGGGATGGAAAGTTATAACCGCGTGCACAAATAATTAGAGCCTAGGGTCATGTGAAAATGGTCATGTGGGTGACCATCGGGGGCTGAGGCCTATACCCAACCCTATTCTACCCCACCTTACACTATATGCAAACATTTATATATTTGAAACCACATACGGTTAAGAAACATTGTGAGGGCGGGCTAGATAGCCCAACCCTGCCAAGTCCTTGCTCGGTGGAGAGGTCTCGAGTTCAAACCTCATGAACTACAAAAAAATTTCAACCAATAACTAGTCTAACGGTTCCATGTGCAAGCCCATGTATGGGCCAAGTGGCATCATACCATACACCGAGAGCTTTTCCACTTGTCAATGTTTCATTTGTCCACGTGTCTGCCACCTGTCTTCCCTATCAACATACTTTCCAAGTCACCATTTGCCACATGTCGTCATACAGGCATGCGACGTGTCACCTTTGTAGTGGTGACATGTGTCACTTTCGGATTGGTCCACCTGTAGCTTCCCAACACGTCATCCATCTGTATGCCCAGTCAACCTTCCATGTCAGTTGTACAGACCCTGCCACATCATTGCCAACTGTTCCTTCCATGTCAGTTGTATGTTTTTACGACCTATACAGTTAGATTCCATGTGGCACTATACAGACTATACAGTCATCATTTTTTACCTTTTGGAAAAATGAACACATCGCCATATCTAGAGCATAAGACGTTCGTTTGAACCCATTCAAGTTGCGTTGGGTTCGTATCGATGAGGCCTACACACATGTCCATTTTGAATTCATTATGAGAACTTTGATTTTTAGGCCTTTCTGAGCCCCATCAAGCTCCTGGATCCAATTATGGATCACACCTCTCCACTAAGGACCTTTTAGTCCCACAAAAGGTTACTGACTAGTCATCAAGCTCGGGATAGGCCACCCAAATTTTTCTCTGTCTTTGAACTCTAGATTGTGCACTTGTCTCATCAAGATCAACTTTAACACAATCATGATAACTGACAGCATATTGTTAGCCATTTGTACCCTGTCACATCTTACTGAATCCACTATCATCCATATAGACAACATTATGAATGATAGTATAAAAAATATGGCTAAAAATGAGCTTATATGTTTGTAATATTTGCACGACATTAGCTTATCTTGAAGCAAAGTGTGATTGATTTTCCATTCTACCATCATCTTCTGTTCTTACTTAAGATCGATTACTTGATTTGAAACAATTATAGGTGTGTTGCTTTCTTGAGTTGCCTTTCTTAATTGTTCCATTGGTTGAAGAGTTTTATTTTCCTTTAGATGATGAGCATGAACCACATATTTTTGACCTACTTTGGTTAAATGATATTAATTATTTTCCCTATAGAATATTGCTTTACGACCATACAAGTATGGACTGCCTAAGACCATTCCAAATTCACTTAGTGACACCACATTACATGTTACATATGAATGTTTCTTATCCATTTATGTGTGTAAGGATTATGATGCATCTATGTTTTTAATCTCAATTGCTTAACCAATTCCTCTGAAATTAAGTTAGATTGAGATCCACTATCTATGAATGTGTCAACCTTAGTGTGTCTCATGATGACCCATATGTGAAACAAGCTACTTCTACAATCAAATCCTTCACCAATTTTACCCGTCATACCAACTAATGAAACTTTATATTCATCACCTGAATTTGATCCCAAGTTTGATGGTCATGTTGTTGCTATAACTATTTTCCTCCCTTTCTTCTCTTTGAACCACTTCGGTGTCTTCTCGGGATGCAATTGCCAACAACACTCCTCATCATGCCCCTCTTTCTTGCAATGCTTGCAAGAGGGTTTCTCTTCCTTTCTTGCCACTGAATTTGAATTCTTTCCATGCCACTTCCTTTTTTCCTCTTTCCTTGAAGACGATTCCCCTGATACACCAACACTTGTTTTCCCTGCTTCAATGTATGTCGCTTGAACAAAAACCTCATCAAGATTATTTGGTCCAAACATGAATACAATATTTCGAATATGTGCAGGTAAACCTCCTATATACTTCATAATAGTTTATTGGGTATGTAAAGTAATATCTAACATCAATGCCATTTTATGAAAGCCATTTGTGTATGCTTGCACTATTTTTCCTTTTTTTAGTTTAAGAGCTTTTCATTCAATTAATGCTTTCTATTTATGACCCAAAGGATAGAATTGCTTTCTAAGTGCATAAATAAAACTTTTCCATGATGGAAATACATTATCCACTTGTTGTGTGTCATTTTGCAACTTGCTTTTCAACCAGATGAGTGATGTGCTTGCAAGTCTAAGGGATGCCAACTTGATCTGAGTTGCCTCATCCTTGATTTGTTGCACACTGCAATAAAACTCCATCTGTCTGACCCAGTTTTCAAGTCTCTCTGCATTAACTTGACCATCATACATGGGTAATTCGAATTTAACATCAAGTTTTAAAAAAGGCATTTCATTCTTATGTTTATGAGCATGTCTCTTTGCATTGGATTTAGAACTTGAACTTGAAGAAGAAGGAGAAGAAGGAGGTGAATATGCAGGTGAAGGAGGAATTTGAGGAGGATCCTCTCTTTCTTCACTTTTTACCTTTGAAGATTCACGAAGAATTGGTCTCTTTCATTCAAAGTAATCCTCATACAAAACCTTCATCATCTCCGACATAGCAAAGAATTTTTTTTGAAACTCTTTCTCATCATGAGAAAGTCCCTCTTTCAATGCCATATTCTCTCTTTGATAATTTCTCTTTCTCAATCCAATCAATGGATTCTCTTTAACAAGCTCTCCTTCACCACAATGTAGCTTTTCCCTAGTTAACATGCAAAACTCAAATCCAAATGTCAACTTGCTTTGATACTACTTGATCCAAAAAGATCTTTTAAACGACAATGGTTGATTATTATGCATGTGTTTATTAACCATTTAGGAAGCTAAATGAAAGAGGAAGAAATATGAATTAAGAATAACAACCATTAAGAATATTCATATCTGGAAATAAGCATAAAATAACAACAAACCACAACACCAATCTGATGATGGAGTTCGACAATGTTGCCTATGTCTCCGGGACTTTGTCTCAGTGGGTGAGGCTTTCTTATTTCTTTCCTAAGCTTTGAAAGTACATCAAAGCAATGCCAAAAGGTTACAAAACTAATTTGGTCTGGTTCTACCATATCTCTAGAACCCAACAAAAGAAACGACACTCACATCGGATGACCAGAGCTCCCAGAAATGGCCCGCAAAGGTGCGCTCCACAATAGCTTCCCTGCATAAAAATGACTTGGCTTGACAAATATTCAACATAAACCTACAATGAATATTCTTAATGGCTCCAAGAAGCCATGGCTTATATAGATTTGGAGTTGGTAAGCATTTCCCAACTTCTTCCCAAAATCTGGCCTAAAAAAGGGCCCAATATCCCCCAATATTAGCCAAAAATCTCCAAAAATGTTGAATAAAATCAACAAAAATCACTATAATAAGGTTCATAACCCACTTTAGCAGTAATATAGGGCACAACCCCCTATTTCTCGGCCCTTGGTCATATTAAGCACATCCATGTGGCCATGCGCTAACATCCTGGCGCGCTGGCCCCTCACTTTTCGACTCTCGGTTCTATGTAGTGGCCATATGGCTATGGTATAGAAACTCCACACACCCCAACATGTCATAAGCCTCGAAATTTTTTCCTGTGGTTACGCCCTTGTTCGATGGGCTAGCCCGATCGATCGAGGCTAACCCTTTAAGACCGCGCCAACAACGAAACCCCAGGTCATATGCTAACCGGTATAACCGTGGGCTCTCAAGTTATAACCACACACACAAAAGAGTAGAGCCTAGGGTCATGTGACAATGGTCATGTGGGTGTCCGTCACGGGGCTGGGGCCTAGCACCAGCCCTATTCCGGCCCACCTTACAATATATGCAATCATTTATATATTCAAAACCACATATGGTTAAGAAATATCGTGAGGGCGGGCTAGCTAGCCCAACCCTGCCAAGTCCTTTCCTAATGGAGAGGTCTCAATTTCAAACCTCATGAAATCCAAAAATTTTGCAACCAATAACCAGTCTAAGGGTGCCACATGGAAACCCATGTCTGGGCCACGTGGCATCATACCATATGCCGAGAGATCTGCCACTTATCAATGCTTCATTCACCCACTTGTCTACCACCTATCTACCATGTCAGCATACTTTCCTAGTTACATTTTTCCACGTGTCACCCTTACAGTGGTGACACATGTCACTCTCAAATTGGTCCACCTATACCTTCCCAAAACATCATTCGTTTGTATGCCTAGTCAGCCTGCCATGTCAGCTGTACGGACCCTGCCACATCATCACCAATTGTTCCTGCCATGTCAGTTGTATGGACGTATGACCTATACAGTCAGCTGCCACGTGGCACTGTACGAACTGTATAGTCATCATTTTTTGTCTGTTTGGAAAAATGAACAAATCACAATATATGGAGAATACGACATTTGTTTGAGCTCGTTCAAGTTATGTTGGGTTTGTATCGATGAGTCCTACACACACGTCTGTTTTGAAGCCATTCTTAGAACTTTGAATTTTAGGCCTTTCTAAGCCCCATCAAGCTCCTTGATCCAATTTTGGATCAACTGGCCCATTGGGTAGCAGTGCGCCTGGGGTTAGATTGATGGGATTCTTGAACTAGTAGTGCAGAGGTACCCCAGTAGGAGAGGAGAAGATATATGAGTATTCTTCCACGACCTTATCCACTTGCTTCTGTTGTGTGGAGAGATTGGTCGCGAAGGCCCTGGATGTGGCTGCGATCTTTTGCTCACTCTGAGAGTGAATCATGAAGAAGACAAATTTCCCAGTCTGAGAGATGACCTTCCTGCATTGCTTGGTAGATATCAAGGAAATAATACTAGGAGGGACTGCCTCGGGTATCTTGTACAATTTCCTGTTCAAAATAATAATAACACTACGAGGCCTAAACTCAAA
This sequence comes from Picea mariana, assembly GCA_032191745.1. Lineage (NCBI taxonomy): Eukaryota > Viridiplantae > Streptophyta > Pinopsida > Pinales > Pinaceae > Picea > Picea mariana. The sequence continues at coordinate 94,729 of JASDQU010738939.1, forward strand.
GTAATAAGCTTTTGAGTTTGGTTATTTTTATAGAAAATATTGATGGTTAAAGTTATTAATTGATTTTAGGAATTTTTTATTGTTGAGAATTAGCTATATAAAAAATAATAAAAGAAATTAAGAGAATTAATAAAAACTGTATTGAATTTGTATGTGAGTTAGTATTATTATATTTTTTTCATTATATGGAATATTGATATATTAACATAGATTTATTTTAATTTTAGATTTATCAAATATTAAGAGAAATTATATGTATTGAGCTGTAAATTTTTTGATAATTTAAAATACAATATTTAATGTAAATATCATATTTATAATATTTTTATTTATATGTAAATCTAATCTTTCTTTTTAATTTTTACATATTTATTTATTATATGTACATCTAATTTTTCTTTTTCATATATATATATATATATATATTTTTATTTATGTTTATATTTAAATTCAACTAATATTATTTTTATTATTATTTATTATTATTTATATAAATATTATATTTATTTTAAAATTGTCAAGTAAATATTACAAAACTAAATTTTTCAATACAACACTTCAACACTTCACTATTATCTATGCAATTATTCTATATATAATGGAAATAGATAAATAACCTAAAAGAACAACCATTGATTATTTTCATTAAAAAAGTATTGTTACATGGATTATCATATGTAGTAATTAGGTTTATATAATGAAAAAATGTTAGTAAATTTTTCAATATAACACTTCATTATTATCCATGCAATTATTCCATATATCATGGAAATAGATAAATAACCTAAAAGAACAACCACTAATGATTTTCATTAAAAAAATATTGTTACATGCATTATCATATGTAGTAATTAGGTTTATATAATGAAAAAATGTTAGTATTGATATGCATTCAAATTAAAGACAAATTAAAAGATGCTACTTGCTCAAGACAAGTAGAGGTTGAGATGAGCAATATTGACTTATGCATTTTATTGTTTAAAGTTAAGGGATATGATAAGCATAATGATTTATGTATTTTATTGTTTAAAGTTAAGGGATATGATAAGTATAATTTATAGTTAATATTTTAGATTGTAATGAAAAGTAGTATTTAGTTTATATAAATTAAAGTATTTTAAATGGTATAATTTTTATTGAGTAATGGTAATGAATTAGTGTATAATCATAAATAGTAAGAAATAATAGTTAGCTTCACATAAATAGTAAGAAATAATAGTTAGCTTCGCCATCCATTGATAATTAAATAAGGTGTTGGTTAGCTGTTCTACTAAATGGATTCAACATGTTGAAAAACTCTCAAAACATTCTGATTTTACAAAAATAATCCTTCCAAAACACTCTGATTTTACAGAAATAATCACTTAAATCTTCACTTAGTAAAATCTTTAACCTACAAAATTAAGTAATAACAAATTTTACCAGTGCGAGAGAAATAATTATCACGTGTTGTGAAAGTCATTTCTGATTATAATTGTTGACAAAGGGTTTTCCAAAAAGTCCTTCCTTCCCATGTCACGTCGTATGACGTCGGTCATATCTAATCAGCCCTCGGAGCGCTTTGTTTGGTACTAAACGCACTTTGCATTGTCGAGCTTTATGCATAGCTGGCCTACATAACACCTTTTGCGTTCTCCTCCACTTTTTTTTACGACATTAGGTTGGCTACGTAAAGTCGAATCGTGGACTCACATTGCTTTAAAGAAACAGCACAATCCGAATATTTATGTTTTTACGTGTACAAGTTGGCTTTTTAAATAATATAGTGAGCCCATCATGGAATAATTATGTGATTAAATTACCATCTAGAAGCTTAGATCGAATCCACACATTAAGTAACTTACCACAATCCAAATATCTAATCAATAAAGACTATTTATTGCAGTTCTGCTTCTGTATACAGTTGGATTTAAAGTAAATTTTAGATTCGAAGATTTACACCTTTTATATGCAACAGAACAACATACAGAATATTACATACTTTGACACTAGATGCATACTTTGGTATTTTGATATATTTTCATCGTGTGTGATGAAATTACCATCTAGAAGCTGAGACCAAATCCATGCTTTAAGGACGAGCACAATCCCAATAGCTGTTTTTTAACGTTTGCAGACTCGTAACTCGGCGAAGTTATCCATATTATCTATGTGATGAAACTACCATCTAGAAGCTTCGAGAGCCTGCCGACAAATTAATTAAATTTTGACATTGGGGTCCAACCATACCCTACAAAGATGCCATTCGATCGAAAAATATAGCATTATGAGTACTGTTCAAATCAGTCTTTCTTTACGCTAGTGAAATACTTCTGTATAGTGTTTAGAATGAAAAATATGAACAAAAGAGTCGTAGTTTAAATGTTTTAAGTAGAATGTAGAATGTGTCAAAATGTAGAATAGTTAGACAATACTAAATTAACAAGAGTTTTACATAGTTAACTGAATGTTCAAGTTCGAACAAATATACTCACAGAACTGTATGTCATTGCTATAAGTTTTTATATTTTTCTATTTCATTTATAATAGTAGTTAAAATAATCATCTTGAGGGAGCCATTTCTTTAGAGTTATTAATATATTTTGTATTTTAGTTTATTATAGAATTAATTTTTGTTTCTTTAAGCTAATAGACTATTTTTCGAAATCATCAAAATTTGGCCAATGTCGTAGGCACTTCATACTGCACAGTGCGACATTGACGCGGGCACTACATAGTGCACAGTGCGACATCGTCGTAGGCATTACATAACACATAGTGTGACATCGTCATGGGCACTACATAGTGCAAAGTGAGAGATCGTCGCATGCCATAGTTTGACAAGGTGTGAACCTTCCTAATAGTCGCAGGCTAACGTCATTAAAGGTGTGACGATCTTGAAGTATAAGGTTATTTTTTTTTTGAGTTAGTTTTATAATCAATGGTTTTGGAGTTTTTTCTACTAATGGCGAAAGTGTAGAGTTCCAAGTTTGAGATGGAAAAGTTCAGTGGTAAGAATAGCTTTGTGCTATGGAAGCTCAAGATGCAAGATATTCTTGTGCAACAAGGATTGCAAAAGGCTTTTGCTGGAAAGTCAAAGGAACTGGAGAGTATGAAAGACGAGGACTGTGAGGACCATGATGCAAGAGCCCTTGGTACTATTCGTTTATGTCTGGAAGATGAGGTGTTGTTTAACATCGCTGAAGAGAAGACAACATCAGGTTTGTGGACCAAACTGGAGAGTTTGTCTATGAAAAAGAACTTGTCAAATATAATCTTCTTGAAGAGGTAGTTCTACAACTTGTGGATGAAAGAAGGTACGAAAATTGTGGATCACTTAAATGTTTTCAATACTCTAATTTGTCAATTAACTAGTATGAAAGTAAAGTTCGAAGATGAGGACAAGGTGGTTACACTACTGTGTTTGTTTCCTGAGTCTTGGGATAATCTGGTCACAACTATGTGATTTAACACAACAAATTCCATTGATTATAACATTGTTGTGGGAGATTTGTTCTCTGAGCAGATGAGGGAAAAGTTCAGTAAAGAAACCTCAACAACAGAAGCAATGGTGGTCAGAAGTCGATTTACAGAAAGAGGGAAAAAATAGAGGGGTACATCAAGGTCTAAGTAAAGAGGCAAGAAGAATAATAAAAAATGTTGGTTTTCTCGTAAATCTGGGCATCTTGAGAAGGATTGCTAGAAAAGACAAAATGCATCCAAGGAGGACTCCACAAAAAAATCAAAGGAAGCTAATGTAGTTGAAACAAGTTCAAGTTTCAGTTCAGGTAAGGTTGATGAGGTATTGTCTACTTGTGATGTTTCACATCAACATCAACATTGGGTGTTAGATTCCGGTGCATCCAACGACATGTGTCTTCATAGAAATTGGTTCTCAACTTACCAATCTATTGATGATTGTGTTTTTTTTATGGGAAATGATTTTTATTGTAAAATTGTTGGAGTTGGTAGCGTCCGGATTAAAATACATGATTGTTTTGTAAGAACATTAACAGATGTAAGGCATTTCCTTGAACTGAGAAATAACTTGATATCTTTGGGAGTTCTAAATTATGTTGTTTACGAGTGTACAAATCAAGGTGGACTATTGAAAGTGTTCAAAGACATATTACTAGACATGAAGGAAAAGAGGATCGGGAACCTTTATCAGCTTGGAGGAAGGGCATAAGTAAATAAAGTAGTGATAGCATCTTAAGATGCAAGTGACTTTGTTCTTTTATGGCATCAATGTTTGGGTCCTATGAGCGATAAATGGGTAAAGGTATTGGTTGATTGTAAGTCACTTCCAAGTTTGAAGTTTCTGAATTTGAATTTCAGCAAGTATTGTGTTTTTGGAAAACAATGTAGACAAAAGTTTAAAGAAGGAAGGCATACAAGCAAAGGTATCCTTGATTACATTCATTCAGATGTTTGGAGACCATCTCCTACAATTTCTCTTGGAGGATCGTCATATTTTGTGACATTTATAGATGATTACTCTAGGAAGGTTTGGGTCTATTTACTTAAAAGAAAAGATGATGTATTTAATACGTTTAAGCAATTTAGGGATTTCGCTGAAAAGGGCACTAACATGTCAATCAAGTGTTTAGGGACAGATAATGGAGGTGAGTTCACATCTGTGTAATTTAATAACTATTGCAAGGAAGATGGGATCGAAAGACATAAGACCACAATTTATACTCCTTAACAGAATGGTGTCATTGAACACATGGATATGACTCTTCTAGAGAGAGCAAGGAGCATGCTCAGTAATGCCAAGATGCAATAGGAACTGTGGGAAGAAGCAGTTCTTACAACATTCTATCTGATAAATCGATCACCATCAACTGCAGTAAACTGTAAGATTCCAGAAGAGGTAAGGACAGTTCATCCGTGTGATTTTTCAAATTTGAGAATATTTGGGTGTGATGTTTATGCTCTTATTTCTAAAGATCAACGTTCTAAGTTAGATCCCAGATCAAAGAAATATGTCTTTGTTGGTTATGGTGATGGAGTTAAGGGGTACAGATTATGGGATCCTACTTCGCACAAACTCATCATAAGCAGAGATGTAGTATTTGATGAATCCTCACTCTTAAAATCAGAATTGGTAGATGTTGAAGTGAGACAAGAATAGGTACCACAAGTTCAACAAATTCAGTTGGAAACTCAACCATATTCAGAAAAGGAGGAGCATGAGGAAGTTCCAGAAGACGAAGAAGAAGATGAAGATGCAGAAAATATCCAGGACACTAAGGATATGCCTCAACCATGTCTAACGAGATCTTCACGGGTCAAGAATCCTCCTACAAGGTATGACAATTATGTTTCATCTATGGCTTTGGTTTCTATTGATGGAGAACCTAGTTATTTTCAGGAAGCAATTAAGGTATCTAAAATTGCTCAATGGAAGAAATCTATGAAAGAAGAATTGGATTCCTTAGAGAGGAATAAAACATGGGACCTGGTAGAAATTCCAAAGGACGGGAAGGTTGTTAGCTGCAAGTGGGTCTACAAACTGAAAAAGGTTTCTGATGACAAAGTCGAAAGGTATAAAGAAACATTGGTAGCAAAAGGGTATTCTCAAAAGGAAGGTATTGATTTTCATGAGATATTTTCACCAGTTGTGATGCTTGTTTCAATTAGTATTGGATTAGCACTAGTTGCTTTACATAATCTTGAGTTAGAGAAGCTAGACATTAAAACAATGTTTCTACATGGAGATTTAGATGGGGATATATATATGGAAAAACCAGAAGGGTTTGTTCACATCACAATAAGAGGTTTGTTTGCAAACTCAAGAAGTCATTGTATGGCCTAAGACAGTCTCCCAGGAAATGGTACAAGAAGATTGATTCCTTCATGGTGAGCCTAAATTTTACAAGAAGTGACTATGATCATTGTGTTTACTTTAAAAAGTTGGAAAATGGAATGTTCATATTTTGGTGTTATATGTTGACGATATGCTTGTGGAAAGAAAAAGTATGGTCGAAATCAATAGGTTAAAGGCTCAGTTGGCTAAGGCGTTTGATATGAAGGATCTAGGAAAAACAAAACAAATCTTAGGCATGGAGATACATAGAGACAAGAAAAATGGTAATTTGTGGTTATCGCAATAGAAGTATGTGGACAAAATACTTATGAGATTTGGTATGAATAATGTGAAACCTGTACAGATCCCTTTGGCTTCCCATTTCAAGATTTCTTTAGGTTTATGTCCTACTAATGACAAAGAAAATGATTATATGTCTCATGTACCATATTCTAATGCAGTGGGAAGTTTGATGTATGCCATGGTGAGTACTAGACCAGATATTTCACATGCAGTTGGTGTTGTCAGTTGATACATGGAAAATCTAGGAAAATATCATTGGGAAGCAGTGAAATGGGTTCTTCGATATCTTAGAGGCACAAGAATTTATTCTAACACCTATGATGGTTCCAGAGATTCAGTTTGTGGTTATGTAGATTCAGATTTTACAGGTGACTTGGAAAAAATAAGATCCACTTCAGGATATGTGTTTACTCTTGCAGGAAGACCTATTAGTTGAATGCCAAAGATTCAAAACATAGTCTCTTTATTCACTACGGAGGAAGAGTATATGGCCGCTTCACATGCATTCAAGGAGGCAATTTGGTTACAGGGTTTATTGGGTGAGTTTGGAAGGATGCAGGACAAGGTGAAAGTATTTTGCGATAGTCAAAGTGTTATTCATTTGGATAGAAATCCTTCTTATCACAGTAAGATGAAACATATTTATGTTAAGTACCATTTTTTAAGACAGGTTGTTGATGAAGATGGAGTGTCTCTAGAAAAGGTACATACAAAAGTGAATTCTGCAGACATGTTTACGAAACCAGTTTAGTTATAGAAGCTAGGATGGTGTTTGGATTCTCTTGGCTTGCACAAAAGGTGGTGAATTAATTAAGGGAATGATCTATCAGGTAAATTTTTGTCAAGGTGGAGATTGTTGGAAACATGCCAACAAATTTCCTCATGCGGTCACATGCACATGCATGCAATCTATTTATGAATTGTTCATGTAACTATGCGATCTATTCATGATCATTTTGTGTAACTGAGTGATAGATGTTATATATGTGCGCATACCTATAGAGGTGAGAGTACAATGTGAATGCAAGTGTGTGAAAGTTGTCTAGAGAGCAGAGTGTGTGTGAGGAGAGGATGATTGTATTCCTATGAAGGCTATTGTAATTCTCCCTTGAATAATAAGAATACCGATAATCATTTCCCATGTTTTTTTCCCTCATTGGGTTTCCACATAAATCACTGTGTCAATTGTGGGATTGTTGTTCTTGGTTTATTGCGTGTTTGATCTTTCTTGTTTATGATATGTTTCATTCTATGTTTTGTTTCCATTGCCTAACCAAAAAACCGTAGGGCAGCCAGATTATACAAAAATAATCACTCAAATCTACGAATCTAACAATTTATGGCCGGATTTGGGATAAATGTCCCCTGGAAATATCACCAGAAAACAATCGTTTGACTAATAGATTTGTTACTTTTACTTGTGAGATATAGGGAAAATTTTAAGAATCCATACTTCTTTAGTGTGTAAAAACTTTAACAAATCTTATTATTTATTAAAATTCCAACCTTAAAATTTTATATATTTGTAAAAACATTCAATTTTTTAAGGATTGTATTAAGTTTGCATAATTTGTTTTGACTATGGAATGGTTTTAAAAAAAATGGAAAATAATGAATGGTTTTTTGAAAAGCAAATATAGAAAATATTCCCATAAAAAAAATTTAGCCATAAATTCTTTCCATGAAATTCAACTATTTTATTTTTTTGAATTAATAAATGAAGTGTGTGGTAATTTTGATACCCCACTTTCATTTTCGTAGTGATTTAAAAAGAATTAAATGTGTATTTATATTTAATAATCAACATTTATGCTTAACAACAACCTTATAGGCCACCTTTGTTACAATTGAATCATTTTCAATTTGTGATTAACAATAGCTTTATAGGCCAACTTGGTTACCATCACCAAAATGTTTTTTTTTGTTATGTAAATTATGAGTTTTTTTTTTTCTCTTTTTCTATTTTCTATCATATTTAGTGAGATTTGACATGAGTGAATGTGGTTATCCAAGAATATGTTTTTTTTCTAATTATGAGTGAATACTCTTTTTTTTTTTCATGTTGTAGTCATTGAATGACCTTGTAGAATAACACATGCACAATGATAACCAATAAGAGTAGAGTATAATATAAAATCCTAGTTTGTGATAAGGATCAATATTGAGTATATATATGATAAATGGATACAAGGATAATGATGTAATATGTAGAATTGTAGATTGAAAGATAAGAAAAAATGCATAACCAGTGCAAAGACAAGGGAAATAGAATAGTGACATATGACTTCACAAGAGTGTAAAGACAACGGGGCTTAAATAGGTTAAGGGGAAAGGACCTTATTACATGAATTAATCCAAAGTCCTTGCAACTTTGATTATGTACTTTTATTACTGAATAATATTTATTTTTTTACTCCTTTTTGGCTAGTTCATGAAGGAAGTACATGGGTTTCCATAGATATATGTGGCCCATTCATGCCATGTGAACTTATGCTATGCCTTTTTTCCTTGCATTTAGTCATTTGGTTGGGGGAAATTGAGTAACTTATCTCTAAGAGAACTCATTCGATTGGGAGAAAACAGGAGACCTCTTTCTAGGTGCATTACCATGAGATCATTGTAATTGAATTGTACCAAGATACATCCACAGATTATGAAGGAACTATGAATACACAAAATTATAATCACTATCATTGAATAAATTGTCTATAATTGCTAATGTCTAGAATCCCAACAATGTGATTGCTTGTCTAACCTATGCTCGATCCTTCAAGGGACGTGGGATAACATAAGAGACTATTGATAAGAGAAGGGGATCTGATCCCTTGGGTTGTGCATGTTGATGGGGAAAGAAGGTTGTGGAATGGGATTGTTGTAGGAATAAATATTCACTTTGAAGTAGGGGATTGGGATGTGAGAAGAGAATTATAGCCAACCATAGGAAGATTTTGTCCTTGTGGATTCATATGCTCAACTTGGGGGTGGCCTCTATTGTAGATAGAGTTGGTGTAGTAAAGATCATATGGCTAGGTGGAAAGTCCCTCTTCTACAACCAATTGGTGGCACATTTCTAGACATATAAGTGTTCATAAATGTACTTATGAATTATGCCACATCAATGCTAAATTGTCATGGCTTATATAAGGGATTAAATTGATTTGTAGTTTGTTTAGTTTTGATTTCATGTATTAGACCATGTTTATAAATTGTAGTCTTATTGTTGTAATATTGTTTAATATTGAGAAGGGGTGGGGGTGGGGGATGAATCAATATTGCTTATTTTTCCAATATTTAGCACCACTTAATCATTAATATTATTAAGGAAAATTAATGATCAACAAAGAAGAACAATACACATAATTTTAACATGAAACAACACAAATGTTCTTTTTATATATTTATATAAAGTTTTCTTTTCATTTACATTATACAACTTGTAGGAGACACCAATATCCTGTTTTGAGCACCAACTCAAGGAGACAACAATCCCATGTTTTGAACACCAACTGAAGGATACAACAGTCCCATATTTTTCAAGAACCAACTTGAGGAAGCCATAACTCCCTGTTGTTTAGGCTCCAACCTATAGAGGTCTTTAATCATCCATTACTCCACCCTTCCACCCTCACTGAATTTTTTAATCTTCAAACTTCAATGTATTCCTTTGAACTCTTATTTTATTTAGATCTCCTTATTAAATCATCCAGTGACACCATCTTTCAACATATTTTCTTCTTTATATAGTCATCCAACAGGTATATGACATTTAACTATTGTGTGTCTTTGTAAATAACAATGAACCAATGTACCTCTTCAATATTGGAATGTATCTCTTCATTATAAGAATGTTCCTTTTCAATATGAGATATTGATCATACTATTTTAATTAATACAATGTAAATGAACCACTATTCCTTTTATATAGTTTAGTCACATTTTGAATTGGGTCAATAGATTTTGACTATCATGGTTTAATTCACTTTTTACCTTACCATAGGTAAATACCAACATGGTTTGCAAATAACATGTGCTCTTTCACTTTTGCCATTTTCTTTAACTCCACTTTCACTTTTACCTTTTTCTTTAATTCAATTTAACTTTTACCTTTTTCTTTAATCCACTTTCATATTTACTCCTCTTTTACTTAAATTTCACTTCCACTTAACTTTTCAACTTTTGTTATTTATTAAAGTCATATTTATATTTAAGCCACTTTCATTTCCACTTTTGCACAAACTTTGTTTTCACTTAAATTTTCCACTTTTGTATTTACTAAAGTGATACCAAGGTCACATTTATATTTAATCACTTACTAACATACATATATTTGATCACTTACTAACCTTTGACATTAATGACAATTTATTCAAAAATTTACTCGCTGAGTGGATTTAACCATTGGTGGTTGCGGGAAATTTTTTGGGTTTGAAGGGTCGTCCAACTTTGGCTTGGAAAGAATGATGACCAAAACTTGCTATGAAATATCAACTACCATGTTGATCTAATAGAGTCAAGGGTTCTTAGGGTTGCATCAACAAATTTTCCTTCGACTACACTATGAAATGATAAGGCACGAGAAAATAAGTGAGCTACTCACCAACATTCGTTCTGTTCATCACGATCTTGTCTCAACAGAATATACAATGACCAGGATAAATCGACTTGACCAGTGTAGTAATTGAAATTGTGTCATTCTTTCACTCTTTCAAAGAACTCAACCAAGCGATCCCATGTATTTTAGTAGTCCAATGCGTTCTTATAACTCAGTATTCTTGTATCTTTTATTGTTGTTCCATGTCATACTCCACTATGGTACTTCTTGTCTTCATGTTTACATCAATGCCAACATGATATTTCCATCAATCTACCCCTTTAGCATTGATGCTAACACATCATAAAACAAAATGTTTCCCTAAAAATGAGTAATTGTTTAATCGTTCAGCCCCCCCGCTTTGAAATCAATGTCAAGGCCTCTTATACCAGAATGAGGTTCATCACCAATTGTCTATCGCTCAACCTTATTTTTTTTTTAGTGACAATACTTGTCATTTTTTTCTTGCTCCCCCTCTCAACATTTCTCCCCCTGTCATCATGATTTTGTTTTTTTAATTGTAGGGAGATTACTCCCATCTTTTTCCTTAGATGTTCAAATTCCTCTTTAGGCATGGGTTTAGAGAATATGTATGCTATCTAATCCTTTGAACTAACATACTCCAATATAACCATTTTTTCACTAACTTTCTCTCTTAAGAAATGATACTTGATGGGTATATGTTTGGTCTTTTCATGCATGGCTGGATTCTTGGAGATGTCGATGGCACTTGTATTGTCACAATAGATAGGTATCAATTGATTACATTCAATTTTAATATCCTCCAATGTTTGTATCACCCATAATATCTGAGTGCAACATTTAACAACTGCAATATATTCGACCTCTTTTGTAAATAGCGAAATTGATGATTTTTTTCTACTTGACCATTAGACTAGACATTCCCTTAAGAAAAGTGCATTTCCACTACTTCTCTTTTTTTTATCCACACTACTAGCCTAATCAACATCTATGTAGGCAATTAGTTAAAATTCTTTATCCCTTGGATACCATAAGACAAAATCTGATGTGCCCTTAACACATCTAAATATTCTCTTGACATCCATCACATGTGATTCCTTAGGAAATGATTTAAATATTTCCACCATTCCTACTGCTTACATGATATCAGGTCTAGATGTCGTCAAATATAGTAGGACCCCAACCATAGATCTGTAAAGAGTTGAATCTAGAGATGGTGACTCATCTTCCTTTGTAAGCTTGCAACTAGTTGTCATTGGAGTGCTAACATGCCCACTTTCATCCATTTCAAACCTTTTAACTATCTCTTTCAAGTACTTGGATAGAGTAATAAACATTCCTTTCAGTGACTGAGTGATTTGAAGTCCAAGGAAGAAATTTATCTCTCTAATCATAGACATTTCAAACTCTTTTGACATTTCTTGATAAAATTTATAACTTGATTCATCATTGTTACAGCCAAATATGATGTCATCCACAAATACCACTGTGAATAAAAACTATCTTTTCCAATTCTAAGATAGATATTTCTATTAGACATGCCTCTTTTGAACCCTTGTTGTAGAATGTACTTATACAATCTTGCATACCATGCTCTGGGTTCTTTTTTAAGGCCATAGAGTGTCTTCTTTAATCTATACATTTGTTCTTCTTTCCTAGTTGTTCAAATTCTTTTGGTTGTTTTGTGTACACTTCCTCTTTTATGTCTCCATATAGAAATGAATATTTTACATCTATATGATAGACTTTAAAATTCTTAAAGCATGAGTATGCTATAAATAATTTGATGGATTTCAATCTTGCAACTAGAGCGAAGGTTTCTTAAAAGTCAATCCCTTCTAATTATGCATATCCTTTGCACACTAATCTTTCTTCATTCCTTATAATTTGACCATATTCATTATTATTATTTTTTTAAATCCACTTGGTCCCAACAATTTTTTTGTTTTTTGGTCTTGGGACAAGTTCCCAGTCAGATTTTTCTCTATTTTATCAAGCTCTTCATTTGTGGCTTTGATCCAGTATTCATATTTCCTAGCCACTGCAAATGTTTTGGGTTCTATTAGGGAGAGAAATTACTTTTATGATTCATATGTTAGTTTTCTTCTTGTTCAAATATTAATTAATTGGGTTGGTTGTCATTGATGTCAACCCTCGAATAAAGTCCGGTAGCGAATTCCGGTAGCACAAAGGTTTGGGTAATGGACCCAAGTTTGTTTGATGAATAATGGTATAATTTTTGATATATTTTTAGGTAAGACTATTCTAGATGGATAATACATGTCATGCCATTTTCAGTGGTATGTGGAATGTCACATAAATCCTCATGGTTAGAGAGCTATGGCCATGTGAAGTTGGAGAACCCTCATGAGTCATCTAGAAGCCCCAAAAGGTCAAAGTACTCAAAGTGTTTGCAATATAAATTATTTAAATAATAAAGTTAATGGAGAAATCCCTAAAATAAAGAAAGTAGGATGCTATATGAAAGTATAAATAAGAGGCAAGGCTCTCTCACTTAATTACACTTGAATCGATTGAATATCATTGAATATCTATTTTTTGAAAGGTTATTTGGGAAATTATTATTGATAGAGAAAAGCGCGGTAGGAAAAGTCCAACATAAAAAGTGCGGCATAAAAAGTGTGGAAGGAAAAGTGTGGCAGAAAAAGTGCGGTAGGAAAACTGTGGCAGAAAAAGTGCGGTAGAAAACATGTGACAAAAAAATTGCGGCTAAAAAATTGCAACAGAAAAATTGCGACAGATAATGTGCGTCAAGAAAAATGCGGTAGGAAAAGTGTGGCAGAAAAAGTGCAACAGAAAAAGTGCGACAGAAAAATTGCGGCAGAAAAATCATGGCAGAAAAAATGCGACAGAAAAATCGTGGTAGAAAAAGTGCGCCAGAAAAAGTGCACAAAAAAAGTGCGGCAGAAAAATCATGGCAGAAAAATCACAATAGAAAAAGTGAAAAAGAAAAAGTGCGACAGAAAAATTGCGACAGAAAAGTGCGAAAGAAAAATTGCGGCAACAACATGGTTGGGGTTTATATATGAGAGATATGGCACATCTTGTTTGAGGTATGTTTTGTGAGCAAGGATTTAGCTCTTGAGATGGTATTGGATGTTCAGTATTGCTGCATATATCAGATTTGTTAAGGGATACAGTTGGTATTTTTTTGTTGGTATTTGGCATATGGGTATTGGTCTTTTGGTTGTGATGTGTNATGCATCGTTGATGCATGGTACATGTTGGTTCTGGTTATTAGTACAGGTTGTTTGGTGCAGGTTGATTGGTACAAGTTCTTACAGGTTATTGGTACAGGTTGACAGTGACATGTTGACAATGGCAGTGGTTGATTCAGTGACAGTGATAGGTTGTCTACATTTCACATTTATATTTCAGGGTATTTGGACGGGGCAAGGACAGGTGATTGTAGCCACCTTTCGGTTGTAACCGAAGAACTTAGGGGGTTGTATCCTTCCTTTGGTTGTAGCCATAGAATTGGGGAGTTGGATCTTCCCCGAGGTTGTATCCTGAGAAACTAGGGGGTTGGAGCCTCCTTCCAATTGCAGCTGGAAAACAAAGGAAGTTGGTGCTTCCAATGAATGTAATTCTTCAAGACATATAAGAAAAAGCATTTCGTGGTTTTCTCCGGCTTTGGGTTTCCACGTAAAAACACTGATGTACTGTGTATGTGTATGATTGCTCATTTTTTCATTGTTTATTTACTTTGAAATTATTGGATGATAATGCTACACTGATATAACACTTGAATTATATGGTTAAAAACTATTAAATTTCTCTATTACTGATTCACCCCCCTTCTCAGTAATCCAACATCAACTCCAACACTTTTGTTACCAAGGATTTGACTTTCAGGATGATTTCTTTATATTCTCCTTCATGGTGATTTTGTATATTGTCTTGGTGATTCCTCCTCTTTCTTTTGTTCCTCGCTTTGTGATTCATCATCTTGTATTTCTTTAGTTTCTTCATCATCATCATCTCTTATCCTTTCATCAAATTGGGGATTATCTTGAGATTTGATCCCCCTTTTTTTAGATCATCTACTTTTACATTTTCACTTTCCACAATCTTATGTAGCCTTAAATTATAACATTTGTAGTCCTTTTTGTTGGATGAGTAACTAGGAAATATGCCTTCATATGATCTAGAATCAATTTTCCTAGGTTATCATCATCTCTCTTTATGTAGCATTTTCTCCCAAAAATGTTGAAGTGTTTAACTAATGCTGGTTTGCCAAACCACAACTCATATGGTGTTTTGTTGTGGTTAACTCTAAGTTGTGCTCTGTTAAGTATGCACACTACTGTATACACTACTTCTCTCCTATATATATGTAGTAGTTTGGCTTCATTTAACATGGTTCTGGCTACTTCTTGAATAGTTCTATTTTTCCTTTCAACAACTCCATTTTGCTAAGGATTTATTAGACATGAAAAATATCTTTTAATTCCAATGTGAGTTTAAAAAAATTCATTGAAATCATTTGAGGTAAATTCTCCTCCATTGTCCAATCTTAGGCACTTGATTTCGAGATCAGTCTCATTTTCAACTTGTGCTTTGAAGACTTAAAATTTTTCAAATGCTTCTGATTTTTCTTTGAGAAAGGATACCCAAGTCATTCTTTTATAGTAAGCAATGAATAAAATGAAGTAATGTTCACCTTGTATACTTTTAGTTCTTGTTGGTCCATAGAGTTCAGTATGAACAAGTTCTAATGGTTTTGACGTAGAGTATTCCTTTTTCTTGAATCTTACTTTTGTTTTCTTCCCATGTTGGAAGTGCCTACAAACAAAGTTTGAAGATTTTATAATCTTTGTTATGTCTTTCACAACATACTTTCTACTAACTTTTGTCAAGGTATCGAAGCTTATGTGTCCCATTCTTCTGTGCCATAGCCCACTTTCATCTATTTGGACCATGCAACATTTTTCTTCTTCTTTTGTGTTTAATATATATACAACGCTTGATGTCCTTGGTGCAACAACCATTAATTTTCTCGAGTCTTATTTTCTAATTTCCCATTATTTAGAGTCATATATGAGAATGTGTCCTTGATCAAATGTTTGGATCACATTGAGGATATTAAGCTTCAAATTTTCAACTAATAGCATTTTCTTCTTTACCTATGTTATTTCTCAGACTGATTGTACCCTTTCCAAATATCTTGATAAACACATCATCTCCAAATATAACACTTCAATTTTCTTTTCTTTTTAGATTGAGGAATTTGTTTTGATCTCCTTTCTTATGCTTTGAACATCCACTATCAACATACCATTGGCTTCTTTTATTCTTGGCATTTAAGGATACCTTACATTGTGTTTCCTTTTATTCTATTTGTTTTTCCTTCCATATATTCTTATAGTTTTCTTCTTGACTATTGGAAATACTTGTCTTCATGGAATATTTTGACAGTCTCCAATTACTAGCTTTATGACAATAATTGTTGCATTTGTAGCATTCAATATTGTAATCTTGTAATGGAGAAAATGAATTATAGTTTCTGCTCCTTTGATTGCTACTAGACTTGTTGTTCTTATGGCCATATCCTTGAACACTTTTATGATAGTTCTCTTTATAACCTTTACATTCTAATGCTTTATGCCCAAAATTATAACAAGAAAAACAATAGCCAAGAATGAGTTGTTGATACCTTTTTGGGGGAGTTCTTCTTGGAGTAGTATTTCTTATTTTCTCATTTGTTTTTGGAGATAGTGCATAGGTTTGTTGATTAGAGTCAGTATTTATCTAGTTCTCTTCTCTTTTGAAGGATCTATGAAGTGTAGTTGCATAAGTCCTTGGATTTTTATCACTTTTTTGTATTCCACATCCCGAGCCTTAATCAGTTTCCTTGTGATCATAACCCAGTCCAACATTATTACTTGATGGTATTTGACTGTTAAGGATGTCATCCAATATTTTTGAACTACTTTCAAGCTTTGAAAGGTTAGTTCATTTTTCAAGTTTCCTTCTTAAAAGAACTATTTCAGCGTCTACTTTTTCATAGTTTTTCTCCTTGTTATTAAGTTGTTTACTTAAGACTTCTTCAATTATTTTAGCTTCTTGTAGTTAAGTTTTCAAATCAACTATAATCTGTTCTTTTTTCTTGATGATTTTTTAAACTTCTTCTTGTCTTGATTTTAGTTCTTCCTTATAATCTAACGATTGTTCTTTTAATGATTTCTTCTTCCTTCTATATTTTCTCATTTCTTTGAAATCACTAATAATTTCTTCTTCAAGGTATACTTCTCCTTAAACTTCAGAGTTTTCTTCATCTCCATTATTGTCTTCACTAGTATCATTTTGAATTTCTATGCCCATAAATAGAATTTTTGTCTCGTCATATTCACTCATGTTAGATGAACTATTATCTTATTTGGAGTAAAAGTTTTTCTTTTTGTAGAATTTCTTCTTGTTTCCAATTTTTTCCTTTTTATGTTCTTTATGGTTATAAGTTTCTTCATCATCGCTATCGTTATGATTTGGATATGGACATTTGGAGGCAAAATGCCCAACTTTTCCACAGTTGAAACATTTGAGAGGCAACTTCCCTTTGTATTCCCTAGACCCTTTCTTGAGTTTAATTATAAAGTTAGTTGCTTCCTCATATAATATGTTTGAATGTATTTCATTTGACATAGATTGATAGTTCTTTGTTGCTTTTGAAGATTTGAAATTTTATTCCCTTTTTGATGGCGTTTATTTCCATGTTCTCATTTCATAGGCTATATGAATCCCATGAAGTTCATACATTGTAATCTTGTCAAGGTTTTCTCTATCTTCCAAGGTAGATACTTTCACATCATATATCATTGGTAATGATCTCAACATATTTTGGACAATATTTTTTTCATCTAAATCTTTTCCCAGTGTTATGATTGAATTGA
>JASDQU010738939.1:112356-123141 GCA_032191745.1 Picea mariana
AATTAAAGGCACGTCTATTCGCCGTTGGAACTGTCAAAGAATTAGATTGCGTCTGACTTAAGTTGCACGACCCTTCAGAGGTTGACGGTCAGAATGCCATGCAGACGCAAAGCCTTCAATACAGTGTCTTGATTTTGCTGTTGATTGTTGTTCTGAGTATATGAAGGCGTTTTATCCATTTTTGTATCTATCGATGGTTGAGCTGAGCTCCCTGGTTGTAAAGTTTTAATGAAGCATTGTTCTGGTTATGTATGAGCTTTGGAGACTTCTTGCCTTATGAATGCCAGTTTCTATCATATCTTTGTTTACACTGTGTTAGAGCAGCTCAGAATTGGAGGATCCACTCGAGCTGTAACTATTATAGGATGATGTTGTAATGGATCACTGTAATAGTTACAGAGCCTCTAATTAGTCCCTGTGATTTCCTTAATGCTGAACGACTTGGAATTGGAGGATCCACTCAAGTCCTCTTTCAGTTTCTCGAAGCCCTGAACCAGGAGGATCCTGTTTTCAGAGTTTTTCCTCTATAAACCGTTGCAAGCCTGATGCCCAGAGCTATTTGTTCACTTTCTTTTAAGTATTCCACTTGTCCATCTTTAAATCAACCCACTGGCTGAAGTTAGGATTCCAGACCTCTTCTGTCCTTTATGTACCAGACTCAGTCCCTGAGTTAGAGTGATACCTCCTAGAGCCATTATCTCCATTTGATCACCCTTTATAAACAAATCGTGACATAAACTGATGGGCGTTGGGCTCTGCTCCTGCAAGCAATCCAGGAGTGACTTCTAACGCTAACAGATACATATCAATTCCAAATTTGTAGCATTTTATTTCAAATGCTATTAATTATGCAGTACATCACTTTTATCAAATCAACGCCATTTCCCTTTTAATTCTCAAGTTCTAAAGAGTTCTAAAGATTTTCTCTAATCTATGGGCCATCAAAATTATTCCCCTTTTAATTAACCTTCCAAAAAATATTCCCATACAAAATATTATCTTTTAAGATAGAAGTCTCTATAGAATCCTTTCTCGGCATGTTCAGTTTGTCAAATAGTTAGCCTATAAACTGCATTTTTTCCAAATTTTCCATGGGTTTAAACTCTACAATATAGGAATTACACTAATTTTTTCTGTATATGCTCTACCATGAATGCAATTTTGAATTATTTTCATCATTCAAAAATTTTCCCTCTTCAAGAATACTTCCCAAATTATTCTCCCTAAGGTATTTTTTCCAAACACTTGAAAAAAAAACTACAATTTCTCTATACACAATTGAATTCTATCTCATGTATAAACTCAATGTTGTAACTGATAGATCTAATACTTTATTGTAATGTAGTCAATACCCTCTTCTCTATTGAGGATATGGGGTACTTTTTAAACCACCAAAATTCACACTATTTTATTTTCTCTAATACCATATTGTAATGTACGTAATACCCTATGTTCTATGTTAAGTATACAAAGTAGTATTTACACGACGCAATGTTACATTGAATCTCTCTCTAATATCATATTTCATTGTTCTATTATTAACTAATTAAGGTATGTAAAAATGATAGCACATATTTATGGAACACAATGAAAGCATTAAGTTATCCATAAGTGATGGAAATATCATGCTGGAATTGATGTCAACATGAAGACAAGAGGTATCATACTGGAGTTTGACATGGAACTACAGTAAAATATACATGAATACTGAGTTACAGGAACGTAGTGGACTACAAGAATATAGGCGATTGTGTGGTTGAGTGCTTTGAAAGAATAAAAGAATGAGACAATTTTGATTACTGCATTGGTCGAGTTGAGTTTTTCTGGTGACTGCATATTTTATTGAGATGGGATTGTGGTGAATGGAAAGAATACTAGTGATTCCCCCTATTGAATACTTTCTCGTGCACTATCATTTCAGAGTGTTTTCGAAGGGAAATTTGTCGGTGCAACATCGAGAACCCTTGAGTCTGCCAGATCAACATGGTAGTCAATATTTCGTATCAATTTTGGGTCATCATTCTTTCCAAGCTGAAGTTGGATGACCCTTCAAACCCAAACAATTTGCAGCAGCCATGAATGGTTAGATCCACTCAGGAAGTAAATTATTGAATAAATTTTCATTAATGTCAAAGGCTAGTAAGTGATGAAATATATGTCAAAGGTTATTAAGTGATTAAATATAAATGTGACCTTGGTATCACTTTAATAAATACCAAAGTAAAAAAGTTAAGTGGAAATAGAGTTTACACATAAGTGGAAATGAAAGTGGATTAAATATAAATATGACTTTAATAAATAAATAAAAGTTGAAAAGTTAAGTGGAAGTGGAGTTTACTTAAAAGAGGAGTAAATATGAAAGTGGGATAAAGAAAAAGGTAAAAGTGAAATTGGATTAAAGAAAAAGGTAAATGTGAAATTGGATTAAAGAAAAAGGTAAAAGTGAAAGAGCACAGGGTATTTGCACATGGTATTTTCAAACCATTGTGGTATTTAACTATGGTAAGGTAAAAAGGGAACTAAATCACCATAGTCAAAATCTATTAGCCCAATTGAAAATGTGACTAAACAATCTAAAAGGCACAATGGTTCATTGAAATTGTATTAATTAAAATAGTATGATTAATATATCATATTGAAAAGGAACATAATTATAATGAAGAGATGCATTCCTATATTGAAGAGGTACATTGGTTCATTGTTATTTAGAAAGAGACACAATGGATCAATGTCATATACATGTTGGATGACTATATAAAGAAAAAAAAATATGTTAAAAGAAGGTGTGGCTCGATGATTTAATAAGAAGATCTAAACAAATGAAGAGTCCAAAGGAATAAATTGAAGTTTGAAGATTGAAAAATGTATTGAGGATGGAGAAAGGGAGCATTAAAGTCCTCTACAGGTTGGAACCTGAACAACAGGGAGTTACAGGTTCCTCAAGTTGGTGCTTGAAAAAAAAGGGATTGTTGTGTTCTTGAGTTGGTGCTCAAAATAGGGGATTGTTGTCTCCTTAAGTTGCTTCTCAAAAGAGGAGATTGGTATCTCCTACAAATTTTATCTTGTAAATGAAAAGTAAAATTTATATAATTATAACCTCTCGGCACACCCCGCTGCATGAACGAACGAGCCGCCATGCAATAAACCACCTGATACGATCTGGCACAAACTCTCCCTAGGTCTGATCTGTCAGAATGAATCCAGAAGAGGGGGGGAAACCCCCCTCGTACAACTATGTTACGACCAATGATAGATCGGGAACAAGAGAAAAATGCCCATCATTCAAGCCGCCACTGTAGCTCCATGATCAGCTCCTTTCTAGAGAACAAGGACTCAGGAAGGAAATAGATGTGGAAGCCAGCACATCCCATCCAAAAGCACCTCGCGGGTGGGAGCCTGGCAAATGCATCCCACAAACGGACAAACCACCGAGATATCTCATAAGTTCAACGAGAGTGGGTGAACACACGCAGTTCATGAGAGAGCATGACCTCATCGGTAAGTTCCTGGGACTGTGGCCGTTTGAATGTGACGTAAACCAATGGATAAAACATTGGTGGAACCCTAAAGGAGACTACGAGGTTCAACTCATCTCTAAGGGTTTTTTCACAATCATTTTGTACAACCCAGAAGATAGAGAACGAATCTTTGAGAGTGGGCCATACTTCTACAACTTGACAGGGTTATTCTTTCGCATCTGGACAGAGCGATTCAACCCAGACAAGGAGGAATACAAAATGGCTCCAGTATGGATCTGACTATACTCCTTGCCACAAGAGTTCTGGATGGAGGAAGTTCTTATGGGAATAGGGAACATATTGGATCACTACGTCAAAAATTCAGAAGCAACAAAGAAAAGGAAATACACTTTGTATGCCCGAATCTGTGTATACATGAATATCTCTAAGGTCTACCTAGATCGGTAACTCTGGAATATCAGGATGAGGACTGGCAACAAACACTAGACTACGAACATATCCCTTTCCGCTGCAGAAAATTCCATGAACATGACCACCTCTTCAGAGATTGCCCGTTGAATACCCAAGATACCAAAGTCAGTGATATGACACAAAAATATGGCTTCACCACTATCATAGGAAGGAAAAAAAACCATCCAAGAAAGAAGAATCCAGACCCCAAACCCAAGATGTCGACCAAAAACTCCTATGAGATTCTGAATCAGCTACTGGAAGATGAAGAAATCCAAGATCCACATAAAGAGCAGCAACAAGGTAAAGGAAAGAACCAAACCCCTTCCTCCTCCGGCCCAAATCATGAAATCAACCCAAAAAAGAGGGGAGGTGTAGATGGAAACACCTTAATGCAGCTGGACGATCAAGATCTCACAGGCATTGACCTAGAAAAACTTGAGGAAGCTCTTAATCAAAAGGATCTATATGCCCTTCCTGAAGAGAAACTCTGAAAGGTACATAAGGTTTTTCTTGACTCCTCCGTAGGATCCATAGCATGCCTAGGTATAGTCACATATCCAAACTCAGACTCAAAGAGGATACTAAGAGAGAACAAAAGAAGGGGACAGAAATCAACACATCAACTCATCAAGGAGGCGGGCAATCTTATGATCAACTCAGGGCAGATTCAAAAGATATTGGAGGGATAAATCCACCCAACACCTCCCTCATTATGATGAAGATCATCACTTGGAACATTAGAGGACTCAATGGTCGATCCAATTAAAAGATCCTCCGAGACTGCATCAAAGAAGAAAATCCAGATATCCTAATGCTACAAGAAACAAAATGTGCTGGGGCAGAAGCTGAAACCATCTTCCAGCACATTTGGAGGGGATGTGATCTTGTTCTTATAGATTCCAAAGGGGCTTCAAGGGGTCTGGCCATACTATGAAACCCATGCAACATCACTCTAAGCATACCTTTTTCCACAATAGGCACAATAATGGCCCACTTTGAGGTCACATGTTCGACCCAGAAGGGGGCTATCACAAACGTCTATGGACCCCAAAGCTAGTAGGAAAAATGCAAACTCTTGAAGTGGATAACCCACATCAAAACATTGTTGACCACGCCCAACTGGATCTTAGGCGGTGACTTCAATATGATCCTGTCATCGAAATAAAAAATAGGAGGGAGCAAAAGGCTTGAGTAGGAAAGTGGTAAGTTCAAAACCCTCATTGATCAACTAAAGCTAGTAGACATTAAAAATATCAATGGCACCTTCACCTGGTCCTGTCGTAGGTCAGGACACCAACATGTTGTCTGCCATTTGGACCGATTCCTTGTGGCTGAAGAACTAATTGAAGTATCCCCAAGTATGGAAAGTCTTATTCTCCCAAAAGTCGGGTCGAACCATTGGCCTTTTGCGTTCTGCCTAGAAACATGGGCAGCACCCAAATACAAACCCTTTCGGTTCCAAAAATTCTAGCTCTCACACCCTGACTTTCATCATCTTGTAAAATCCTGGTGGGAACAGGAAGAAATAGATCATGGTACATGCATGTACAAATTCCAGCAGCGCCTCAAAAACTTCAAGCAATCACTAAAGCACTAGAACAAGCACACATTTGGAAATATATTCCAAAGCATGAAGGACATAGAAAACAAACTGGCGGAGATACAAAAAACTTTCATTTCAGGAACCTGAACTGTTGATCTCATGAAAGAGGAGGAGAAGCTTCAAGCGCAGCTAGAGGAAAGGAGAAAGCAGGAGGAAATTATGTGGAGACAGAAACCTAGGGTACAATGGCTCAAAGAGGGGGAAAACAACACAAAGTTATTCCATATAGCTATGGTCTGTCAGCGACACATTAACAAAATTACTCATTTGGAGGATGGCCAAGGTAATCCAATAAGAGAACATACCCAAATAGAAGTAGAGCTTAAAAACTACTATCGAAACTTACTAACGGAAACCAGGGAGGATAGAACTGCAGCAATCAGATGAGTAACCAGTCACATACCCTCTCAGGTGACTCTTGAATAGAACGCAACTCTGATGTGACCTATCACCCAAGAAGAAGTGGACCAATCAGTAAAAGATATGCCCTCAATGAAGGCCCCAGGCCCGGATGGATTTACCACTGACTTCTTCCATCATTGTTGGGACCTAATTAGGGAAGAGGTTTGGCAGCTAGTAGAGGAATATAGAACTTCAGGCCAAGTACTCCCTGCCCTCAATGCTACCTTTCTCACCCTAATTCTGAAAGAGGAGAGGGTCAAAAATCTAAAACAATTCAGACCAATCGATCTCTGCAAATTTATATACAAAATCATAACAAAGGTGGTTGCAAACCGCCTCAAGCCAATTCTGCCATTTTTCATATCCAAGGAACAAGCAGGGTATGTAGAAGGTAGAAAAATTATGGATAATTTCATACTGGCTCACAAGATCATCCACTCTCTCAAGTCGACAAATACTCCAGGTATTCTCATAAAAATAGATCTTTCAAAATATTTTGACAGAGTTAGCTGGCAGTACCTCCGCTCCATTCTAGAATCCTTCGACTTCGATCAACAATGGGTAAATTGAATCTTAAACCTTACCTCCTCGGCCTTCTTCTCCATACTAGTCAATGGGGTCTCGTCCCAACCATTCTCACCATCTAGAGGTATTAGACAAGGTGACCCCCTATCGCCTTTTTTGTTTGTGCTCATGGCAAAAGTCTTGGGACGTTATATCAATTCAGTGGTCCTAGAAGGATCTCTTAAAGGCTTGCCTCTGCACAATATCCAACCGGCACCCTCACATAGTCAATTTGTTGATGAAACCCTCCTCATGAACACCCAAACCGCAAGAGAGGCAAACAAGATTAACTCCATCCTCTCTAATTTTACAGAGGCGTCAGGCATGACTCTCAACCTAGACAAATCCAAACTCTACTTCTTCAACACTCCAGCAGTGATCCAAACTCATATCTCTAGACTCCTGGGAATAACCAAGAGCTCCCTTCTGTCCAACTATTTAGGCATTCCTCTAACTGGTGTAGAAACAAGATCCATTTCCTAGGACAACCTTCTTCTTTCCATCTCCAACAGGATGAACAACTGGACCTTCAGACCCCTCAACATTGCATCCAGGCTAGTCCTTCTCAAATCTGTCCTACAAACCCTGCCTACCTATCTTTTCACAGCCTTAGCAGCCCCCAAGAAGATCATCAGAGCAATAAGGAACCTTGAACGAAACTTCCTTTGGCATGGACACCAACCAAACAAGAAGTGGGCATTGGTAGGATGGGACAAGATCTGTACACCAAAAAGCGTGGGAGGGTTGGGACTCCGTGATCCAAGGAAACTCAACCAAGTAATGGGAGCCAAAATGTGGTGGAGGTGGTTAAATACGCCAACAGCTTTGTGGGCGCAAATTTGGAAGCAAAAGTATGCTCTTCTCACACAAGAAAATCAACTCATCAGACACAATGTCCACATACAGGGATCTAACATTTGGAACAGAACCTAGAAAAACAAAGACCTAGTGAAAAAACATGCCTTTTGGGAGGTACGAAATGGATAAAGCATTATGTTTTGGTAGGACTTGTGGCAGAAACTCAAACCTTTAAGTGAGTTGGAAGAACTTAACCCCCTCAGACTAGCTCTAAACCAACACATATTTCTAAGGGTGAAAGATTTTTGGAAACCTGTCGATCAAGGACTGCAATGGCATCACTAGAAAACGTCTAAGCAAGAGTTAATGGTCCTAAAGGACATAGACCTGCAGGCCTGGAAACACTATGCAAGTCACCGGAAAATCCCCAATCGAGAAGGCCTGGATATTCTTAGATGGGGGCAATCCACCACTAGAAACTTATCCGTCAAAGAAGCCTACTTCCTACAGGGAAATTACCAGCATCATGACAATGAGAACCTATGGAACAAGGTTTGGAATCCTATACTCTGGCCCAAGGTGTCCACCTTTCTCTGGCTTATTGCGCACAACCAGGTCCTAACCTGGGACAACCTCAGGAAAAGGGGCTTCATCAGACCCTCAATATGCATCTTATGCCATCAACACAAGGAAACCAAGGAACATTTATTCAACAGGTGTCCCTTCAGTCAGTGGATTTGGGATCAAGGAGCTCAAACAATGCATCGATCCAATCGCAACAGGAGCAGCATCAACGATACGCTTGAAAACTGGGACTTGATCACCTACAGAAATCCTCTGCTGACATACATTTGGCAACTCCTCCCAGGACTCATTCTTTGGCAAATTTGGAAAGAAAGAAACAAAAGAATCTTTCAATCCAAAGCCTCCACACCAGGCCTAACTTGGAATAAAATTGTCATGCTCATCAAGGAAACAATTAGAAGCAAACCCTGGAAATGAGAGGACTTAAATTGCAACCCGGAGGATCAATTCATACTCCAAAGCTAGCAGCCTCACCTGACTAATCAAATGGTGATAAATGCACCTAAGTGTCAGCATAACAACCGAACCACCTGGTTCCCTCCTCCAATAGATTTCATAAAGATCAACTTCGATGGGGCCTCTAAAGGGAATCTAGGACTGGTGGGATATGGAGCCACACTCAGAAACTCCAATGGAGAGATCCTCTATATGGTAGAAGGATACTTGGGGAAAACCACAAACAATGCGGCAGAGCTAATGTGCCTCTTGCAAGGTCTCTAAGCAGCAATTGCTAAACATTGTCACAAGCTCATCCTGGAGGGGGACTCACAAATTGTCATCCAGCTAATCACCAAGATCCTCCATGGGGAAAACCTGTTGAAAATTTCACCCAACTGGAGACTCTCAAGGCTGCTAGAGGAATTCAGAGCCCTCCTTAGAACTAACCTCATCATTATACCCTCTCATGTGAAAAGAGACACAAACAAGGTAGCGGACTGCCTGGCAAATGAAGGGGTAGCAAAGGAGACATAACACATCTATTGGGAAGCACACATCTCTAGAAACTCAGATATCTCAGATTGGTGTCATGCTCTTTCCAACAAGGATCTCCAATTCCCATATGGGGTGCCACGTAGAACAGGGAGGACACATGGGGATGAGGTGGGCAGGGCCATAAATACTCGCTAGCGGCTCCCATCTCCTCAGCATTAAGATGGGAGAAAGCCCGAGTAGCCAAAACTAGAGGAGGAGGCCTCTCACATGAGTGAAGAGGACGGAGGACCAATGCACTAAGGGCATAGCCTTAATAGCCAAGGTTGTCACAGTCACCTTCATCCTTATCAACCATTCTAATGGTTATGCAATGCATTTGGGAGTTGAGTGACCGAAGGCTGAACCTTTGGAGTGTTGGTGCAAAGACACTGACCCTTTTGGAATTTTGGTTATAGCTCTTCGCCTCTACATGCCGAGAGCAAGACGACGGCCTCGCAAAGGCATTGTGTGGTATGCATTTGACTCCTGCAGAAAGAGTCAGAAGAGATTTGAAAGAGCGTTGGCTATGGCGCGCACTCGGAGAAACAGGAAGCCTTGGACGCCTCCCACGACTTGTGTGGAGGAGATTGTTCCGGATGAACCCATCCAGGTTCCTCTAGCACATCTCCTCTTTACTGTTCCGGATAATTAGGATCCCCCCAACTGTTTCATGGACGAAGCCAAGCCTCTGGATCTAGGAATGACACATAGTCACAAGGAAGGTGACCTAGCATGGGAACACACAACTTGCTACGTCGAGGAAGAATTCCCGAGCAACATCGAAGAAAAGGCAAATTCAGCAAGCGATGAATATTCAGAGGAAGCGGCTCAGCAGGACGAGCAGCAAGGACAACAAGGTGGAAGAGAAAATGAAGAAACATAGGGTAGCGACGTACAGAAGCCAATTCCCCTCTCCTCCGCTCAAGGAGAATGGTAGGACTTGCCTCCACTCCTCCACTCGGAGCACCTGGAACTGATCTTTGAAAAGCGTAGCATGGTGGACGACCAAATCTGTAGGGCCCTCCAAGTCATCCAATGCCTCGACATGATGTATGTTGCATACTCCAACACATATCCAAGCTGACAATGCCCTACGTGCGCACAACCCTTCGCGCTTCCATCCAGATGAGGAAATAATGACAAAGTCGATGAGGACACCGGGTAATTGGTTCAGTGAATGTTCATAGTTAGAAATTTTCTTTTGTTTCGAACTAGAGCTCTAGCTTAGTTAGACTATCATTATGTTGTTAGTAGTAAGCTATGGAACAGTCTGAAACTAATGGCAGCCATATGTCCTGGTTTCCTTCGGGCAGGACAGATGGAAACCTGGTTCTTTTTGGGTGAAAACAAGTGGCATGAGAAATCCATTTGTCCCATTTTCCTTTTTAGGCAGGACAACTAGCACTTCAAAAGACTTGGTAAGCCTGCACGTTTAATATAACAGGATCCTCCCCCTTTTTACTAAAAAAAAATAAAAAATTATATAAGTATATAAAAAGAACATTTATGGTGTTTCATGTTAAAAATTTGTGTATTGTTCTTCTTTGTTGATGATTTGTTGTGTTTAATAAGATAAATGATTAAGTGGTGTTAAATATTGGAAAAAGAAGCAACATTGAATCATGCCCGCTGTCAGTATTGAAAAATATTCTGACAATCGGTATTAGAGAGGGTTCCTTCATCACAATATAATCACTGGAAGGAAGATTCTATGAAATCACAATGTATCAACAAGAAGAGATGTCCTCAAACATGGATACATTATTCAAGGGAGATAACTGTTCATTCTAGAGTACAAGAATGAGATGTTACCTAATGGCAATGGGATATGATGTCTAGCTATGCGTGATAAACAATTATGATGTATAAAAAAATTCTCCTTGAGACACAACTACAAAGAAACTTTGCAATGATAATTCAAGAGTTGTA
>JASDQU010738939.1:123646-184449 GCA_032191745.1 Picea mariana
CGCGATCTCACTTCCTCGGAACCTCGCTACTCACGCAGCCGAGTGATTCCTGCCTCGACTTCCGATGCCGAGACGCCAATATCCTTCGTCACCTGTCACATCACCTCGCTGTGGCCCACACCGTCCATGCAATCATTGGAATGTCGCTTCTCATCCTTTCGCAACTTCCAGGGCCAAGCCTTCCGCTCTTTCTCGCGAACTCCCGATATGTTGATTCACGAATCAAGCTATATTCCTCGTGATCTCGCTCAACGAGCTATATTCCTCGTGATTCGAACTTTATCCACACTTGCACAATGGCTTCCTTGCATCTCTGCAAGTTCCTATGTCTCGAATTCTCACGACTTCTCCTCACTTGATTCTGACTATCCGTTCCTTCCGACGAAATCCCCGAAATGACGAAATGCTCCTCCGCGAAACTTGTCACCCTACACACAAAGTTTCAGGACTTGCTCGAACACTTCGATGCGCTGTCTCTTTGTGAAATCCTTCGACTAATTTGAAGGCTTACTCCTCCTAAGCTTCGCAACTTCTAATCCCTCAGGAAGAACTCCTTGCACACACCCTTGCGGAAAATCTTCAAAACATGCTAAGTGTTGAAGTTCTTTGACTCTGCGCACTAACCAGCAGCAGCAGTCTTGACTCTCTTTGCTCAGAATCGCAACTCTAAGACTTTGTCCAGCCTGCGCACACCTTGCACGGCTCCGGTGCCAAATATGCACTTCTTGGAACTTAAAATAAAAGTTCCTTCTACTTGAACCCTGCAGTCACTCACTCTTTGCGGACCAATTCAACTGCACTCCTTGTAGGAATTCTCTGGTTCAAGATAGAGAAACAATTGAAACTAATTTATTGTTCTCACAGACTTCATATCAACCATGAAATCACATACGCAGCATATAAAAGCAAATGTATGACAGGAAGCAACTAACCATGAGCATAACATCAACAATACACAGAGAATAACACAACCATTGAATTGAAACAAAGCTTTCTATTAATTCAATATCTGTACATGGAAGTTCTTCATACACTTTCTCTGATGCTCTTTCTTCTTGCTCCTATTCTGAATGAATAATACAATGTACAAAGGATCGTGTCTATATCCCGTTTCCCTCTCGAGTTCTAAAGCTATCAAATCTACAATTAAATTCCTACCTAACAGCATTAACTATTTTAAATGCCGACTATCTACCTAAGGACGTGAGCTATCCACTCAAAGTCTATTACAATGTACAAGTGAATTTCATTAAATCAACACATTAATGTTTGGCGCACAATATCAAGGTGGTTCAAAATTTGTGTTGCCACTGTCCAACTGTCTTCCGCTTCACGCTAGCTCACTTGATGAGTGAGCGATGCTCCTACATCATACTCCTCGGCTTGAAAATTTTCATGGACTCCTATCCATGAGCTCCTGCACGGTGTGATCATGCTTTTGTATCATCGCTTCGTTCTCCCAGCTGGCATCCTCTACTGGGTGATTCTTCCATTTGACCAGATATTCAAAATATTGT
Organism: Picea mariana; assembly: GCA_032191745.1. Taxonomy (NCBI): domain Eukaryota; kingdom Viridiplantae; phylum Streptophyta; class Pinopsida; order Pinales; family Pinaceae; genus Picea; species Picea mariana. The sequence continues at coordinate 125,164 of JASDQU010738939.1, forward strand.
TTTCGTCTGGTCTTTCTACCCACTCGCTTGTCCAGTATGCATTCCATTTGTGGCTTTTCTTCTACTGGCAACTGCTTTATCCACTAGACTACTGGTTCCTCAGTTCCAGCCTCCGTTCCTCCAGCCTTGTATGGGTATAAATATGAAACATTGAATATCGGAGATATCCCGATGCCATCTGGCAACTCAATTTCATAAGCATTCTCCCCGAATTTCTTCAGGACTTTGCATGGCCCGATTTTCTTCATTTTTAATTTGTTATATGTACCCCTTGGGAACCTCTCTTTCCTCAAATGTGCCAGAACTAGATCACTAACTTCAAACTGAAGTTGTCTCTGATGTTGATCTGTTCTGTGCTTATACTCCTGATTCGAATTCATCAATCATTGCTTCACCTGACTGTGAAGTTCCCACATTGCTTCAGCGAACTCTTCTGCACTAGCACTGCTAGTCGCAGTCTGCTCCCTGAGTTCAGAAACTCCCCTCGGTTGTGTCCCATACACAATCTGGAATGGACTTTTGCCTATACTCCGATTCACCGAATCGTTGTATCCAAACTCTGCTTGTGGCAATATGTTGTCCCAACTGCTATGGTGCTATGTCACCAATCTCCTTAATAAATCTCGCAGACTTCCATTGACCACTTCTGTCTGTCCGTCTGTCTAAGGATGCTAAGCAGAACTAAATGCCAAGTCAGTTCCTAGCTTCTTCCACAGTGTCCTCCAAAAATGACCTATGAATTTGGTGTCCCTGTCCGAGACTATGCTTCTTGGCAATCCATGAAGTCTAACAATATCTTTGAAAAACAAGTTTGCGATGTGGGTCACATCGTTGGTCTTCTGGCATGGAATAAAATGTGCCATATTTGAAAACCTGTCCACCACCACAAAGATGGAATCAACCCCTCTATGCGTCCTTGGAAACCCCAATACAAAATCCATGCTAATCGCCTCCCATGGCCTCTCAGGTATGGGTAATGGCTGATAAAAACCGGCATTCTGCTTCCGGCCCTTCGAATGTTGACAAATTCGACACCTGTCAACAAACCTCTTGACATCTGCTCGCATGCCCGACCAAAAATACGATTCGCTCAACTTTGCGAATGTTTTATCGTGACCAAAGTGTCTTGCTAAACCCCCACTGTGTTTTTCTTTTAACAAATTCTCCCGCATGGAGCAATTTGGAATGCATAGTTGATTGCCTCTGAACAACAATCCCTCCTGGATCATGTAATCTATCCATGGGATTCTATCTCTGAGAACTGGGTTCTCAGCTGATTTGTATGCTTCTCCGAAATCTATATCATCTGCATACATGTCCTTTAGATTTTCAAAACCCAANAAGCATCAACTACTCTGTTAGCAGTCCCTGAAATGTGCTTAATCACAAACGTAAAATTCTGCATATACTCTACCCATTTCGCATGCTTTTGATTCAACTTCTCTTGTTGACTTACAAACTGCAATGCATGATTATCACTATACAGAACAAATTCTTTGGGTATCAAGTAATGCCTCCACTTCTTCAATGCATGTATGATTGCATAAAATTCCTTATCATACGTGGAATACTTCAATTTTGCTTCATCCAGCTTCTCACTGAAAGATGCAATTGGCCTGTCCTCTTGACTTAAGACCGCTCCTATAGCATACCCACTGGCATCACATTTCACCTGGAATGTTTTCTGAAAATCTAGCAACACCAACACTGGTTGCTCTGTGATTTTCCGCTTCAACAGATTGAAGCTCTCCTCAGCCTCTGTTGTCCAATGAAAAGTCTTGTGTCGCTTCTTCACTGTGTCGATCATTGCTGCGCTAATTCCACTGAAATTCCTAATGAAATTTCGGTAGAAACTAGCCAAACCATGGAAACTTCTCACCTCGAAAACATTTCTTGGTGATGGCCAATTCTTGATCACTTCTACCTTACTCAGATCCATCTTAAACTCATTTGTTGAAATAAAAAAACCCAAATAAATGAGCTCTGTCTTCATAAATGAGGACTTCTTCATGTTAATCAACAACTTCTCCTGCTGTAGCTTCCTCATCACAATGGCCAAGTGCTTCAAATGTTCAGCCTTCGTCTTACTGAAGATCAATATATCATCCAGATATACGACTACAAATTTTCCAATGAACTCCTTCAAGACTTCATTCATTAGCCTCATGAATGTGCTCGACGCGTTTGTCAAACCAAATGGCATGACCAGCCATTCGTACAACCCTTCGTTTGTCTTGAATGCTATTTTCCACTCATCACCTTCCCTCATGCGAATTTGATGATATCCTCTCTTCAGATCAATCTTTGAAAAATAAATCACCCCACTCAGGCAATCCATCAGATCATCCATTCTTGGTAGTGGAAATCTATACCTGATGGTAATTTTGTTTATCTCTCTTGAATTAGTACACATTCTCCAACCACCATCCTTCTTCCGACTTAGTACCGTTGGAACAACACATGGACTCAAGCTTTCCCTAACCAATCCTTTATCTAGCAGATTCTGTACCTGCCTTTTGACCTCCTCATTTTCTTGCGGTATCATTCTATACGCAGCTTTGTTCGACAAACTCGCTCTGGGTATGAGATCAATGTGATGGCTCACACTTCTCATTGGTGGCAATGAATGAGGTAATTCGTCCACGATGATGTTAGCGAACTCTCCCAGCAGTTCCTGAATCTCTTCTGGTAGATCATCCACTCTTGTGCTGGTCAGAACAATTCTCGGTTTCCTGACCACAAAGAATTATGGATCTTCCTTCTTCTCCATCTATGTGAGAAGTTCCTTCCCACTCATGAGAAGTATTGTACTACTTACTTCCGGATTTACCTCCTTATCCTTTATCGAAAGAAATTTGTGTGTACTCCCATCCTTCTCTAAGGTGTATGTGTTCATTCTCTCGTCATGAACCACATTTCGGTCATACTGCCATGGTCTCCCCAGTAATACATGACAGACGTCCATGTGAATGACATCACATAGGACCTTATCCTTATATTCCCCTATTTTGAAATCAACTAAACATTGTTTAGTGACACTCACTTGATGTCCCTTTTGTAGCCATGATACTTTATATGGACTCGGGTGATTAGTTGTCTCCAGCTCCAACTTCTCCACCATCTCGGTCGAAACGAAATTATCTGTGCTTCCGCTATCCACAATGACCTTGCACTTCCAGCCCTTGGTCTTGCATGTGGTCCTAAACAGTCTGCTTCTTTGAGCTGTGTCCTCCACCTTCTTCTCAGGTGTCAAAAGGACTTTATGCACCGTCAGTGACTTCCCACTTTCGGCATCTTCGATCTCAGCATCACGCCTCTGAGCTTCAGTGATGTGAGCCTCTCCATTATCCTTATTCTTCTCTGGACACTCAAATGACTTGTACCCATTCTTCCCACATGTAAAACATGTGATTACTCCTCCTCTTCCTCTACCTCGACCTCTAGTACAAGGAAGAGTGTTTGCATCAGCATAATCTCCTCGCTGATCATTTTGTTGTCCGCTCTGCTCAACATATGGCTGCCTTTGCTGTGAGGTTCCACCTCTTTCAACCTTACCCTTAGGTCTTTTCCATTCCTCCTTGGGCTTCTGATATTTCTCCTGAGAAACTGCCTTGCCTCGGGGCTAACTTCTGCCTCGCCCTCACTGACCTTGCTTACGGCTCAACTTCTCCTCAGCTTTCAGAGCCAATTGGTAAGCATCTTCCACCATTCGGATGGTTAGCATGCTTAATTCATCCTGAATGTCGTATCTCAGACCATTCAGATATCTCGCCACCTTCTCATCATCGCTCTCCCGATGACCTTCTCTGATGTTCAGTCGGTAAAATTCCTCGGTATACTCTTTTACCATCATCAGCTTCTGTCTCAGGTTTTGCATTCGCCTGAACATCGTGATTTGGTAGTCTCTGGGGATGAACTTCGCTTTCATCTTCGCGATCATCCGATCCCAACTCTTGATCTTCTGCTTGCCCTTGCAGCGTCTGTCAGCTTGTATCTCGTCCCACCATAATGCTGCATTTCCTTTCAAACGAGTGACAACGTGCTTGACCTTCTTATCCTCTTCGATATCCTCATAGTCGAAGTAGGTGTCAAGAGCTTGGATCCAGTCCAATAACTCCTCTGCATCCAGACTTCCCTCGTAGACTGGAATATCCATTTTTGCCTTCACACCCATTCTGGCAATGGCTTTGATCAATCGAGCGGTTGATGCATCCTCTGCTGTGACCTCTTCTTCATGTCTAGCTTCTTCTTCAACTTTGGAATCACTAAGATCCCCAGCACCAACTCCACGTCTTTGTGCTGTCTCCATCTCCTCAAGCCTTGCTCGGAGATCTCTCATCTGTCGCTCCATTTCTGGATTCCCTGCCGGCCTACCCCTTCTTCGCACCTCCCTGTCTTTGGGATCAGGTGATTGTCTTTCTCTCCTCGGTGGCATGGTGAATTTTCTTCTTTTTCTACAGAAAGAAAAAGATATTCCCCGCTCTGATACCACAACTGGCGCAGACGTTATCGGCAACGCACACGTCCGCGATCACCAGGACCTTCTCCTCTTCGGCCCGAAGAGCGTCTATACTCTTCTATCTCCCGATCGGAAGATCTGCACCCACAGCTCACTTCACGTAATCCTCCCTTTCTGCTCTTGGAGGATCGGAACTTTGCGGCTTCGCGAATTCTTATTTTCTCACTTGGTTCTCGGATCCCCGAGACCCGATATGTCAGTCAATACTGACTTACTTCCGCCTTCTCGGGACTTCGCTATGTCACAACTTCGCCTCTCACACCACCAACCACTCGGGGTTCCAACTTCTGATACCCGATGCGCCGAGATGCCGAGGCTCTCGATCTCGCTTCCTCGGAACCTCGCTACTCACACGGCCAAGTGATTCCTGCCTCGACCTCCGATGCCGAGACACCGATATCCTTCGTCACCTGTCACATCACCTCGCTGTGGCCCACATGGTCCATGCGATCATCAGAATGTCACTTCTCTCCCTTTCGCAACTTCCGGGGCCAAGCCTTCCGCCCTTTCTTGCGAACTGCCGATATGCCGATTCACGAGTCGAGCTATATTCCTCGTGATCTCGCTCGACGCTCCTACCCTCCTGAGCTTCGAACTTTCTCCACACTTGCATGATGGCTTCCTTGCATATCTGCAAGTTCCTATGCCTCGAATTATCACGACTTCTCCTCACTTTATTCTGACTATCCGTTCCTTCCGACGAAATCCCCGAAATGATGAAATGCTCCTCCGCGGAACTTGTCACCCTGCACACAAAGTTTCAGGACTTGCTCGAACACTTCGATGCGCCGTCTCTTTGTGAAATCCTTCGACTAATTTGAAGGCTTACTCCTCCTAAGCTTCGCGACTTCTAATCCCTCAGGAAGAACTCCTTGCACGCACCCTTGCGGTGAATCTTCAAAACACGCTAAGTGTTGAAGTTCTTTGACTCTGCGCACTAACCTGCAGCAGCAACCTTGACTCTCTTTGCTCAGAATCGCAACTCTGAGACTTCGTCCAGCCTGTGCACACCTTGCACAGCTCCAGTGCCAAATCTGCACTTCTTGGAACTTAAAACAAAAGTTCCTTCTACTTGAACCCTCCAGTCACGCACTCTTTGTGAACCAATTCAACTGCACTCCTTGCAGGAATTCTCTGGTTCAAGATAGAGAAACAATTGAAACTAATTTCTTGTTCTCACAGACTTCATATCAACCATGAAATCACATACGCAGCATATAAAAGCAAATGTATGACAGGAAGCAGCTAACCATGAGCATAACATCAACAATACACAGAGAATAACACAACGATGGAATTGAATCAAAGCTTTCTATTAATTCAATATCTGTACATGGAAGTTCTTCATACACTTTCTCTGCTACTCTTTCTTCTTGCTCCTGTTCTGAATGAATAATACAATGTACAAAGGAGGGTGTCTATATCCTGTTTCCCTCTCGAGTTCTAAAGCTATCAAATCTACAATTAAATTCCTACCTAATAGCATTAACTATTTTAAATGCCGACTATCTACCTAAGGACGTGAGCTATCCGCTCAAGGTCCATTACAATGTACAAGTGCATTTCATTAAATCAACACATTAATGTTTGGCGCACAATATCAAGGTGGTTCAAAATTTGTGTTGGCGCTGTCCAGCTGTCTTCCACTTCACGTTGGCTCGCTTGATGAGTGAGCGATGCTCCTGCATCACTATTGGTAGAGGAACACGTGCCCAACTTTGATTATTCACTAATGGCTCATACTTTTCATCCATAGCTTGTTTCCATTCTACCATGTTTTGGCCTTTAAGAACAATTTTATTGTTCGGGGTTTGAGCACTTCAACAGTCCTTGCATAACTCCATAGTGTCTCTAATAGTTTTTTTATTCTTATTGATATTCTTAGTGCCGAAAATTATTTGTTAGGTTTTTTTCACTTCTACACTCTCCCAAAATGAAGGATTATCTTCATTTGAAGTTCCCTCGGTATATTCCTCAATTATCTCCATTGAGGGGAAATCCAAAAGCTTAATGTTTCTCCTACCTTTGTAGTCGCTATCGAGATGCTTCACTAACACTGCAACTTCATAAAAAATCATCTTGAATTATAATCATTGAATGTTCTATTGGGCTATACAATCTATAAATAGTTTCATTTGAACCATATCCAACCATAATACATTTTGTGCTCCTATCATCCATTTTTTTTCACCTCTATCTATAATGTATGCATATAATGGAAAACCAAAATTTCTCAAATTCTAACCATTTGGCTTCCTTCGATGCCATGCTCCAAACAATGACTTTAGCAATTCTTTGGTAGTAACCTATTGTAGGCATAGGTTGTGGTTTCCATGCTTTTCTCTAGATTGTATTTGTTAGTATGAAACTTTTAAGCATACACCTTGCATACACCATACACTATGAAGTGTAGAAACCATACACTTAATAGTGTATGGTTTCTACACTTCATATAGATCATACGCATATCCCATCGCACATTAGTGTGTAGAGTATTTCATGGTGCATTTCCCATACACAACCTACACTAGGAAAACACTTAGGTCCTCCTAGTGATGGATCATAGTGTGTTGAAACCCATCATTTTGAGTCCTTTACCTTAGTATAGATGTGTGATTATGTCTTTCCATGTGATTTATAGTACCATCATCCATTAGGGCACACTCTTCAATGCATAAAATAAAACCAATTGTTCATCATCCAAAAATTAATTTATACATATGAGGGAGTTAGCATAGAAGAGATCAACTATTAACTGTTTAGAACCAATGTTGGCATGAAATAAGGTCCAATGTATATATAACTTACTATATACAATATGAAGCATTATTACATGAATTCAATAGTGAACCCAACAATGTTATGATACAAGAACGCATTTGTAAACAAGAAATGAGTGTGAACTAACTCAATCACATTCAGTGGCATAACTAGAGCTTGTGCATTAGAAGGGCCAACTAAAATTTGACTCAAAAAATTGATGTGCGACTAAAATATCTATCATAGAGGAACAAATCTATACATCTTGAGTTGAATTCTACAAATGAACATAGTGTATCATTTTCTAACTATCAATGGAAAATTCCTTTATAGGCCCACATGATTGATTAAGAATTCATTGGAGTAGTAACTACTATTAGATGGTGTTGTTGATTGTCAACTCTAGGATGTGGCAGTATTAATTTATTTTAGCTGAGGTAACCAAGAAATTTTGTACATTCTCAACTCTTAACATATCCAAACATGATTGTTGAAGATCATTTGATTTTGACATGAGGCTAGAAAGCGGTTGAATCAACTATGTTGGGTTCTAAATTTGGCTAAGTGTGAAGACGTGAATCTTCAACTACATTCTTGATTAAGGATAATCTCAATAGTTTTTTCAAAGTGGGAATTTGTTTGATAAGTAAGGGAGAAACTATGAAATGTGATCCTTTTGTCATTGTGTCTCTAGGAAAAGTCTCTTGATGCAAATGGAAATGGAAAAATGAGGGGAAATATGGTGTCGCTAATACCACTCTCTTCCATTTTTTAGCTACTCGATTAGTGATTGTTTTAAGCATGTGTTCAACCAAAGCTTAGAAGTGTTCTAGTTCAAACATGGGGTTCAAATCTTCCAAATGGTTCATATATGCAAAAATATAGTCATCCCCATTCTCTACAACAATACATGTCACAAGTTCTCTACTAAGTCTTTATTATTCTCTACTAAATCTCTTTTTAGAGTCAAAGCTATGTCCCAAAGTGCCTTGTCAATATCATTATGCCATCATGCTTCCAAGAGTGTTGTTTGGGAGCCATCCAAGCTATTTTTTGAAGGTCACATTTTCTACTTTTAATTTCCCATAGGTATCTGCCATGTATATAATGTCACTAAAGTGCATTTCCAAAGGAAATATATATAATCTCTCTAATTCATACACGGAGTTATTTATCAAAATATATTTGAGCAATTCATTACCTACTATATCTCAAACAATCCAAAATTATAGTGTATCTATGTTGAATCTTCTTCAAAGTTGGATGAGAAGAGGAGGAACCTTGATTGTGTAGTCTAGTGATTCTAGTATTAGGTGGTACCGATGCAATTGGAGTTGTCTCAAGTACAAGTGTGGTTCCTTTCTCTTTTGGTTGTTTCTACAATGAGGTGTTAGGTCCAACCTCACTAGTCTAGTGTTTAATCCATGGACCATTAGGCATATCAATGGGTTTTGGGACATCTCTTGGCAAGGAAGGAAAGAGAATGGGATCGCAAAGGAAGGTGGTAAATGGAGATGTGGAAAAGAGGGGATCCTAGGTGGCTTCAGGTTGGAAATAAAAAATTAGTGTGAGGGTAAGGGAGGTTAGGGTTTTGGGTAACTTCCTCAAAAGTACCAAGAGGTTCATGTAGGGTATTAATAAAACTAGTTTGGGTTTGAAAGGGATGTCTAATCTCTTCTTGGATATTCATTGTCTTGGTTGTTGGAGGAACAAATATTTTGGGTTTCTCCTCAATGATTAGAGTTGGGGAAGGGGTTTTGTCATTGTCATATTGGATGTGTATGGTGAATTGAATTTATAGGGGCTTTGTGGGAATAGTGGAGAGTAGGTGGGAGATGTGTCTTCCAAGGAGTAGAGAGGGTATCACAATGTGCAAAGAAGGAAGGAGAAATTTCATGGAAAGAGTTGCTTCACATCCATACCTGATTTGATGACATTGTTGCCCTCCTATGATGCAAAACCATGTGCCCTCATTTCGTGCGTGTGTGCCCTCCTATGGTGAAAATCCATGTGCCCTCCTCCCGTGTGTGTGTTCCCTCCTCTGGTGCAAATCTGTGTGCCCTCCTCCTATGCGCCTATCCCTCCTTCTCCTCCTCTCCCTCCTTCTCCTGTCCTCCTCTCCCTTCCACTCTGCGTGCATTCTCCCCTCCTCTCCAATATGAGTGTGATAGTGTAGTGGTGAGTGTGAGCTCCAAATATGAGCGCAAGTGTAGTGGTGAGTGCGATTTTGGTTTGTTTTTTTTTTATGTTGTTTTTTTTGTTTTTTTATTATTTATATATAATATAATTTATATATTATACAATATATATAATATATAATTTATAAATTATATAATATATATATATATATATATATATATATATTATATAATATATAATCCCTAACTCATAGCCCTCGAGATATAGTCATGGATACATCTTTGTCACCTGACTGAGAGCGAGGGGCATTAGGAAGGATAATATAGAGATACCCCAATTGGGAATAAATAATATTGTACAATTAATGCTATCTCTCATAGTATCTTTTCTACTTAATTTTCTATATTGAAAACTCATTAATGCATGCACCAAGTGATGCTCCAAATTTAACATTTTTCCTTACCTCACCATGGACTTGTCATCCCATCTGCATGCACCTTATCAATGCATGTGTCTTCCCTTCCCATTCCCATGTACCTACCTTATCCTCTTGTTTGCATGCACATGCATCAACCTCCCCTTACCAAAGTATACTCTAAAGGACATAGTTCAGACTGTTAATGTTGGTCATATTATTCCCATGGTGTTTCATTAGTTATTTTTCATTTTTTCCCTAAGGGAAACCCCACAGGATCCTATCCTATCCCTGGAATATCTATATAGAGGGGAGGATCCCCCTCTCTTCCCTAGAATATATAGATAGAGGGCGAGATCTGCCCCCTCTTCCCCAAAATATCCAAATAGAAATTAATTCAACCATAGGCCACAATAATGGTTGGTAAACTTGATGGACTTGACCATATTTGAACCTTTGACCTATAGCCTCCTCATCAGAAACATGGCTTAGGGATAGTTATTTTTCATTTATCCCGGTAGTGTCTAAATTTGGTAAACTTAGTGTCTGGCCCTTTCAATTTATTCTCTTTTATTCTTTGGTAATTTCTCATGAAGTTGCCTCCTCAGCATAATCAAGTTCTTCATTTGACTCTATACAATATGTATAATTGTCCGAAACATTAAAAAATAGATTGGTGTCTAACTCGTTTGTTAGATTAATTAATGGCATATGCATCGTCATTTTATCCTAATTTTAAAGGTCCAGTTTTCTTCTACTTTAATTTTTTGTAGGCACATTCAAGAAATCACTCCTTTTTCTTAAGTAAATTGTCGCTTTCTCTCCAACTTGGGGAATCATTTATATTCTATGGAGATATGCTTGTGCCTTGTATTTTATTCATCTCATGTAGATTTTGTTTTATTTATGATTGGACTTCTTGAATATGTTTTGCAAGTAATTTAGAATCTTTGTTAATATGCTCATCAATTGGCAACTCCATTAAATCCATATTTTTTTTTTGATTCCTTTCTTGAATAATTAGGAAGGCTCATTTTATTGTAGTTTCCTTCACACTGTATTTATAGCAAGACTTAGCTTGCAACAATGTCAAATCTTGTTGTGTCCATCAATCTCCAACAATACTCCACAAGAAGTTTCCTAGGTCACTCCCATTTACCACCTTTGTTTGCACATCAATTTGTGGATGCAAATAAGCATAACTATATGGAAACGTGTTGCCTAATTTGTGACATGATGTTCATAAACAATTATTCAAAAAATGAGTATTGATGTCACTTGTTATTGCTTTGGTAAATCCATGCAAACATACCACTTCCTTAAAAAAAATTGTATTGACAACTTCGTTTGTCTTATTGTAAGGAATAAAATGGTTCATTTTATACAATCTATTAACACCAACAATAACAAAATGGAGTCAATACTTCTTCCTATTTGATTCACTCCCAACACAAATTCCATTGAGATGTCCTCCCAATGTCTATTGGGTATTAGTAATGAAAAAAAAAATCCTATTTTGTGAATTTCCTTCTACACTTGGTCTTCTTGCAAGGCATTAGGATTGTCAACTTCAAGAACTAATAAACAACCACAGAGAATTCATCATTTTTTTTGCATTGTTAGTAATCTTGTCAAAATATCTATGGATATATATTTCTATAGGTGTGAAGGAATGGTTAAATATGTGTGTGAACATTGTCTTTTGTTGGTTGATTTAGCAATGTCAAATCATGAAACAAACCTTGTTATTGTATTTCTCCACATTGGTGTAGAGGCGAGGCCAAAACAAAATTCTACAATATTGCCACTAAAGTTTTGTAGGTGCTAAAATGACATGTTGACTCGGAATAATGTGACTCCTAGATGTGATTATCACACTCAAATCCTATTGGAGCACACAAGTTTTTAAGGAGGTTTAACAAGTTGTACATAATTTTCCTTAGAGGAAACATGAACGCATTTACATAAATATTGGGTCTATGGTATATTAACACTGCTAATTCAGTGTACCCGATGTCTAGAAGTGTCTAGGATAGTCAACAATATTCTCAGTAGTGCTCAACTTAAGCAATCAACCACTCAATTGTAATACATCCTCTTATGCTTGATCACTAATGGAACAACTATAAATAAGTGATTGAATTCAACTAGTGAATCACACAGTTCAATTGGGTTATAAGGTTTCCTTCCATCCATTGTAGGAGAACCACACTAAGAAGTCCATGTAGCATATAGTGTAGAAGGTTAAAACTCCTCATAAAACACTTTTTTGTGGTTCCTCCTTTCCAATACAATATTAACATGGGATAAAATTATTTATGTTTATCATTAATATGAAGTCATGTTCTATACCAAATGTGGCAACATCATTGCACGTGCATTTATACTCACTTTGAAATTTTATTATATGCTACATAGTGGTTTCGAGTGTCCTTGGTTGCTTAAAAGGAAATTGAAATTTGTTGTTTCAATCATGGTTTAGAATGTTATCTTGGCTTGCAACATTGGTTTTGATGTGTTAAAAGCATCCCAAAGGCCCATACTTGGTTTTTAGAGTTGGGGTTGGTTGAAGGCATGGATTTTTTACAATTTTGTTTCCATGGTTGTATTGGAGTGCTTTCCTTGTTATTTTATGGTGATAGTTTCCTGGAGGAATAAGTGTTGTAGTGCATTGTTTATTTCTATTTGAATCCTAAATTATATGATATGCAACCCCAACCTAGCATTGCAAACTAAGTGCTTGACCTAAACAACGATGATGGTGAACATATATTGCATGGACTATGGTTTATTGCTTTGAACTTTGGATGATAGAGTGATTTGGCAGGTATTAGGATTGAAAACTTTTGTATGGTTGTTGATTTACTTGATATTGATTGGTAGTATGAGGATTGATCACCATTGTAATGAACTACTTGGATGATCCTGGAATGAGTTCAAGTCCTAATCCTGGATGCTCTCTTCCTCAATTTAGGTTTGCAATCACCCTGCACCTGGTGGAAGACTAGCAAAGAAGGATCCATACAACTTTCACGAAATATAAGCCTACTTTTGGCTACAAGTGGCTATGTGCTAAGCCTTTCCTTGAGGGATGTCTGAAGAAGATTTCACAAGTCAAGTCCAAGCAGAAAACCTAGCTATTTCAGCAGTGAAGCCTTTGGAAGCTAGCACTAGAACCAAATAAATATTTTCTCATTTGGTCTTTAGTGTTGGGGGATCTGCCTGTAGATAAAATCCTAATGTACCTAGGAGTCCAAAACTAGTGTTGTCTCCATTACAATCAAGTTTAAACCTTGAAACGCTTCTTACAAGTTTCTCACTTAACCAAGTTTGCTTGGGCCTACGTAGACTCAATGTGTTGTCAATATATCCTATGCTCCATTACATGGAAGACAACCCTATTAGGCAATTGTCTTCCTTGGGATATAGAGTTCCATTTTGCTGGAAAAATTTTCAAGTTGAAGTGCTTTATTCTATGAAGGAAACTTAATGAAGTCTTATTTAATAAGATAGATCCTTCATGAACTTTCTCGTGGTGTGACAACACACTAATTTGTGCAAGCCTATTCTTGTGGATCAAAATGCAAGTGCAAAAGATTCAAATGGAAATGGTGAATTTACAACAACTACTAGAAATTTTTGGGTGGGGCCTATTCTAACATGAGCAAGGAGCCACCTAGCCCCTCTCATGCCCAATCATCCCACTCACACCATGTGGGTCGATTTATTTCAATGGAGGGTGATTTTTTGTTGTGGGAATATGTTCAATATTGAGGAGGTCGATTTCTAGATTTGGGGGGGGACGAGTTAGAGAGTTTGGGGCATTTTTTCCTCCCTGTTGGAACATATGTGGCTACATGAATCGTATTGTCATTTTTGGGGGCGATTTCCTCACATTTGGGCACACCAACACATTTGTGGGGGTGATTTACTCACATCTTGTAGAGTTCCCTCTCTTTCCAACACAAAATGGAACTAACACAAAATTATTTAAACAAAAATACTATTCTTGCATTAACAATGTAAATTCATGAAGTGTTCAGAGTTATACACCATCCTCACCCTCGCTCTTAGTGTCGACGTCACTTGATCAATTTTATGAATGGCCCTCTGCGGGTGCAACTATTTCCTTCTCCTCTGCATGCGTTCCCTCCTTCTCCAATGCATGTGCCCTCCTTCTCCTCTACATGTGCCCTCCTCTCTAATCTGCGTGCAACCAAGTTCTGCTCCAGCTAATGAGCCTGAGAGTTGAGTTCAAATGTGTTTTGGTTTTTTTTTCAAAACTATGTTTTGTTATTTGTTTATTTTTTGGTTTTTATTTTTATTTTTTGTTTTTATTATAGGTATATATAATATAATTTATATATTATATAATATATATAATTTATAAATTATATAATATATAATATATATATATATATATATATATATATATATATAGAGAGAGAGAGAGAGAGAGAGAGAGAGAGAGAGATAATATTATGGTTCAACATGTCGTTGTACACCCTACATACCTATAAACTTCCTTTAGGACCTAAGGCTTGGGTTTCCTCTCTTGATCTTGTCCAAGGACCCAAGACCCATACCCAGTGCTCAAATATCCTATTTATTCCCATACTCCCACTTGAATGCCAAAGATACCCTCAAGAGGTCATCTATGGTGGTTTGAGGTGTCATTCATGAATTTTGAGCCCTAGAAGTTTCCTAAAACCTTGAGAGATTGGGTGTGCTAGTTTGAGGCATCATGTTTGGCCATGGATGCCTAAATTCTTTGTACTTCAACTAAGCCTTGGGTTCCCCCCTCAATCATATCAAGGCCTTCAGACCCATAGATAATGCTCAAAACCTTGTGAGAGCACTAATATCATTTATTAGAGGCCAAGTATACCCCTCTGGAGTTTATGTGTGGTACTTTTAGGCATTGTTCATGGCTCTAGATGACTCAAAGATTTATTTAGAACCTAAGGCATGGCCTTCTTCCCTATATCATTTCCAAGACCTTGAGACACATACCTACTACTCAAAAACATCTAGTGGCACCAACGTCCCCAACCATAGGTTGGAATACCCTCAGAAGGCCTTGTGTGGTTATACGAGTCATCCTTATTGGCCCTAGCTTGTTGAAATCTTCCTTTAAGGCATAAAGTTCATGTTTCCTCCCTTGACCATGTCAAGGCCCCGAGACCCATACCTAGTGCTCAAGAATGTTAGTGTTACCTATATACCTAATTGGCAAAGGATTCCTTCGAGAGGTCATTTTTGGTGGTTCAAGGTGTCATTTATGGGAAGAATAAGAAGTGGGTTGTGAAGAATATTGAAGCAATGACACAAGAAACAACACCTCCCACCATGTATTACAATTCTTGTCAGAGAAAGTGACACACCAAGACTGATGGAAATTACACCTCGATAAATGCCCCAAGCAATTCTAAAAGCTAAAAGAAGAAGTAGTTGCACTACCATTCAAAAGGAGGTAGCATTAATTAGTTGCACTACCATTCAAAAGGAGGTAGCATTAATCAATGGTAGTCCCAAAAAGAAAAAATATATGACCAAATTATTTCATGACTATATCCACATGAGACAAGCTAAAGTGGATTACTTGTTTGATCTCAATTCACAATTGAATTTGCTCTCTAAACAACTAGTTTAAAATATTGGCCTAGAGACTCATGGTCATTCACAACCATATCACTTGGGTTAGGTGAGACAATACTTGGATTAAGGATCAAAGAAAAATATGTGGAAAATAACATTCAAGACAAGGAAACAAGGTTTACATGAATGATTAGTGATTCATGTGCTTCATGACCATTTGAACTAGAAACAAATGCAAGCGAGTATGTTTTAGGGGTGATGCTTCTGCAAGGATGGTTGTTGTGTTACCATTCAAAATTGTTTCATGGAGCAATGTTGGACTACCCCATATATGATAAAGAACTCTTTGTTGTTGTTCAAGTAGTGAGGAAGTGGAATCATTATCTCCTAGGGAAAGATACCATCATACACATAATATTTTCCCAAGTCTCAGAGACAAAAACATCTCTAATCATGTTAATGCCTCTTAGGGTTGAGAACTAGGTTGTCTCGATGAAGGTTTTTCCTTAGTGAAAAGGATGGAGGACCACCATAATGAATGTTCATTAAAAGACATACCAAATATGATACTTTGTATTCCGTTGATAGTTTGAGACCTCGTTTTATTATAGTACTCTAATAATCCAATTGGTGCACGAAACCTCAAGGTTGGATGTGTATTACGAGGATTTCCATATAGACCCTCAATGATGAATTGATGATGGAAGAAAGTGGGTGTGTGATTTAAATTTGAGTCTAGAAACCCTCCCATATCATTAAGGCATGCAAATAGCATATCCATGTAAAATTAAAATGCATTCAGAAACAGTTTGAAAAAAATTCAATGTTGGCCCCATTCACAGGTCACTATTGCCCATGTCTAGTCCTAGTACAATTTCCTTGTAAAAATTTTATAATATATTTGGAGAATGATAATTTTGAAGGTGCTAGGCCTATTCCTACACACCATAGACATATAACCTCTCATTGACAGTCTATGTATTGATCCCTTTTAGTTTTGGGTTGTTAGTATTTTCAATTTCACACACCTTTCAATCTAGTCAAAGTTCAATTAATGTCTCTTGTTACTATAGGGTTATAAATCCTCATGATCCCAATGCCCATATGCCTCCAACCTTGTGATCTAATGACCATTGGGTCACAACTGTCATGAAGGGTGGTGACTAAGACTAGGGGCAACTTTCAATTCAAGTCTAGGAATGATCAGGCCCACATCAAGTGAAGGAATAAAATTAAGAAGGTACATGTGTTGTCCCATTCCATGTCAACAACAATGCATCCATTCACTAGGAACACTAAAACCCGACAAATCGATGACTCCACTAAATTAGGGTTTATGGTTTACATGATGAATTGATGATGGAAGAAATTGGGTTTGTGAGTCAAAATTGAGTCCAAAAAACCCTCCTATATCGTTAAGGCATGTGAATAGTCTATCAATGTGAAATTTCAATGCATTCAGAAATAGTTTGAAAATTTCTCAACGTTGGCCCCATTCACAGTTTGAATTGATGATGAACATACCTACATCATTGGTATGATTAGGCGTAGTCACGCATAGATCCTCTTGGTTTCGAGAATAGTTTATTCTCTACTAAATAGGGGCAGCCATGTGNAATTCTAAAGAACATGTATCATATACTATATTATAAAAAATAAAAACATATAAAGACCTACCTCTTCTTTTCAACAATTAAATATTGGTCATCTTCTTCTTCAATCGATATTGGTGAAAGGATCATTCCTATCAACATCATCATCAATGTCATTTTTTCTAATATAGTTATCAATATCGTCAATGAGATCGTCGTCTCCTACATTTGGATGATCAAATTCTTCAACTTCTTCATCTGACACATCGACTACATGATCCACCTGCTCCTGATCTACATAATCATGATCTTCTTCTTCATTATTATCTTCATCCTCGGCTACATGATTATACTTTACTGGTCTTCCTCTTGGATCATATTTAACAACGTATGACCAACCTTCTTTACCAGGTACCTCTGAGTAAAATACTTTCTCACATTGACTTGGAAGAACATAAGGCTATGTACCCAGTTCAAATGCCCTTGTATTAACCATGGTAAATCCATTATCATTCTCAATAAAATTTCTTTCAAGATCACGTTCATGCATCCGTAGCCTGTACCATTTAACCTCAAACAAAACTATTTTAAAGGAATTAAATTCACTATCAGTGGGTTTGTTGAGTTGGTGATCTAATTGACCGATGGACTCAAGGAGGTAGCCCATGGACACACATCATGTTGCATTAGTTATCAAGTATCACTTATCTACGTATAATATCTTCTTGGTGCTCTTTTATGTTTAGATTAATGATTAACTTGAAATTATGTCATTGTTACACTTATTGTTCACACTAATGAGAATACTACAACTCATTTTCCAATTGAGAAATCTACTCTAAATCCTAATGAGATTGTTTTAGCTTACACACGAATTGAGAAATATTCTCTATGACACTAGTTGGAGTCCTCTCAGAAGTGGTACCCAATTCTAAATGTTGGAAATGGTAAGGGCTTGATGTTATCATGTTCACATTTGGAGAAGTAACATGTTTTCATGAAGTATCTTGTGTGGCCATTTTTTTTAGGAACCATGTCTCATATCATGTTGTTGTTTTATCTTGTCTAGGTAGAATATTGTGTAGCCTTCCAACATTAGCTTATTTGCATGTGGAGAACACCAATAATTAACCTCCATTCCTCTAACAAACTCTACAAAGATTTTTGGTGAAAAAGTTCATGATACATATTGTGGTTTGACCATCTCCCATTTCCTTGGAGTATCTGTAAGAATGCACAATTTCTCACACCCTCACACACAGATCAAGATATTATCAATGATAAATTGGGTCTGGTCATATTTATTCCTCACACTGAACTGCCTCTATGTTTTATGTTGGTGTTCATTAGACAATGACTTCAACCCAACATAAAAAAAAATGATAAAAACAAATTTAGTTTCCACTCTTCACTCTTAATTTGACATTTATTAAGAAACCTTAGTGTGCACCTAAAAAGGCTCACTCAAACCAAACTGATACTCAAGTTTTAGGCAAGATTTAAAATTTGAATAAGACATTGGTAGTTTTAGGCACGTAGTAGGAAGATTGAGCATAAGAAATGATGTTTCATATATGAATGCATAGTCACCTTGCCCAAGGTGTTCATTTAATGCTCCAAATATGGAAGTTCAAGAAAATAAAGAATATTGAAGTTGACATTGTCAAATATTATCATAATGACAATAAAGACTAGAAATGTTTACCATAGCCTTTATTTTAAGCATATATAAAATCATCATGCTATGACATCACAATGACCACTTTGATGTCATATCCTTATCAGAAACAGATATGTTAGTTTCATGAAGTCACTATATTCGCCCTAGAGGGGCACCAGGTACAGTTGTCATATTTGAGAAGTAAAAACCAATATCAATGGCCTCTACTGCATCCTTTGAGGGAGGACAAGGTTACCCAATCAAGTCTTCTAGAAAGACTATATCAATTCTTTTTTAGGTCAATGGTTGTTGATTTTACTTAGCAAGAGAAACTTCATCATTTGACATTGGCTGCTTAGGAAAATTCCAATTTTTTTATTTGGATTTGGTCCCTTTTTCCCTTGAAGGATGATCTCGTGCATGGGGATAAATATCGTGTAGATGTACTGTAAGTTGATGAATTCAACACTAGAATTTTGTGTTCTCATAATTCAATACCTGAATCCACCTAAAGCTTTCATTTGAGGGTCATTTTATCTGGAAGACTCTTACTCATGTCTATTTGAACATAGATGTAGGTGTATGTACACAATCTCATTATAAATCTCCAAAATTTCTTTTATTTAATTGCCCAAAGTATTCTCAATATCTTCAAAATTTGATATAATAAACCATTAGGAATGAAATGGAAAATTTGGGAGGTGTACCCAAAGTGTCATTCTAGTAATTGACATAGAGTTAGGATCAAAATTTGGAAATCAAGGAGATATAAAAATCCCCACTGATATAATGATAAGTCAAGGAAGTCCCAAAATTTTGATTATATCCATGCTCAGGCCACCTATGTTTTAGCCCTTGTTCCCAATGATATAATGATAAGTTAGGTAAGTCCTGAAATTATAACTCTATACATGCTCAGGCCACCTATGTTTTGGCCCTTGTTCCCACTGATATAATGACAAGTCAGGTAAGGCCCAAAATTCTAACTCTATCCATGCTCAGACCACCTATATTGTAGCCCCTGTTCCCACTGATACAATGATAAGTTAGGCAAGGCCCAAAATTTTTCTATCCATGCTCAGGACACCTATGTTTTGGCCCTTGTTCCCACTGATATAATGATAAGTCAGGTAAGTCCCAAAATTCAGATTCTATGCATTCTCAGGCCACCTATGTTTTGGCCCCTGTTCCCACTAATATAATGATAAGTCAGGTAAGGCTCGAAATTCTGACTCTATCCATGCTCAGTCCACCTATGTTTTGGCCCCTATTCCCACTGCTATAATTATAAGTCAAGTAAGTACCGAAATTATGAATCTATCCATGCTCAGGACACCTATGTTTTGGCCCATGTTCCCACTGATATAATGATAAGTCAGGTAAGGCCTGAAATTCTGACTCTATCCATGCTCAGGCCACCTATGTTTTGGCCCCTATTCCCACTGATAGAATGACAAGTCAGGCAAGGCCCGAAAGTCAACTATCCATGCTTAGGCCACCTATGTTTTGGCCCCTATTCCAATTGATATAATGATAAGTTAGGTAAGTCCCAAAATTTTGACTCTATCCATGCTCAGGCCACCTATTTTTTCACCTCTGTTCCCACTGATATAATGATAAGTCAGGTAAGGCCTAAAATTCGGACTCTATCGATTCTCATGCCACCTATGTTTTGGCCCCTGTTCCTGCTGATATAATGATCAGTCAGGTAAGGCCCGGAATTCTGACTTTATCTATGTTCATGCCACCTATTCTGAATCTTCATGCTATAGTTATATTCTCAAAAGGAAGTCCCTGAAATTTGAACAGGGATTTCATTTATCTTGTTGATATTGACATCCTTTTGTATGAGATGGTCAATGACAATTGTTAGTGCGACCTAGAAGGTAGATTGAAAACATTATGGGTTAAAACAATTTGGGAGGTGTACCCAAAGTGTCATTCTAGTAATTGACATAGAGTTAGGATCAAAATTTGGAAAACAAGGATATATAAAAAGCCCCACTGATATAATGATAAGTTAGGTAAGTCCCAAAATTCTAACTCTATCCATGCTCAGGCCACCTATGTTTTGGCCCCTGTTCCCACTGATATAATGATAATTCAGGTAAGTCCCGAAATTATGACTCTATCCATCCTCAGGCCACCTATGTTTTGGCCCTTGTTCCCACTGATAGAATGATAATTTAGGCAAGGCCCGAAATTCAACTATCCATGCTCAGGCCACCTATTTTTTGGCCCCTGTTCCCACTGATATAATGATAAGTCAGGTAAGTCCCAAAATTATGACTCTATTCATGCTTGGGCCACCTATGTTTTGGCCCCTGTTCCCACTGATAAAATGATAAGTCAGGCAAGGCCCGAAATTCTTCTATCCATGCTCAGGCCACCTATGTTTTGGCCCTTGTTCCCACTAATATAATGATAAGTCAGATAAGTCCTGAAATTCTAACTTTATCCATGCTGACGCCACCTATGTTTTTTCCCTTCTTCCCACTGATATAATGATAAGTCAGGTAAGGCCCAAAATTCTGACTCTATCCATGCTCAGGCCACCTATGTTTTGGCCCTTGCTCCCACTGATACAATGATAAGTTAGAAAAGGCCAGAAATTCTGCTATCCATGCTCAGGCCACCTATGTTTTGGCCCCTATTCCCACTGATATAATGATAAGCCAGGTAAGTCCCAAAATTCTGACTCTATCCATGCTCAGGCCACCTATGTTTTGGCTCATGTTCCCACTGATATAATGATAAGTCAAGTAAGACCCAAAATTCTGACTCTATCCATGCTCAGGTCACCTATGTTTTGGCCCCTGTTACGACTGATATATTGATAAGTCAGGTAAGGCCTGAAATTCTAACTCTATTCATGCTCAGTCCACCTATTCTAACTCTTCACACTATAGTTATATTCTCAAAAGGAAATCCCTGAAATTTGAACAGGGATTATGTTTATCTTATTGATATTGACATTCTTTTGTATGAGATGGTCAATGACAATGGTTAGTGTGACCTAGAAGGAAGATTGAAAACATTATGGGTTAAAAACATTTGATCAATGTATTGTCATATAAGCTGCATATCAATAAAAATTTAGCTGATTTACCAAAAGAATGAATTTATGTATTTGCAAAATATTTTTTATAAATATTTTTATTCACCAAATTTCATCTCATTTTTTAAATATCTCTACCTTTCATTAATATTGGTGTAGAGGATAACAATCATAAACTAAACCCAATTAACACCCAAATTTTTGTTGTTACCACTTATTAGTAATAGGTTTGTGTGCAAAGTGACCAAAAACTCTTATAATAACGAGTAAAACAACCAATCAACTAAAATTCCATTATTTCTTACCAATGACAAATCCTTATATTGTTGGTTGGTTTGCCAAAATCATTCTACTTCTTCGAATGGCATGAAATAGGGAAGACAATGTTTTTTGGGAAAGAAATGTGGTCTATATATTAACATAGTCAAGAGAAGTATTACAAAGGCATGTAAGCATATCACCTCAAGTGTGCTAAAGATGACCTTGAGTCCTCTCCTTGGGCTCCTACTTCACTTTAGGTTCTTTAATCTAACAAAATTTTTAGGATTCCTTCCATCCTCATTTTGACAGCTTAACTATAGGTGCCCTTGAATCCTCTCCTTGGGCTCCTACTTGACTTTAGGTTCTTTTTATCTAACAACATTTTAGGTTTCCTTCCATCCTCATTTTGACAACGTAACCATAGGTGATGGAAATATAGAGATAGAACTTCAACAACATAATGATAGGGAAATGAAAAAGTGGGATTGGTGCAAGTGGACAAATTCATCCAAGGGAAGTACTAGGGAGTGAAAATGTGAAGACGAGTAACACATTTTGGAAAGAAGCTTCTGAAAAAATGTGATATTTATTGTTTCAATCAAGAAAATAGTCATTGAAATATCTTGATTGAAAGTTAAATAATATTTGTATAAGAGTTAAAATTCTTGGTCGAAACATTTTAAAATGTCTCAAAAAAGAGTTTGCCTATGTTTACCTCAAGTTAAAAAATTCTTGTTTGAGAGTTTGGGTGGATTAGAAAAATTCCAGGTTGAAATTTAAATGTCTTGGACAAGATTTTTTGATTGACCATTATTTAAAACTCTTGATTACATAACAATGTTTTTATTGACTCGGATTACCATTGTTAATCTATGGAGAGATGTTTATTTGTTTAATTAGGATTACCTATCAAATGAGAGATGTTTATTTGTTATATTTTGGTCACTTTGTCGAAGACGGGAATGGTTATAACCAGAAATCGTCTCTCTTGCGATGAACTTTTGAGATAGACAAATTTTCCATTGCAATAGCGACGAAATTTTGTGGCAATAGCAAAGAACTTTTGTGGCAATAGCGACGAAAATCAAGCCCAATTTAAAAAACCTATTCATGGCAATAGCAACGAAATTTCATGGCAATAGTAATGAAAATCCTGCCCAATTTAAAAATAATATGAAAATCATGGAAACGTGGAAAAATTTCGTGGAATAATCCACCCATATGTAATAGTGTATTCTTAGAGGAGACTAATACATCATCTTTATCTATGTCTCATGACGATGCACCCATCTCTTTTGGAATTCACACGTTCACCTTGTGCTCACCACAAGCACGTCCAACTCTGCAGATCTCCTTTCTCACTGCGTTACACAAGAGAATCATTTGAAGTTCTTCTCAACACTCTGTAAGGAGGAGGCCATCTCTACGTTCCATATCTGTGTTAGATAGGAACCACACACCCCTCTTAGGGTCTCTCTCTCTAGTTTGTGTCCTGGAGAATGTCTCACGTAGCTACAATCATCAATAGGTGGTAGGTGTTGATGGGATTACAAGCATAAGTGGTATATAGAATAACAAGCTTAAAATGTTATTTTTTTATGCTAAATTTCCTTTGTCTTCAACAAATTAGAAGGATCAGAAAAACCTTTACCTCAAGTTACCTTAGTTTTATGAAGCCAATACTTACACATGAGCCGGATTTTGATTTATCTGCAAGCACTTGAGTGTTGAAAACCATCCAAGAAATCTGACTGTTGAGGAGAGATGTCATGAATGAATACTTTGAATTCTGAAAATTGATCAAACCTAAAGATATGATTATTGAAGATATATTGTTTGCTTCCCTACAGATATGATTATTGGAGCTATGAATACCATCATACTCAGAATTATGAAGTTGTGCTATTGATTTTGATGTGAAAGACTAATCAAAGGTACATGTAGTGCATTATGTAGTTCTAGTACTAGAGGAGCAGAAACCAATGAAGAGATGAAAATTATTTTTGGTGGGAAGGGTTGCTACTGTCTTTTGAGATCTTTATTGGCTACAAACTATCTGCAAATTTTGACTTATGCAAATATCCAACGAATATCAACAAAAATATTCTATAAGAACAAAGATCTCCTTCAAGCTACCTTATCAATTGTTGATATTCCCCACTTATTCAAAAACATGAAAAGTTTGTTTCTTTATACTTCAAGCTAAACCATTAACTAGATGCAACATTTATTGAATTTTATTGGTCTAATATCCTACCCTACTTGAGAAAGGAAACATATTCTCAAGTGTAGGAGTATTTCAAGTGAATCCATGTGCGTAACATATTTATAAGCATACTCATGTCCAAATATGAAAAATCTACCTCAATGGATACCTGGACATGGGAAGCTAACTTCTCTTCTGTAGATGATGCCAGGAACTATTGAAGGATGGAGTGGTATTCTGGACTGATGACCATTTGGAACCAAGCTTCAATGTAGTCCTTATTTCCTTGCCTCTCTCTAGCTGATAGATCATGGGGCTCTTCTGAGAACTAGTCTTCACACTCTGTGATGCACAAAGGATATGTTGACAAACATGGCAAGAATTCCTCGATCTCTGGATCTAGTGTTTCATCTTCATCTAATGTAGTCCATATTTATTCGATTTCCTCTATCTACTCACAAGGTCTACTAGAAGAAACTTCTAGATCATCCTTGTGTGCACTATGTTCATGGATATTTGGTTCCTCTGTTTCTTCTTGAAAGAAAAACTCATCCCTGGTAGAAAATCTAGAGTGTGAGCAAGAATTTGAAAACATCCCTGCAAGGGTATGCCCTCCATTGCTCAGTGAATGCTTGAGAATCTTTACATTCTTCTAGTTGGTCTGCAAATCTTTGTCTTGCACATGGACTAATACATGGGATTCTTACAAACTAAAAACTAAAACTTCAAGGAGATAAATGAAATATTACATACCACACTTGTATGAAAGGAAATACACTTTCATGAAAGGAACAATCAAGGCTTTGGGGAAACTCCCAATAGTGACCGCATAGGTTCTTACCTCCCATATTACTGCTTCCCCTCCCCCAAGATGTGTAATTTAAATACAACACACTTGCATGAAGAGAAACACACTTCCATGAAAGGAACAATCAAGGATTCGGAGAAACTCACAATAGTGACCACATAGGTTCTTACCTCCCATCTTATTATTTCTCCTCCCACAAGCTGTGTAAATAAAAGAAACCTACCTAACTAGGATTTAATCCCTTCCTAGTACCTCCCTGACAACGATGCCAAAAATGTTGGTTGAAATATATGTATAAATTTCAGACATCAAATCATCAACCCTAGGCTCATAATCTTTGTGATGCAAGCACAGGAAATGCGGAATGAAAGCCAATTCTATCTTATGCTAACAAACTCCAGGAAATGAATCACTAAGCAATGAATGAAAAGAAAGGAAACAAGCTGCAATGTATTCTAAGAAATTATATCTATAGAAGAACTATCTAATTAAAAGAAAATAAAAGTAGCACATCGTATGTAGAGAATGGAGGCCCCTGCAAACCTAACACACGTTGTGAAAAAGATTACAGACTAAATGAGTACTTCAAATATAGGTACAATATCAACCACTGATTTTTATTGAATGAAATGAAGGATTAAAAATGTTCAAGCATGGCTCTCCGATACTAATTCCCTCCTACATCAATACCAATCCCCCCCCTCTACTCCATGGTTGTATATATATACAAAAAAAGAACAAGGGAATGGATCAAAACTAATTCCCTCAAATCAGCCTTGTCTAAGAATAATTAGCTTACAAGATATTTGGTTTCCTCTTTATAGTTGATCTTGGTTTGCAAACATAACCAAGAAATGATTACAAATGATTTTACATGACATAAAAATGATGAGAATAGCTTGATTCAGTCTCCCTTATTGGTTGGACACACACATTCATCTAGAAGATTGGAGAAGGCATGCACAACTGTAAATCCAGACAAACTCATATTGGAAAAATTTCCATATCTCCTAGATCCTTCATTATCTCTAAAAACTATCGTTGAGTGACCCAAATCAAACCATTCTGCACAAAACCCATGTTCCAGAATTTCTAGATTATTCTTTATTTTCTTGAAAAGCAAGCCTGAAGTATGTTGCTCATAATTCTAGCACAAGCTTGACTGTGAATTTGACCACACGTTGGAGGTTCACATGTGTGACCTGGGTGCGAACTAGTGAACATGAAACCATATTGAGGGTATTCCTAACAAAACCCATTTCTTCCTTTCAACCCTGGAGATGTGCATGTATGCTAAACGTAAAAATTACGTACATGAATGACAACGTTGGTGCAGACACATAGCTGTCTAAACCACTTCTAAATCATTAAAAACGAGGAAAATTATAATAATTAACAACATTAAGCTTGTTAAACATATCAACTTTAGAAATGGGAAAATAAAACAATAGGAATAATAAACAGATATGAAGATAGGGTGAAATGGTTAAAAAGAGACCAACTGATGATGTAAAATATGTCAAATTCACGAGCCAACAATATGGATAACATCAAAGAATTGCTTTTAATCTTAAGGACGAGAAATTTAAACTGGTAGTTAACGTAAGTAATAATTGCACTTGGCGGTTAAGAGGAGAACCGAACTTATTTTGTCACTTTCCATATAGTTAGTGAAATGCTCAAGACCACTTGTGCACTTGCTCCACTCAAATGTGAATTCCTATTGGATCGGGTGTTTTCTGTGTTTACCTCTTGTTTACCATGTTGGATCGGGTCTGCATTTAATCCTTTAAATTTCGCGCTCTCTGAGAGTTGTAACATTTTCATCGTTAATGTACCCGTGTGGTTTTAGTTTGGGGAGGAATTTTCTTATCCTTCTAAGAAAACTAAAATACCACCCTTTACTCTAATTGAATCATTACTAGAATTCCATTAATTTCCTTGTAATATTGAATTATATTTTAAAGGCCTCGATTGGCGTTTGGGTGGAAATATTTTACTGAATAATAGAACTCTTCAACTACTCAATATACTTATAATGATTTGTTATGAATCAATAAGGGTTTAGGATAATGCATATCCTTTAGTGTATAGTGTATTTAGAATTGACTTGTTCAACAACATTTGGTTATTTAATTAGTTCAAAGAATGTTTATCACCTTCAAGTTTTTATCATTCCTTCATTGAATGAAAAAAATTTACGGTTAATTTACTTCTAGAAATAAAATATATTGTGAAACCCAGTGAAATAATGGAGGTCGACTAAAAATTTTATTGTTATATGTGTTACCAATCACCGTTACCTTGGAGTTGGTATGGGGCGTTAAGAAGTTCCTCTCATCTAGATTTGAATTACTTTGTTTATTGAAAACAATATATATTTTTTTTAATTAAAAAGATTAGTAAGAAATCAAATGAATTTTAATAACCTTGCAGGGTAGGAATTGGGTGGGTAAGCAGTGGATACTCTTACTCCCTTGTATAAGTGTATGATAAAGAATTTTACAAACTAGATCTATATTTGGTTATTGATAAATGTGTTATGAGTTGCCTTGTATAAGTGTATGATAAAGAATTTTACAAACTAGATCTATATTTGGTTATTGATAAATGTGTTATGAGTTGCTATGAATTTGATGTTTAAAAAGAATAACTTTGAATGTATATGTAAATTGTCATATTGGTCTTGTCTTAACCTATGCATTTAAAAAAAGAAAAAACAATTACTACTTCTTGTAGTCGCTTACATAGTGTTGTTACATAGGTGTAATATCATTGACCTAGAATGGTTGCTAGAAGATGGCATGTCACGATTGGTAGGTTAAAGTGACATCCCATTTTCATCAAACATCTATTTGCAGTATCTTTCTCCTCATAAGAGCTTCCTGAATTCAGTATATTTGTCCTCATAAGAGCTTCCCGAATTTTGGGACTATTGGAATATCTTACGAATATGAACTCAATCCAATCTTAAATCTTGATCCTGCAAAATTCAATGAACAATTTATTCAACTGCACTAGCACACATAACATAAATTCAATGAGATACATGAATTCTAAATAAATTCTAGACATACAACAATCAATGGGAAAGAATGTGAACGATATGAAATTAATAAGTCAGAATCTGAACAATTGGTCATTTGATATTATAATTCTTTTTTTCTTGCATTTGAGCCAAAACCATCATCTTGGGAAGCATAAAACAATTTAACTTCAAACTAAATTTCAAACAAATTTATAAATTAACTATGTGCCTAATCATATAAAGACGCATCAACCAAATGTAGTGGTGCACTTAATTGAGAGAAGCATCAAATAAAGACCTTCATTATTGCCTCCACAAAATTTTGATGTGAATGTTTGCATTTGCATTTTGAAAATTAAACTCTTTGTCGGTGCATTATTACTTACACACCACATCGGTGTGTGTTGAGGGGGCCTCTTAATCCCTAATTTTCATCACATACATGTATTATTAGACATTATACATAGAGTGGATAAAGTCAAGTAAATATATATGAATGCATGTAATAAAGGATAAAATCACCTAAATAATTAGTTGGATCAGGTGCAACCAATCCAACCATTTACATATTTTATAAATAACTCTAAAGAAGGAATAAGAAAGCCCTTGGATATCCTTCCCCACATTTATCTCCTTCTTTCTTGAGATTATGCGTGTGTCTTGATGTGCTTAATTTGTCTCTCTTGAATGTCTTCCCTAATTCCTCAGACTACAACATTGGTTCCATTTCTATGTGACTTGAACTTGGGAAAGATAGAAAATTTGATCTTAGATGGAAGATTTTCTCAAGATGCTCATAGAATTGTTTGATATGCTAGTGGAAATAAAGACGCTTGTGTTGAAGAGGAACTTAGAATAGCCTTCTTCCTAGTGGGTGAGACCAAGTTCAATATTTTTTTTTTATAAAAGTTGATAACTATGTAAAATATTGTTTTTACCACTCCAAAAGATTTTACTATTTTCATATTGCATGAAATTTTTTTTATTGTTGAAAGACAAATATGAAAGAAAAAATCAGAAATATATATTTATAAATCATGAGAGAAAGAAATCTACAAGCTTGGGTTTAAGAGGATCTTGAGTTGGAGATTTTTTGTACCCTTGATTTGTTGTTGAGTATTTTCGTGGAAAGAAAATTGAAGGTTAAAAATATGGTATAGTATGTATATTATGAGAGGTCGACTATGTACATTGATTTTTTGTTCATCAATATTGACCTCTTCTAGAATAAATAACAAAAAAAAATCATTGATGATGTGTGAAATAATTTTTTTATGTGTAAACAAAGAAGCCTGCAAATAAAATAATCTAAAAGAATCTTGGCGTTAAAAACAAAAAAAAAGAAAAAAGGAAAAAAAAAACATTGTTTCCTAACATGTTGGTTTCTTCAAAGAGTTTACAGTTGATCTTCAAGAGAATAAATGCATTATGTATTGAACATGCCTGCAATTTACAAGTAAAACGACTGGTATTGGTATGGTTGTAGATTATTGTTTTCACATTAAAAATGGGTTGCAAAATTAAATATTGGCTGCAAAAAGATGTGGTAATTAATAATTTTGAGAGAAATTGTAAGAAGGAAACTACGTGGAAACTACAAATATTGGACTAATTTGTTCATGAAACAATATTGGACTAGTTTGTTCATGAAACATGTTGATTTATTCCTTAAAGCATATAACTGGTTGAGTTTCCAAAAATATAATACTTCGGCATGAAGTTAGGTGTGTGCATGCAATGTGTATTCAAAATCAAAACCATATGAGAAATATTCACTACAATGAAGGGAAGTAAATAAATATATTGTTTTTGATAGTTTACAAGATTGAAGAGTTTGTTGAAAAGTAACTTTTACATTGTTGAAAACTTAAGTACACATGTCATAATAAAATTTAAAGGTGCCAAATGACATTGTGAAAAGGTGTGAGAGTCTTTATAAAGGATGGTAGATAGAGTGTATGGAATTTATGTCATAAAGTAATATATTTTATGTAAAAAGATAAATTGTAAAATGTATATGGAGTTTCTCAGTCTAATATGAAATAAAGGATTATATGAAGGATAGTAGTCTTATTAGTACCAAAAAAGTATTTTCGAGAGTGTTGTTTAACATTCAAAATAAAGGAGGGGATTAAACATTTGTCTTCAAAGGAAGGCACTCTTCTCCACCTATTGTAATGTAATTTGGCTTCTCACCGATAAGATTGGTTTCTCCCAATGTCAATTGATACCCAGTCGACAACAATTTATTCAGTTGTAAAAGTATGGTACCAAAAAAGTGTTTCAAGTCCTCCTTCATATAATCTCAAATTCAGAGTCCATATATTCTCAAAGACCAGAAAAGAATAAATAAGCACATCCAATTTTGACAAGCAACAGATAAAAACAACAAAATCTTGAGCATTGATGATAAGCATGTTGGCAATAGTTAAAGGCATTCAAGAAATAGACATCTCTAGACAGAAAAACACATGAGAGCTTAAAAGAAAAGATTATGACAAAACAATGAATTGATTGATTGAACCCCTTGATATAAAAGTTGTAGAATAGTTCCTGAGTTGTGACATTGAAGGCTACAAAGTAGAGAAATGGTAGATTAACAGAGCACAGAGTAAGACGCTCAGATGGGCAGATGAAACATCCTACTATGAGTTTTGTCCAAGTGAAATATGAGCCCAAGACGATCCACTCACCACTCCAAAGGAACATGAGAGAAAGGTGTAACAATAGGATCAAGAGGACCATTTTTGGGTGGGAGTAAAGTATCTAGAGACTCATTGAATTCACATGTCACTACCATATTGAAGTCAAAGGCTAAAGAGTAAAATTTCATCAATTATCCGCACACTTTCTGAGGAGGAGCAAGGATTTGAGTGTGGGGGAGATGTTGAGGGAGCCTCTGAGGCCCTGATAGTCATCACATACATGTATTATTAGACATTAGACATAGAGTGGATAAAATAAAGTAAATGTATATGAATGTATGTAATAAAGGATAAAAGTCACCTAACTAATGATTAGTTGGATCGGGTGAAACTACTCCAACCATTTAGCTATTATATAAATAACATAAAGGAGGAATAATAAAGTGGCTGGATATCCTTCCCCACATTTATCTCCTTCTTTATTGAGATTATGTGTGTATCTTCATGATCTTAATGTGTCTCTCTTTAATGTCTTTCCTAATTCCTGAGACTACACCAATGCATTTCTAATTGTATAGTGCATTGACAAAAGCATGTTATAAAAATAATGTGCACTTACTATCAATCATTTGAAATTTAATACAAAAAATAAGTCCTTGTTCTATATACACACAACATTGTCGTGCTACTCACTATATAGTGCAATGAAAAGCTAATTTATGAAAAAAATAGGACGTACATTTATCATCAATGTGCCGAAATATACAACGAAAAAATGAGTTGGAATTTCAGTTTTTTTGTCTATAAATGAAAAACATATTCATTATTTTATGTTTTTTCCAAAATTTAGAAGGGCAATTTCTGAAACAAAGATTTATCAGCAAAGAATTCAGAGTGGGTGGAATTTTTTGGAAGTGCCAAATCCGAAAGGGATTACTATAGGTCACATACAAATCTGCAGGGGAGAAATTTCAAGAATATGATGTTGAAACATCAAGTCATGATGGTTCAACACACTTCTCCTAGAATCAGTCGGTTGGGTGGTCGACCTACATCTAAAAATAGTCGATCAAGTAATCTACCAATTATCTACATTATTTGATCGAGTAGTTGATGAGTTTGTCTATTTCACAATCAACTAGTAGGAGAAGGTAGTCGGTCGATAGATGGACCAACAAATAAATTGACTACAAGTTAGATGAATGGATGGTTGAGTCGAGAATCCTTGTTGAGTCAACTAGACAACATGAATTTGATAGAGTCAACTCTAACAACCACGGTTATATGTGGAAAATATCCTCTTGATTTCAAGGAAGTTGGTTATATATTGAAGCTATAAATAGAAGACACTATGGGTCATTATCATCAAGTGATCAACTAATATAATTGTTATACAAAATATGTACATTATGCATTTTGATGTTATGATCATAGTGCACAATGGTTAAGTGTTGTAAATATGTCTTTAGATACCACCCTCCTTTGTCTTCAAATTTTGTATTCCTCTTCAATTATCTGCAATATTAATTTTCGGTTTCATATCAGGTTGCACCCCATTCCCAACATGTTATAAGAGTCGATGGTTTGAAACATCGCATGTTATCCGTAAACCTTGTTGATTCTCATCTATTGTGTTATTGACTCTAGGGTGGTGGTTTGTCAATTGGTACTTATTGAAATAGAACATTTATTTCTAGATATCGAACATGGATTCAAAGAATGATCCTATAATTATGAGTGGACCAAATTATGCAGTATGGGCACCAAACATGCAAACCCTATTGAAAAGTAAAGGATTGTGGTAGTATAAGAAAACTATGATTATATATCCGACCAAATATTATGAAAAGTTCATTGTTGATGAGAAGAAGGATGAGGTTGAGGGGGTCATCACGACCTATATCTCGTGGGAGATTTGGTTACACATAAGTGGAATCAACTTCCCTCATCATGTTTGGAAGAAGATGAAGTCATTGTTTGACAGAGCTGATAAAATACATATCATGCAGTTAGAGAAAGAGTTGATCTATCTCAATCCTGATTATTTTGAAAAAATAGAGTATTGTCTTAAGTGTGTGAATAAACTTTAGTTGAAAATGGGAGAATGTGGAAAGAATTATGAGAAGAAAGATGAAAAACTCTTTGAGTGGGTCCTAATGAATTTGATAACACAATTTGACGTGTTCATTTCAAATTTATGCATTAACTGGAAGGAACAAAATGAAGATGGTAAGGATTACACCTTTGAAGCTTCATATTTTATTTTGATTACTAGTCAACATAGATGTATTCGAGAAGAAAACATTGGTGGTAAATATAAAGATC
Source organism: Picea mariana (assembly GCA_032191745.1). Classification (NCBI taxonomy): domain Eukaryota; kingdom Viridiplantae; phylum Streptophyta; class Pinopsida; order Pinales; family Pinaceae; genus Picea; species Picea mariana. The sequence goes on from JASDQU010738939.1 coordinate 158,178, forward strand.
ACTTTCTCAAGGGAAAGATAAAGTAAAATCATAGGGAAAGAGGATGGTTTGATACCCCTAAACAAATATCTGGATTCCATGACCATAAACCTAAAGGGAAAATAGATGCACCCCATCAAATTTGAAAGAATAAGAAATGTCGGTACTATGGAAAGACTGGACATGTGAAGAAATTATTATATAAGAAGAGAGGTGATTTAGAGGAGAAGGTTAAACTCCTTGAAGGAGACGTGTCCTTTATTCATCAACCTGCTACTAATTTCACCTTCCAAGTTGGAAATTCTCAAGCCTTGATGTATCATTTTGTGCAGAATGAATGTGTAATCGACTCTAGGTGAACTCATAATATGGTTAAGGATGCCTCCTTGTTCACGTCCTTGAATGTCACAAAGGAGAGGAAGATTTAAGTTGCCGATGATTTTTCTCTTGATATTGTTATTCAGGGTGATGTTTCTTGTCAAAATGGGAGAATTGTCAACATTTATCATGTGCCAAATATCAGTGTTAATCTATTGTCTATTGTGAAATTAACATAGATTGATAAGATTTTATAATTTTGACCATTTTGGTTCTTTGTTCGAGATTTGAAGAAATGCCAGTCGATTGTTTCCAGAGGATTTCTTTACCAAAATGACAATTTGTATAAATTTTGTGACACGACTCAACCCGACACTGAACCGACTTCTCTTTTTTCTCACACTGATGAGTAAAGTTGAACTTGGGATGAACGACTTAGACACCTAAATTTTTTAATTCTATAGTTGATGGCAACTGAGAACATGGTTTCTAGTCTACCTAAAGTGTTTCCCCCTGAAGGAGTTTGTAAATGATATGGGCTTGGCAAGCATCATTAGGCACATTTTGACTTGGAAAAGCATGGCCAGAAAAGGACCTCCTAGAACTGGTTCACAATGATGTATGTTGCATCAATATACCTTCCATATAAGGTGCAACGTATATATTTAGTTTCATTGATGATCTCTCTTGTTTCATGTGGGTCTATTTTCCAAAGAATAAGAATCTTGTCTTTGAAAAGTTCAAAAAAAATCAATCCTTTGCTAAGAAGAAATGTGGATGACCCATCAAGTTCTTAATATCAAAAAATGGTGGTGAGTATGTAAATAAACCTTTTGAAGAATGCATGGTTTGATTTGGTATTTCCTAGAAACACTTTATTCCTCACACGCCTCAGTAGAATGGTGTTGCAGAATGAAAGAATCGAATGTTAGTCGAAATGTATAGATGCATGTTACAAGCAAAAGATTTGCATCCTTGCTTCTGGGTCGAAGTTGTATACTATGAAAATGATCTTCTCAATCACATCTTGACTTGAGTTTTTCCTTCAGTAACTCCAGTCGAATGATGGTGTGGAAAGAAGACTTCAGTCAACCACCTCCCTGTGTTTGGATGTGTTTCCTAGGCTCATATTTTTTATGATTGCATAAAGAAGTTGGATGAAAAGTGTCATGCTTGCATCATGATAGGCTACTTTGAAGAGTCTAAGGCCTATCGACCATTTGATATTGTCAAATGACAAATCATTACAAGACAAAATGTATGGCTTGGTGAGAACTCTTCTAGAATAAAGTTGTTAAATTCCTCCTCTAGATTGCTATAGGATGGCCCCTTTGATGTTATTTCAAAATCTGGTTTTTTTGTTCCATTTTTCAGTCATTTGAATAGACAGTTTAACTCTGTTCCTATTTTGAATAGACCATCAACATTCAAGTTGATTTGTTCGTTGATGTTTGTTTCGACTAGTTCACCATCTCCGTCGACTGAAATTGTTCTGACTTTAGAACGACCTTATATAGAAAACACTAGTTCACATGTTTCTTGTCTAACCAGATGTGATTCCAAGACAATTGAATTTGTTGGACATGATGTTGGTGATATCTCCTTCGGATGACAAACTTGAAGAAAAGAAATATGCCACCCTTGCATTAATGACTCATGTCATTGAAACTTTAGATCCTATTTCCAACTCAAATGCTCAAGGAAGACCTGGATGGGAGCAGAATATGCAGAAAAAAATGATTCTTTGATGAAGAATCACACTTGGGACTTTGTTCCCCGAAAATAAGGAAATAATATTGTGAAGTGTCGATTGGTCTACCAGACCAAATTTACCTCTAAAGGTATTGTTGAGTGATATAAATATCACTTGTTTGTGAAGGTATTTTGTCAACGAGAAGGTATAAACTACACTGAGACATTTTCCCCTATTGCAAATATGAACTATGTTTGAATAATTCATTCCCTTGATGCTCGTTTTGGATGGAAAATCAATAAGATGGATGTGAAGGGTGTTTTTCTTTATGGAGACCAATCTGAAGAAATTTTCATGAAAAAACCTCTTGTTTTTGTGACATATTTAACCTGGTTGATCAAGTCAAGAATTCACATTATGGTTTGAAGAAAGATCCCTGATCTTGATGATAATATTGACAATTTATTTCTTCGACTTGGTTTCAAGCATTGTGAATATGATCACAACTTGTATGTACTCCATAACTGATGAAATTTTCAAACACTTCCTAATTAAATTAGTGAGAAATTGAATAGTTGTACATTTAATGATAAATCTAAGTTCATATTGAAATTATGAGTTGTCGTGCATCATAAATACAAGTATAATGTTGTAATTTCTAATGAGTTTTAGTACTTTCAAATGAATGTCACAAGGAAAGATATCAAGATGATTTAGAAAATGACCCAATTAAACTATATCAAATTCACACTTGAAAGAATGAAAACACACGTTTGCATAAAAGTAAATGATACACTTGCAGGAAAGTAAATCCCTCTTGCTGGAAAGTAAAACACACTTGAAAAAAAGTAAATCACTCTTTTAGGAAAAGTAAATCACACTTGTGGAAAAGTAAATCACTCTTGCACAAAAAGTAATAGTGACTTATGCAAGTATTAAGATGATATTGATTAATGTGACATATATGTTAGAGCTCATGTACTCAGATGCAAAAAACCTCAATCTATAAGAATCAAACCACACTATGCTTGTAAACGAAAGGGATAAAACATCTAAAACTGCAAACCACACAATTGTTAACTAGAAAGTTAAAGGTTGTGATGCAAAGTTGCAGTAGCCAGAGTTATAGTAAGGGAAATATTGGAATTACAACAAAGTTAAATCGACAAATTGTTGGAAATAAATGATAATATGGAAAATATGTTACATTTATTCACCCGTCGATCAAAAAATGATACCTTGCTATAATAATCAACATGTTAATAGAGGAATTGCTGGAAATAAATGGAAATATGGAAAATATGCTACCATTATTCACTCACAAAACATAAAATAGTACCCTGCAATGTTAGTACTGGGTTAAAACAATCTAGAGCTATAGTAATGGAAAGTGCTAGAGTTACAACAAGATGTTAATAAATGAATTGTCGGAAATAAAAGAAAAGATATAAATGATGCTACGACTACTTCTACAAAGTATAGAAGATACAAACAATTTCAGGATAAGGAGGGGGGCCAACCTCCTTAGACAAGGTATCGGTCTAAGAGTGTGGTAGGCAACTTAAATACTCAAATTAACGCATTCTACACTTCAAATAGGAACATGAAATTTATATTAAATTGCAGAAAAAATGTACAAGACTTCTATTCTCTGATCTTTGTTTGTTTATCTTCCCCCTTATCATGCAAAAATGGAGGATGATTTATACATCTTGTAGAGGGGGTGTTTTAGAAACTGATCCTAATGCATCCAGAGTACATGCATGCCTATTGTTGGGACATGATTTTTGGACTAGTTTTGGGAGTTGCGCAGCGCGCATAAAAGAAGGAAAGGTAGTTGGTGCACTTTTGAGACCAACGCGTGTAAAATGAGGAGGATTGTTGAAGTCGATATGCATTTTGGGTCCATTGGTAAGGGCTAAGCACTATTTTAATTATGTAAATATGTAAGGGTTTTGGGATATAGAGTAGTTGGAAAGTAAGAAAGGATGACAATAGAGAATAATTAAGTAGTGAATGTATGTGATAGATGTAAGAGTTAAGAGAAACAAAAATAGTTAGAGGGATACGAGAATGAAAAGGTCAGGATGTATGAGCACACTGCACATGTTTTGTAATGTATGGTTTTGAATAATATATCAATAAGTCAGTCATTTTGGACATATCCCATCAGGGGTGAACCACGTTAAATCATGGTGTCTATGTATCATGATGTGCTTGTTGTTTTTTATATCCTGCACATATAATATATTTTTATTATTATGAATGTGTTACATGTTCTTATGGTTCTACACACATGATATAAGGTATAATGAACTAATGATAAGTACAATGGTTATGAGGATTTCCTCCCATCCCTTCATCACTGTGGAAACCTTGTTCCTACAGTTCCCATATATACCTTGGGTGAGACTTCAGCTGCTTGCGGGTGATGCCGAAAGAGCTAGTATCTGAGGTTTTTTTGGTGACTTCATGTTGAACCCTAGGTCTTCCCATTGCGTGCCAAAAAGTGGTTTCATTTTTTAGAACAAGATCTGTGACTAAGGGGAATGTGGAGGTCGAATAGGGAAGATATCGGATAGTGGTTAGAGGAAAATGAGCATGAGTTTTCTAGAGATCAGAATAAGAACCCGCAAATCATCTTAGAGAAGTGGCTAGAGAGGTATGTATTTACAAACTTAAATGAGATTTTATTTGTTGATTTCCCAAAAGTTTTAGCTGTGGTTACAAATATTATTTGAAAAGAAAAGAACATTATGCATTGTTGCTCCCAGGAGTTGGACCCCTCAGTTGATTCAACAAGTTAATACCATAAGTAACCGGATCTCGCGTGTAGTTTATTTTTGGTTGGATAGTGATTTGGGGGGTTATATTACTGATAACGTTATAGATGGTACCCATTCATATAGTGTTGTTGAAATATAGTGCTTTAAAGGTCCGCAAAGAATATATATTGAAATCACTCTCTACTTGGATCAAGATGTTATTGTGTGATAACGGGGTTATGAAGTTAGATTCTTATCACCCTAGTATCTAGGCACCTTCACGTGAAAAGGGGTAAGGGGTTGATCATGGGATGGTATTAGTGTATGGATAAGAGGGATGCATGAAATAATGGATGAGGAATAGATGTACTGAGAATTCTTAGAGAAGAAGAATGTGCAACGAAAGAATAGATTGGAGTATTTTGTAGGGGAATGTTTATTTGGTATAGTAGGAAGAGGATTGTGGCTAATGGAGAAGAGAAACAAAGTGAGGTTCAGGAAAGAGATACTAGTGTAGTAATCCAGATTGAAGGAATACCATGTGTAGAAAGGAAGGAAAAGGAAATGGATTTTTATCTCAGTGTAGTAGAAGGAGATTCATTACATCCCATTAGCCGAACTCAATCCACACTCTGTGTCAAACCCATGACCTCATGTGCATATCCAAGGTCTGAATTTTTTTCACAAACACTTGTAGTTAGTGAAAGAATAAAGGATAGTTGTAAAGGTGGTCAAAATAGTTGAAGCAGTACATTGAGGAAGAATACTACACAGTACATAATGGCATACCCCACTTTGAGATTACTTTTTTTCCACGAGGAAGGAACAAAAGATCCAAAAAATCACTTATTTTTCTGTGAAGTGATATGGACCATGAAGTAGGTCTAGGATGTTGATATGAAAATTGCTCGTTTAGTGATAACATTTAGAGACTTCACGTTACTCTGGTATATGAAGTATCAGTCCATTGCATGTGCAGGACAAGACAGAACGTTGGTAGATATCAAGCAAGCCTTGTTAAAATAATTCCACAAGCCAAAGTGTGAGTCGAAGTGTGTTATAGAACAAAAAATAGATTAAGAAATTGCAGAATGAATCAGTACATGATTTTGACCAACGATTAAAGATATTGATGGATCAAATGACCTTCCAAATTCCGGATGAGAAGGATTTGGAATGGTTCATTGTAGGATTTTTATCACATATACGATGCCCATTGACACAAAAAAATATTGCTTCCCAGTCAGAAGCTCTATATATCACCATGATATGAGAAACATCCCCTATAGGATAAAATCAAACACAGATGGCTTAGGTCAAATCACAATTAGAAACATTGACAATTTAGTTGCAGGAGCTTGCTAAAGGGAAGGAAAAACATGAAGAAGTTTGGTGCGTTACATCTAGAAAGGAAGATCATCATAAGAATGAGTGTCCATCCTTTAAAGAGTATTTGAATACAAGATCCCCAAATCCATTGGCCCCATGAGGAGGGGTATGGTGTGAAATATGTAGAATGAGGGGTGATCATCCAACGACTTTCCCTTTGATGGAGAAGTATCAAAGCACTGCAAAAATCTTATTTTGTAATTTTTGTAAGTTAGTGGGACATGACTAAAAGGACTATAGTGCACCTGATCTCATGAGATAATGCACTGTAGATTCATATAGAGTTCAAGGGGAAGACAAATAGAAAGGAGGAGTATTGCAATATAATAACCTGAGGGGTTATAATCAAGGAGGAAGAGGAGGAATTAGAGGTAGGGAAAGAGGATGATTCAATAGAGTAACAAGACCAATTATATGTTATAATTGTAACCAACCTGGGCATTTTTCACAATAATTTATGAATCCTTGTACAACATGCCCATATTGTATATAGTTGGATCATGCAAAGGAATATTGTCCGTACTTGATCGCAAAGTGGCAGGAAAAGAAGAATCATAATGTTCAAATGATAGCAGTGGAAGAGTGAGATGATCAACCAAGGGTAGTAGTAGTTATGCATGGAGGAGAGAGAATAGGAGGTGATGTGATGGAACAAGGAATTTCTAATTACTAGTGGGTCAGGAAAGCAACAAAATCTCCTTCGACGTTTGATCCTCCGAAAGAAAGCGACACATATAAAAAATCAAGGAAGGATCTATTAAAAACAAAATGGATAGCATCAACTTCACAACATGTGTATGACATTCCACTTGTGTATGACATGCCTCCAACCTATGACCAATCAATGATAGAAACGCTAGTTGAGAAGGTAAGTATTGTGAAAAAATTCTTAAAGATTTGTTTAGAACTAATGAAAGGATGAAACTACATTGAATGCACTTCACAGGATGATCAACTAGTGCAAGTAAGATAAAGAAGCACTTGGTGCACAATGAGCAATTAACTAGATATATCATAAGAAAACGATGAATAGGGAACTCTGACTTAGTACATAGGTAAGAGACTATGATATGGATAATATCAACTTATATATGGGGTCTGATGTGAATTTCATTCTGAGGAAGACATGAGAAATTATGATAAAACCAAAGTTGATATGCTCACTAATTCATTTGAGGCTAGAAAATCAACACAAGATTGTTCCTATTGGTAGACTAACAAGGGCGAATGTTAACATTGATGGAGTGTGCAACATCTCACATTTTGAAGTAATCAAAATAGCGGATGGTAGTAAACCTTATCCAGTGTTACTTGGAATTGATTGGACTTTTTATAATAAATCCATTATTGATCTTAAAAGAGACAAATGATATTTGAATTAGCATACTTAAGAGTTACTGTGCCATCGGATCCCAGAGAAGGAAGACGATATGTGGAACCAACAAGCGGAAAATAACTTGATAACCTTTGCAATGTGACCACGTGGATGGATGACTATATTAATCCTACTACTGAGGGTTTTCTCAATTGATGAAGTATCAGTTCTTATGCGTCAGATTCACAAGAAGCCATGGAACATTGGAGACATATGTTACATGATGTATCTACAAGGAGATGTGCTCATATTACCCGCACATTGTACTGGATTGGAGTTGAGGTATGTAACCCCACGAAGTATGATGGAATAACATGTATATATTATTTAATAAGAGGATTTGAATTGCATATATTATAACAACATAGATTGCTAGATTTAGATATCGCACTAAAAGTGACTTTGGAAATGTGGTGGGTTGTGCATAAGGATAGAATAGAGAATTGGCAGTAATGTAGAAGGTTGTTACAAGCCAAGTTTGTCATAAAGACTGAATATACTTTGCAAACGTATATTGGGTTGATTTTTCCTACAAATCATCTTCCACAATGAAATATGACATGGATATCAATACCTAAGAACAAATGGATGCACTTGTTTATACACACTATGGACATGATCCTGGAGAACTAGTATTTAGAAATGAAAGTACACACAAGAACACAAAATTGGGAAGATTTGATTCACAGCTTCAAGGTAACTTTAAAGTTTGAAGATGATGCCCCTTCGGTAGACACATATATCCATATTATCAAGAACAATATCCTTACATCAGAAAACTTGATGATACCAACACCATTATGTAGTGCACCCAGATATTCTATGACTATTCAAGAGGTTTTGGAATGCTATAACATTGCTCGAGAATACCGAGAGGATGAATACCTGAGATATTTTCACATACCAAAAACTGAGGGATAGCATGAAATAGAGGGTCCTGATCTTGAATCTTTCGAGTATGAAAATATCTTAATGTGTAAGGTGAATATTGGTACATAAGATAATCTCAAGTTCGTAAACATTGGAGATTACTAGAATGAAGAAATTGTCGAGAATATTGTTGATTTATTGTGTGAATAGCATGACCTTTTCCTGACTACATTTTTATAAATGAAATGGATTGCTGGGGAGATAGGGGAGATGAGGATCCCTTTGAGTTCAGACTCCAAACTAGTGAAGCAGATACCGTATCGATTAAACCTAGTATATAAGTAGAAAGTGAAGGCAAAAATAGATAGGATGTTAGAAGTTGGGATTATCGAACCTATCACAGAGTTAGAATGGATCAGTTTGATGTTGATTCAGAATAAGAAAATGGGTGGAATCAGAATTTGTTAGGATCTACATAAATTGAATGATTCTTACTTACATGACCCATTTCCTACCCCATTTACAAATGAAGTTTTGCATAATATAGGAGGATAGGAATCTTACTCATTTGTTGATGGATTCTTTGGGTATCACCAAATTAATATTGCACCGGAATATAGGAATAAGACAACATGTGTGAAAGAATGGGGATGCTATCAGTATACATTCATGCATTTTGGGTTGAAAAATGCGCTAACAATATTTTCTCGATTTTTGGTGACAACCTTGAAAGAATTTATTCATAAATTCCTATAAGTATACTTGGATGATTGTACAATGTTTGTTTGTTGAAGGAACATATTGAAACTCGGCGGTTGATGTTGAACAGATGTAAACAATTCCAAATTTCCTTGAACTTGAAGAAGTGTATTTTTTGCACACTGTTTGGTATCCTGTTGGGTCATGTAGTATGTAAACAAGGAATTTTGGTTGATCCTATGAAGATTTATGTTATTACTGATTTTCCACCACCTAATTCAGTGAAAACAATGCAAGCAACATTGGGTCACATTCGGTACTACAAGAATTTTATTAGGGGATACGCGTAGATAATAGAACCACTGGAAAATTTGTTGAAGAAGGAGGTCAAGTTTCAATGGAACAAGGAATGTCAACAAATTTTGGATACCTTGAAGAAGAAAGTAGTTATTGCACCAATTTTAGCATTTCCAAATTGGAAGAAGGAATTCCATGTCCACGTAGATTCATCATCTATAGCGTTAGGCGCAATTCTAGCTTAGCCAGGGGAAGGATCTTTGGATCACCCCATTGCATTTGCCAGAAGAAATTTGCCGACTACTGAACATAATTATACTACTACAAAGCATATAGGATTGGCAATGGTTTATGTGCTACAAGATTTTAGGAATTATCTACGAGGATCCCATTTTAATATGTACTTGGATCATTCTTTCTTGAGATACTTATTCAATAATCCAATGTTGGGGGGGAGGATATGTAGGTGGTTGTTATTATTTCAAGAATATGATTTTGATGTGATTGTAACTCTAGGAAAATTAAACTCGGGACCTGATCATTTGTCATGCATACAAACATGGGAAGATGCAAAAAACTTGGATGAAAATCTACCAGATGTGCACTTGTTCGCACTACAGATGGTCAATGATTAATGTTCATATATTTTCTAGTTCATGAGGACATGAGTAGCCCCACCCAACTTTACAACTACACAAGAAGAAATAGTTAGTAGTAAAGGAAACATATCATCAACTTAGAACGAGTAATTTGTATAATTTGGGCATATATGGTATTGTTTAGCGATGTGTATTGGAGCACAAGAGGCCTATCATATTATCGAACGAAAATGATGGAATCATAGGAGGCCACTATGTAGGGAATTTAATAGCTCATAAAATGTTGTGCACAGGACTTTGGTGGCCCACCCTTCATAAGGATGCTAAGCAGTCATGTGAAACTTGTGAAGTCTCTTAGAGAGTTGGGAAGCCATCCAAAAGAGATGAGATTCATTTAACACCACAAGTTACATTGTAGGATTTTGATAAATGGGAATTTTATTTCATTGGACTGATCCACCCACTAGAAAAAAAGTCAGGAGAAAGATATATAATGGTTGCGAGAGATTATTTGACCTCATGAGTTGAAGCATAACCAATCAGATATTCCATCTCAGAAACTGCTGCGTGATTTATATTTGAGAATGTTGTTACAAGTTTTGGATGTTCGAGAACACTTATTAGTGATCAGGGAACACATGTTTTGAATAAAATGATATTTTCTTTGAAAAATAATTTCATATTTATCACCACAAGAGCACACCTTATCATCCTTAGGCGAATGGAACAGTGGAAGCCTTTAACAAGATCCTAGAGAATGTGATGAAAAGGATATGTAAAGTGAATAGATATGAATGATACTTAAGGATTCTTGTAGTTATTGTGTCAATTATGCATTTAGGAAGCAATTATTCCCATGGAATTCATTGTGTCGAGTCTATGCATTGTCGGATTGATAGAGCTCACATATTTTGGAGGAATAGAGGAAATATTGTCAGAATTATGGAACTAGAGGAAGACCACTTCATCTCGGGATTTCATCAACAAGTTAATAAAGTGCACGAAAAGGAACGACATGATAGCCATATTAAACAAAAGAAGTTCTAGACAAGAGACCTAGTTTTTCTCTATGAAAACCAATTTTTGTAGCACCTTGGGAAGTTTGAAATGCACCGGTTGGGTCTATATGCGATAATATTTGTGATAGAGGCAGGTTTTGTTCAATTAGAGAATTTGAATGGGGAAATCATTGAAGGACTGGTCAATGACATTCGACTTAAATTGTATAGGGACATTCATGCTTCTATGCAATAGCTTGATTGCACAGTACATGTACCATAGTAAATGTATTATAGAAAAGAAAAACAAAAGAAAAATCAATAAAAGAGATTAAGGCAAGCCACAATAAAAATTTAAAGGGACATGAGACTTGAAGTTCTGAATCGAGCATTGTTCAAAAAGTCAAATTAGTAGAAAAATAGATGAAGAAGAAAATTTTGTAGAAAGGAAGGAGAATTGAACTACACGGAGAAAGGAGAATTGAAGAGCCAGGATAAATACTTGCGTAGAGGATGGGAAAATAATTAAAGAGGAAACATAATGGCAAGACGATGAAAACTTGTAGTCATAAATGAAAGATGATTACCATATCCTAACAGACTATCAAATCTAGACCACAATCCGTTGGAATATACAAATTTAATGTACAATATGAAAGGAATTGAATGCTAACACAATCACATTGGAATGATAATTTTTGGCACGAAGAGGAAGGAAACAATTGGAAACATCCTATAAAATAAAACAAGGGGATTACAGAAGGGTTATTGTTGTGTGTAATTTCAAATAGAACTGAGAGCCATAGAAGAGTTGAGTGAGTTGCAAATAGAGACAAGTTATAGAAATTCATGGCACCACCAAAGACAGGGGCATTCAAATCAAATACTAAGAAACCACGTAGTAAGTAGACATCAGTATTGGTGCAAGAGGAAACCTTGAGAGCAGAGGCATCAGATCTAGTCAACTTTCCTAGAGCTTATGTGCCACCCAAGAATCCAAAAACAAAGAAATTAAGACTTCCCAAGGAGTTGAAGTACGACCTTGTTACATCAGTGATTCCACCTAAGGTCACTATTGAGGGAGATATGTTTGGCATAGTAGGAAGCCTGAAGTTTTCATATCATGACCTTGAAGATATAAAGAATTTTCCATAGTTAGAACCACATAATTATATGTGCACATCACTCAGATCAGACTCACTCATACTCAAAGTTGAGAAAAAAGAGTGGGAAATAGGTCTTCAATGAACATGCATATTGAACCTATTGGAGATTCAACATTTTGGCATAAGTGAATAAATCAACATCTTTGTTAAGTTATTATTGAGTTTCATCCATGGAGGTTTCCTATGGTTGTACAGGATGGTATCGATTGACACCCAACTCATTGAGAGAATTACAAGATTTCCACCAACAGGGGAAGACCCACTACCTTTGTTCATAGTTAATACTCATGAGAAATCACTAGCAGAAAAAATGAAGGAAAAATATGGAACACACAGAGGAGCACACAGATTGGATGAACTGAGCATCAATGATGATTTTGTTAGGGCTGCAAAGCATGTGTTGTCTTACAATTTACTCAGAAAGTGTCATAGAGATCAGGTGCCAATAGTAGTAATTGCAGTAGCATAGATGTGTGCATCATCAATGAAGATGAACTAGGTGACATTATTGGTAAATCAATTTTTCATTGACTACAGGGAAGCATAGGACAAAGGAATGAAGTTCCATTATGCTTTGTTATTTATTTTAATTGCATTATTTTCTTGGACGGAGATGGAAGAAACCCCAATTATTCCTGGAAGCAAGATATGTTTTGTTGTGGCATACCACGCAAAAGAACATGCAAATGGATAACAATATAAAATTTTACATCTATCGAGGGACAATATGATAATGAATTAAGTACACACCACATATTCTACCTCCAATAGTTGAAGCATGCAAAGAAATCACGTGATTCAAGGCAGGGCCATAACATATGTACATGTAAGAAAAGAAGGATCTATATCAACAATGGTTTTCGAATAGCTACACACTGACATAAAAGGAAGCATGCCATATTGTTAATGACTAGGAAGTAGAGTTGAAAACCCACATTATAGAAATAGCACATAAGGAGACATAAAAAACATAGAAGGATCAATAGGAAGGTCGGAAAGATGATGAACAAGGGAATGGTGTAGTTGATACTCAAGAAACAACAACACACACTAGAGAGAAGAGAAAAAATCACCCTAAGGAGCGATCAATGCTTAAATATAAGAAGAGGAAAGCCTCAAAAGAAGTAGCAATCAAGGCCTTGACTGACGATAACCTAGAGAATATCAAAGATTATGTGAAATAAGTAACCGAAGAATAATTCTTACGAGCTGCACAGAAAAATGAAGAAATGAACATGAATGTGTAGGAACAGATAATTACACTACGCCAGATTTTGGAATCAACCAAGATAGAGCCATCCCGAACAACAGAAGAATAACAAATAGAGAGTATAAAAAAGACAATATATTCATGACTCATGACATCACAACCACCATCAACATCAGCAAGGTGTCGTATCATGAAGATATCCACAGGGGCCAGAGAGTCCCCCATGACAGAAGTGCACGAGTGCATGTAAGAATTAATCCATATTGACTTAGTATTGTCACATCTACCAATGAACACACTAAATAACTTAAATACAAGTGTTACACAAGAGATCAAGTTGCACACAAAGTCGACATCGATGGAGTTGGCCAAAGTAAATGCAGACAATGATGCACTACATGGAGAGTATAGTAAACTCATGTTGGAACGTGACGAGAATGTGTAAAAAACAACAATGTTGCAACAGGAAGTGTAGCAGGTATAAAACAAAGAGAAGTATATACCAATAGAAGTGTATACTCCTTGGAAGAGAAAGTGACAAAGACAAGTGAATACATTCAGGGATTTCATGTAAACATAGTGGATTTGGGAGCTCACAAAATGCCAAGTACCCCACTAGAGGAAAGGGAGAAATGTGAGAAAACAATCATGATGACCGTGGAGAGATTTAGGAGCTTGGTTGAGAAATTTTCAAAGATATATGAAGAGAGTACACAAGTGTGGACTCAATTGTTGGAGAATGTGGAGCTACAAGCATTAGAACAAAAGATACAGACTGCGTAGGAGAAGGAACAAAAGATCAAAGATACAATGAGCACTTTTCCACCAATAGAATGAATGGAAGTAATAGTTGAGAATAGATAGATGCAACAAGAGATAACCAGATAAGATTTGAACAAAAAACTCTCGTGTAGAAGCTTGAGTCGCTAAAGGAGGAGGCCTTTCGTGTGACATAAGTACTTGCAACTGCATAAGGAATAGTGAAGAAAGAAGTCCAAGACAATGTAGGGAAACTAAAGACCCCATTACTACACCAACAACATAGGGATTTTTAACACAAGAATCACAAGCAAAGGAAAAGTTTGCAACTATAAAGGAAACTTTTGAGAAGTTCGTTGCGACGTGTAAGGGAGCGTAATAGAAGGCCTGAGTGGCTCAGGATGAGCCACATGTGAGTGTTGGGGTCCTTTTGGGATAGGATTTTGAGACCCATTTTGGGAGCTATGCATTCCAAGAAAAATAAGGAAAGACAATTGGCACACTTTTGGGACCAACGCGTGTAAAGGAAGGAAGACCATTGAAGTCGTTAGGAATTTTCGGTACATTGATAAAGTGATAAGACCTATTGTAATTGTATAAATATGTAAGTGTTTTGGGATAGAGAGTAGTCGAAAAGTGAGAAAGGATAAGAATAAAAAAGAAGTAAGTAGTGAATGTATGCAATGCAATGTATGTGAGAGATGTAAGAGTGAAGAGTGACATAAATAGATAGAGGGATAGGAGAACGAAAAGGGCATGGTGTACGAGCACGGTGTGCATGTTTTGTAATGCATGATTTTGAATAATATAATAGGAATTTAGTCATTGTGGACGTATCTCATCTTTGGTGAACTGTGTTTGATCATGGTTTCTATGTGTCGTTATGTGTTTGTTGTTCGGTTTATTGTGCACATATGATATATGCTTGTTATTCTGAATATGTTACATTTTCTTATGGTTCTGCACAACTGATATAAGGTATACTGAACTAATTATAAGTACAATGGTTATGAGGACTCTCTCCCATCCATTCATCACTGTGGAAACTTGGTTCCTGCAGCTCCCATAGATACCTCAGATGAGAATTCACTTGCTTGCGGGTGATGTCGAAAAGGCCAGTATCTGAGGGTTTTTTTGGTGAATTCATGTTGAACCCCAAGTCTTCCCACCGTGTGCCAACACCTATGAAAGTTTTTCTTTGTACATTTCACCAGTTAGTATGAAAAAGAAGTGGATTATGACCTAAATATGTAAGAATGATCATTGAAATCACATAGTTACACCTTGATCCAAAACTTCATGCTAGTGAATAGGGTAAGTGATGGAAAGGCATAAAAGTAGGAAAAAGGTGATCAAAAAAGTTATAGGGAGGTGAAAAAAGGATGCCACTTTGGTTGTTTATATATATGTTGATGATCTTCTCATTACTGGAAATAACACTGATCTCATTCTTAGATTGAAGAAAGAACTTGTTGACTCCTTTGACATGACAAATTTTGGTACCTTGCATTGTTTTTTGGGTCTTTAAATATTACCACTATGTGAAGGTTTTTTCACTTCTCAATATAAATATGTCATGGATATTTTGACATGTTTTAAGATGGTTGATTGCAATTCCTATGCTACTCATTTTCAATCTCGAGTAAAACTCACCAAAAAATACAAATCTCCCACAGTCGATGCTACACTTTATGGACAACTAGTCGACAGTCTTATTTATCTTACTCATAATCAACCTCAAAATTCCTTTGTTGTTAGTGTGGTTTCTCGATTTATGTAGGACCCCAAAGAAAGCCATTGGAAAGAAGTCAAAAAAATTGTCTGATATCTCAAGGGTACCACTCATTTTGTTATCAAATAATGTCGCAGTTAATATTTGTTGTTCGACTTCACCAACTCCAACTGGGATGGAAACAACGATGATGGAAATTCCACTTTTGGTTAGGTGTTTCACCTTAGAACTAGAATTTTTGTGTGGTAGTGAAATAAATAGAAGTTAGTCTCCTTGCTGACTACAAAAGAAGAATATAGTGTTGTTGTTCAAGCAGGTACAGAGGTAGTATAGATCCTCCAACTTCTAGGTGAACTTATCTTTCCTGTTCAGACCTTGAATATAATATATTGTGACAATCAGAATTCCATATAGGTTGTAGATACCCTATTCCCCACACTAAGATGAAGCATGTTGAGCTCCATGATTACTATTTGAGGTATTTGGTTCATGATAATGTTGTCTCTCTTGGATATTGCATAAAAGATTATGAGGTTGTCGATATATTCACTGAGCCTTTATTTGAAGATAAAATTATTAGTATCTGTACGATGCTTGAGATTCAATAAGATGTCGTTATGGAGGAGTGTTATGATGATGTAATTTCACCTCCTAAATATCCATAGAAGTGTGTTGATNTGGTTCATCACACTTAATCAACCACTCGGGTGGTCGAACTACATCTAGAAATAGTCGGTTTGACAATCAACCAGATATCTACATTAGTTGTTTGATTACTCGATAGGTAGTTTGGTGAGATAATCAACCTAAAATTGAATATAGTCGGTCAGTGGATCGACCAGTCAAGCAATAGACTACGAGTTGGATGCATAGATAGTCATTTTCAGAATTGTTTTCGAGCAGACTAGATAATGTGGATTTGACAGAGTAAAATCTAACAATCAATGGTTATATATGGACAAGATCCTCCCAATTTCAAGGAATTCAGTTAGATCTTGAAGCTATAAATAACAAACCCTTTGGGTCATTATCATCAAAGGATCAATTGATAACATTGTTATGTACAACATGTCCAAAATGCATTGTGGTTTTTTGATCACAGTGTGTTTTTCTTAAGTGTTTTAATGGTGTATCTAGAAATCACGCTCCTTTGTATTGAAAAATTTTATTCCCT
The DNA here is from genome assembly GCA_032191745.1 of Picea mariana. Taxonomy (NCBI): domain Eukaryota; kingdom Viridiplantae; phylum Streptophyta; class Pinopsida; order Pinales; family Pinaceae; genus Picea; species Picea mariana. The sequence goes on from JASDQU010738939.1 coordinate 175,201, forward strand.
TTCAATTAACTTTAGTAGTGTTTTTTTGTTGCATATTAGGTTTGTTATAAAAAAAGAATCATAGAGAAATAAAATAAAACAAATGTGAAAATAAAACATAGAAGATACAAAATACAATAGAGACACATATATATGTGGTTCACCAAGTGTGGGATACTTTCACCAAATAAATTTCCAGGTAATTCATTTATTATTATCCAGCAAATGAAACGATACAACCTGCAAAACACCCGTTGTAACGTCCTCTTGTTTCTCTCACAATATCCTCTCTCATAATACAATATTCACTCCCATACACAACTGTAATATAATTCCTCATAAAATAATGTTTCCTTCTGTGTAAAAAGAACCTAACATAATTTCTACCGTCATATCTATGACCTTATAATGAATGGTCCAGATTGACTACAAAATTACAATATTTTACAAGGAAGATTTCCCAAAAAATTCTCTTTGGGGACATTTCTCCCTAATCCCCACCAGGGGGGCTCCATAAAGTGTCACCAACCCTCTCCTGGACCCCTCTGGATCCAAATTTGTTGCGGAAATTCCCCCACATGCACCCGTTAGGAAATGGGGTCACCCCATTTCCTAAAAAAATACCTATGAATCAAGAAGATAATAAGGAACATCAACCAACAAGGTTCCACCCCATTCCAAACATATGATTTTATTATATTAATCATCTTAATCTTCACCCATTTTTATTCAAACAATTTTTACTGCATTCGAAAAACAAAAAAATCATTTCGTATTTACCTTCGGTATTGGAAGCCCTAATTTCCTCACTAATGTTTTTTTTCCCTTTCTATATTTCTCAAGGAGAATTTATTTTAAGAATTTATTTATAGGGTTTGTTTATTTATATATGGCACATTTGTTATATGTTGTAATGAAATGATTGCATTGGATCCCAAACCATCTTGTCGTTGTTGTTTCTTTTTTAAACAGCTTTGTAGTTAATGGTGTGTTATGTACATAGGAAGAGCACCGATGCATATTTTCATGTCAAAAACATCACTTAATTCAAATAAGAAATAATTAAAAAAAAAAAAAAATTGTGGTCGACAATGCGTATTGTACATAGATAAGCATCGGGATGCATTTTATTATAAAGAGAATAATTGATTTAAAATGAAAATAATATTTTTTTTATATGGAAACTGCCATGTCTTAAATTTGTTCACAGGTCGACAACGCATAATAAATAGTACATAGTAAGTTGTGATTTTCTTAATTCATAAAGCATCGACTCAATACAAAAATTGTAAAACATTTTCAATTTCGTAATGACATTGTTATAATATACCCATGCGTATAAATATGGATCAAGAACTGACACATATACATATGATTGATGTCCCAATCCATATCAAGTTACTATATGCAACAATATCTTCTTTTGTAAAAAATACGTCATTTTTATATATGATGATTCCTATTCTTTTTTTAGGGAGATTTTGAAACTTCCAACGAACAAACAAGGGGAAAACCAATACATGTTGGTCGGGAGGTCCAAAAAACTGTAGAAGAAGATGGTAAAAAAAATGAACATAATTGTGTTGCAAGAGGGTCGATCCCAACTACAATGTGCATCAGAGGTATTTTATCATTTATTTATTATTTTATGTACATTGAATTTAATTATCATGTGAAATATCAATTTTCAATTGTTTTCTTGCTGAAAAAAAATAAAAATTGAACACATTCAACACATAAGAAAAGATGACGAGGAATAAAAGGAATGATCATAAACTTTGTGAGTATTTATGTTTTTGTCCTTCCTTAAGATTTCATTCCTTGTTGTGATCTTTATATTTAAATAATTAATTTATACTTGTCCATGGACATCTTCTAATAGGTGCTATCATACAAAGAGGAGCCAACCCATGAATTGATAAACATTGGTTTAAGTATGGGTTGTGAGTATATGTTGAGTTATGAAAAATTAATTAAACAATTTGTTAGTAGCTATGCTATTTAACTTCTCTTGTTTTATAATTAATGAAACAAAAATAAATTTTGTATTTATTTTATCGACTGTGCTATGTCACGGCATATTAAAAATGAAAGAAACAAATTATGGAATGCAACCAACAAAGGATATTTTGAGAGAAGACATGAAGCATGGCTTTGAAATAATGTTCATTTTTTATGAAAGATTGGTGCTAAGGTATGTTTTTCGATTCATACAATCATGTATATTCTACTATATATATAAATGTTTATATATTTATTACAAATTATTTCTATATTTGTATATGGAAGATGGAGAGGCGAAACATAAAAAACAAGCCTATAAAAAAATTAGGTTAAATAACCAAAGTACAATATCACCTACAAATGATGAAGAATTGAATGCAACTCTAGAAATGAAAATATTTCAACTAATGAATGGCAATCAACATAATTGAATGTTACTGCAAGTTGTATGGTTTGGAATATTTGTCTCTCAAAATTAGTGATTTTGTTTAATGTACTAGAAATATTATTCCAATTGCATGAGGACATGTTATCAATAAGTGTAACAATTACATATTGGTTGCAATTTTATTATTGTGAACCTTTACGTTGTCCCTTTTTTTATGGCAATGGATCTCTTAATCATATATAATAAAATTGATTTCTTATTATTTTTCTTTTGTAAGCTAGGAATTGTATTAAAACCTGTGAAGCAGAAAAATTACATATGTCATGCTATCATAGGAGGCTGTGACAACATTTCCCTGATGGGAAACCAATGCTTCCACATGGAAGAAAATTCATATTGTCCATGAAAAACTTGCAGATATGTAAGATACATAGATCTAAAGTGCCACAGAGGGAAGACTTTTTGTAGGCTAACTGAATAGACCAAAACCAAAAGGTTGGACTTATGCTAAGACTAAAAAATCCTATATCTGAGGAGGTGCGCAGGGAAAAAAAATTGTGAATTATATTAGCTGAAATCATAAAAATGTAAGAAACCTAAGCCAGAAGGGACTAGCCAGTGCCAGGGTCGAGCCTATGCTCCGAACAAACCTGTCACACATGCATGGTGTCTCTGTCGAGCTTGTCTCTGTCTGAGATAGCCTACCTCAGATCCTAAAGGAAATTCATCAGAATATCCACTCGGTGCCACCACTATATTTCCTTGTGATGAATCTCATTGATGATTCCCTTGATGTCCTCGATTCCTCTCTTGATGGAATCAAAAGACTCCTCGATAACTTCCCTTTCTGAGAAGCGGGAGAGAGCAGTAGAGAGAAGAGGAGGAGGAGGTGAGTCGAAGGACGAAGTGGGGGAGTCAGAGGAAGGAACAAGGGAGGACAAAGAGGAGAGAGGAGTTGAGGGAACATGGGAGGTGGAGGTGATGGGAGGTGGAGGTGGAGGAGAGGGAGGTGGAGGCTAGCGGGGGGGGAATGGCCTGAGCCTAGATGAAAACCCGATGGAGTTTCCATGACTGTCAAACCATTCAACTCAGCAAGCATAAGGACATGACAGTAGAGACAAGTCTGAAGTGGTGTCCTAAGGAGGCAGAACAGAAGTGAAGGAAGGAGTGGAAACGACAAGAGTCTCTGGGGTGGAGACATTCTTAGGTTCTGGAGGAGAGCTCGAACGAGCCCGCTGTCCACACCCTCGCACTCCCCTTCCTCTAGCCTCATACCAGGACGTGCACCTTTTCAACTTACCTCTGAGTCGAGGCATCGAGGGAGCCACTTGAAACCATATGAGGAGCACGTGAAAAAAGTGAGAGTTGTTTCTCGAAGAGCATGAGACCAGCCATACGCAGTAACAATGACTAACTAGAGGAGAGGTTCTGGGTGACGAGTGTCGAGTGCACTGCAAAATCTCAAGCCAGAGGAAAAAGATGGGACCAACTTCTCTAGGGGGACAAGACTCTGGAGGCCATGGGCTCGAATGAGCCATGGAACTCCATAACACAACCCTAAAACCACCATGCCAGGATAGGTCATGGGACTGTGGCTATGTCTAGCCCATTACCATTAACATTCCCACGAACATAGGTGCCAAGACATTACACCAGACCGAAGACAAGTGAATGTCGAGTAACGACAATCGAGGCTTTAAATTCATGAGTTGATGGTGCAGTTTGAGTGCGTACGAGCTGGCTCAAGGTGGCGTGAGACTAGGCGAGGTGTCCTCCCCACTCGTTGTGCACCTGTTGTATCCATAAACATCTCATCCGGGAAAATTGATTTCTTATTTTATTATATTCTCAAATGTTATAAAATGTTGCATTGTTGAATAATTAATATGTGGATGATTTACATTGTTACAAATAACATAGGTGTAATTCATTGGATAACACATTAATGCAATCATTATATCAAAATTCATTAAAAAAATATATAAAACAATATTATTATAAAAAATATTTGATTTTGAAATAATTAATTGAAAATTTATTTTAAAAATAATTAATTAAAATATATACATATCAATGCATTGTATTCTTATGAACTCACTAAGTTATGCATGCCATAATATAGAAAGCAATACATTTTGAAGAGTCATACATACCAACGCACATTATTTATAATAACGCACTGATATGGACTATTGAGAAAAAACATCGTTCCATAAATGACATAACATACAATAATATTTATTGTTTCAAAATTTTACGGTGCTCATGTTTAAAATATACATTGAGGCACTAAATATAATATACGCATTGGTACATTAATTTTATTATATGTACTGGGGATATAAATATAATGCATGCATCATTGTTGTTAGTATAATATACATGCTGAAGCTTAGTAAAAATAATGGTCCTGACATCTCACCTCGAATATTCAAAATTTCACTACCCTTTGGTGCTCATGGTAATACACACACCAAAATATACTAATTATACAAGCACTGGGGTGCACACTATATTAAATGCGCCAGGGATCACGATAACTTAAACAAACAGGGGTGCAGTATAACTTAATTACACCCGGGCATACAAAAACTAAAAAGCATAGACGCCTCATATGCAAACAATGTGAAAACAATGTGTATAAATTATAAGAGCATCGATGCTCTACATACAATTAAAATGGACAAACTAGTGCATAATAATTATATACTCACTGATGCATTTTTTATTATATTAACACACTGTGGTGGGTTGGTTAAGAGCACATCGTTGCTTTTTGACAATAAAAGCACCAAAAAAAACCTCTGCTACAACCTCTATTGACCCAATTTTTTCTAGTTATATCGAACATCTATTAAAACCTCCCCTAAACCCTTCGCAATCAATAAAGGAGGTTGTAGCAAAGGTTTATTTGAAAATTTTTCCAAATTTTGTAACACTAAAAACCTAAGAAAAACATCCACTAGAAGGTGTTCTCCTTCCAATGTTACAAGTATTTAATGATGTTGTCTAATTATTTGAGGTAATCTTGGACAATGAATCTCGTTGTCAATTGAAAAAAGGGTATATAGATCTTTGTAAAATCCTTCTTAAAGATTGCTATCACTCAATAGGTAGAGAGTCAATATTTTGTGGTTAATGTTCAAGCTAAAATATAATATAAAGGGGAAACCTTGGTTTCCCATTAGAGGTTGATATTCTCTTGTTGTCAACTAGAAGACAAGTACATCCTAGTTGATATGACATTCATAACATTTCCATCCTATTATTTTTTCTACATATTCATGGAGGCACTTGACATCTTCCTTAGGGCCTTATTCTTGAAAAGAAGAAGTTCAAAATAAATCCTTGTATCCTTTAGATCCTTAAATTCTCAATTGAATAATTTTATTATGGAGAGATACTATAGAGTTGAAGGTGGAGTCCTTGGTGCTTATTCAAATAATCAACTACTACTTAAGATAATCTAAACTAAAATTTGAAACTATTTTTTGAGATAAGTGAGAATTCAATCGTTTCAATCAATCAACAAAATAACCAAGATTGCAGAGTACATTATAAAGAGTGAAGGATGGTGGTTGACTACATTATATGAAAGGACTAAAGTCAATGTCATTTTAGGAGGAAGAAAATTGCATTTAAATATATTGATAGTATAGATCAAACAACCCTATAACTAGCACATTGTCCTAAGGACGAACTTTGACTTGGATTTGAAATGTTGACCCAGCAAAAATGTCTACTATGGATTTTCAAATAAATTATGTTTCTGACTTACTACTAACTAGTACAAATAATTGATAGGAAACTTTTACCCCAATAAGCTTTTTCATTGTCATTTTTAATGATATGAAGAACATAGACTAATGAGAGAAAAGGACTATGGTTCTAGGGCAACACTTTTCTTAATATAACTATATTTTTAAGAGTTTAACCTACATATAATGTATGGCACTAGAACCTGGTTTGGTTGAAGCTACCAAATCTCTATATCTACATGTGGCGAGTAGAAATATAAAAAGAGATAATAAAAAAATTCTCACAAAATTTATTAAAAATGATAGATTGAGATCGAGACTGTCACCTCTATAATATTATGTGTAGAGATCGACTTACGTGAAGGTTTACATAGTCATCTCATGAGACAATATGAAGATTACCTATGGTTTTAGGTCCTAGATTATAATAACATGACTTTTCAATGTATGATTGGTCAACATACATTTCATTTGACCTATTCTTGTTAGATACCCCTAGTCCCTTGAATGAAAAATGTTAAAGATAATAAGCCCAGGCTTGAATGAAAAATGTTAAAGATATTAAACCTAGAGGATGGTAATTGTTGGAAAAAAACCGCTCCCATACAACTCTAAAAGAACATGGTGAGAGATTGATCCCTATAGCACTTATTAAGGTGCCAAAACATCTCTATCAGGTTTGTGATGTCGTTTTAGACTCGTCGTCTTCCCCTTATCTGCCTGTAACCGAAGGTCAAAGTCCCTCGCGTGGAATGAAGAGGTATCATATATTACGGAATTCAAATTTGAAAAGGGTATAAATATTTCGAACGCGTTTAGAGCATTCAAACTCTTTAAACTCGACATAACCTCTATCAAAAGATAAATGGAAAAATATAAAACTATATATTATCTTTATAAAAATAGCTAATCAAGCTAAAAGCTTTTAAATTATAAAAGTAAATAAAAACTAACAATCACTATGTAAATTTTGTAATTGTAAATTTTGACCATATAAAAAGTTAAAATAAATAAGAAACTAACTAACTAACTATATATATATATAATTTAATGCTGAGAAATATTAGATATATATATATATTAAATACTTTTATTTTATATATATAATATACAAATTTAATACTGAAAAAACTTAGCTTTAAATTTGGATTTCACCCTCTCTCAAAATAACACTCAATATCTCTCAAAATGATACTCGGTATCCTTGTGATTGGTTTATCAATCAAATTTTACATTAATTGCCACATGAAGAATACATTCCTTCGAGTCTTCTACATGAAATTAGAATTAAAACTTCAAATCGTGTATCCACATTCTTCAGCTGCTCGAATGTAATTACTTAGCTAATCCTTTTAAGTTAAATGAAACTAAAAAGGTTAGAGAGTATAAGGAGAATCATCCACATCTTTGAAGATAAAATTACACCGTTAAGTATAATAAAAAGAATGAATAATATTTTAAAAATGGAACAATTTTTTTAACATTATAAAGTGTTGCTTTCTTTCTATATTAAGAAATGGAAATATCTATTTAAAAATTAATTTATATAAAAAAGAGGTTGTTGATGATGATGATGATAATGGTTAACATTCACTGAGGTCAAACTTGGTATATCAGACCTTAAGAAAAGTAAGAGATTACTTGGATTTCTTTAAAATGTTAATTTGATACTTGAAAAGCATTAAGAGAAGTGTTCCAAGATCACTAAAGTTTTGATGACTTAGAATGCTAGGAAGGTTAGTATTGTGACAAATATTTTGAAATTGGGACTTAATTTGGGTATACTCTCTTGACAGATTCTTTCTTTCCATGGTGTTTTGGTGATTCCCAACGCCCATTTTCATTATGCACCTTAAGAGAATTAGTTCTTATTTTAGCAATATAGATTCTCTTCTTTACGCTATTAAAAACAAAGGGATACTTTTGATCTTCAAAGTTAGGGTTAATCACCTCCTGATAATATATTTAATTTTTTTTATCCTCTAATTCTTTATCATACCATATATTCTACTTAAATTTAGCTTGTACAATATTTTAATATCATTTTTATTCTACAAAATAACTTCATCTTTTATTGATTTAGCCAAGCCTTGGCATCATTATACCATCCCCGCTTAAGTTGTTGGTGATTTTGGGTATAGTCTGAAGAAATTTTGGGGAACCTTTTGTTATCCATGGTGTTTATATTATTATTTTACATTAAGTAACTAATCATAGTTGTGCTCTCAATGGGGGAAATGATTCATTGGATGAGGAGGGTAGGATAGGGTGTGTTTCCCTTAATTTAGAGATTATAAGTTCTAAGCTTCTTTTGGATCTACTCTATATTTCTTCAATATTCTCGAGAGATATTGCATCCCCAAACATGGCATCTATATAAGATAACAAGAGTTACAAGAGTCTTAAAGAGGATCTTTTTTTTATCCCATGGCCAAAGTTTTGCTAATTTTCAATTATTTTCAAACCCGATATAAGCTTTCCACTCTCCATTTATCATTTTCTCAACGTTATAGTTCCGATTGAGCTTGTGATGAATATCAATTTCAAGATACTTATACAAAGGCACTTCCTCCAAGATATTGTTGTCATAGACAAAATTATCATAAGTGATGTTGTATATAATTACTTAAAAAAACCCAAATTAATAAAAGATAAATCTACATCATTTAAAATAAAAAAAACAAGGAATACTTAATATAAATTTAAATGATTTCAAATTTCAATATTAATAAAATAACTCTTTAAAAAAAAACAATTCACAGGGTAAATAAATCTACACCAAAGTCAAAAGTGAAAAATTAATCCATAGGGTAAAAAAATAGTTTCTTAAGATAACAAAGGATGAAAAAAGAGGTTCAAGCTTGAAGTTGTACAGTCAATTATGAAAAGATCTTTCATGTTGATTGTGAATTTTCAAAATTATATGTTATCTCAATTCTTAGGATGAGGGAAAATTTGAGAAAATGCTTTTAGTAGTAATTTTTTATATTTTTATTTTATTGTTTTATGTAATTAAATGAATGTTATATCAATTTAAATTGAAAAGATAAGTGTAATACAATTAATGAAATATTTAATAATATTTTTAATAATTAATTAAATTAATTTTTAAAATTTTAA